>WEKX01013514.1:114694-254042 GCA_013390025.1 Pitta sordida | reverse complement strand
TCTTTTCCTTCCCCCCCCCCCCCCCCCCCTTTTATTTCCCTGCAAGATTTCAGGTCATGTAGAAATGTGTGTTTTCATAAAAAAACACCACCCAGCTGAAATTTGGGGGGGCCCCAGTACCTGCCAGTTCTCCTCTCCAGCAAGTCTAAGCCCTAATTGCAGGGACTGCCCTGCTGAATGCTGAAAATCTGAATAATGAATGACTTATCTTTGCTGTTGAGGCAGAAACGTATTAGGCATTAGTAGCTCCAGCCTCGGATTCCTTGACTGGGTTCCAGCTGTAAACATTCAACAGGAAGAGGTTAATTTTTTGATTCAGTTAATATAAATACTGAAAGGTTCCTTACTTCACTGTCCCACATCACTGCAACATACATTCTGTAATTAGAAGCATATTTTTGTGATTTCAAGGTATATTTTGCCAAACCAACAAAAAAGCATCAAACTCCAACGTTTCTGCCAAAAATACCCACTGTATAATTTATGCCAAATCAACAAAAGTCTTCTTTTGTCCTTCCCAAACCACACTAAAGAAGGGTTTGTTAAGGAGTCCAAATGTTAAAGTTCAGGGGAAAAAAAAAGCCCCTCTATTATCCAGGGTGCAAGATAGGGAGGAACAACAAACCCAGAGCATCTCCCTGCCAGGAACGGGATCTCTCTTTAACTCGGCTTATTCCCCCTACACCCCACGCACACTTATCCCTATTTTTTTTTTTGATTTTTCTTTCCCTTTCCCATTTTTTCCTAAAGCTTATTTAGCATCTGGAATGTGTAGGCAGCAATCCATGTGTTTGCAGTAAACTTGGAAAGCAGAGCCAACGAGGACCACATGGGCAGGTAGCCCGGAAAGCCAACCTGCTTTGGGCAGGAATGTCCCCAAAAGTGCAGGACACAGCCACGTGCTGAACAACAACATGGGAAAAAAATAATAATAAAAAAAGAGGGAGAAAGAGAGAAGGAAAGAAAGAAGGAAAGAAAGAAAGAGCGAAGGAAAAAAGGAAAGAAAGGAAAGAAAGGAAGGAAAGAAAGAAAGAGAGAAGAAAAGAAAGGAAAGAAAGGAAGGAAGGAAGGAAAGGAATGAAGGAAGGAAGGAAGGAAGGAAAGAAAGAAGGAAAGAAAAAGAAAGAAAGAAAGAAAGAAAGAAAGAAAGAAAGAAAGAAAGAAAGAAAGAAAGAAAGAAAGAAAGAAAGGAAAGAAAGAAAATAAAGGAAAGAAATAAAGAAAGGAAAGAAAGAAAGAAAAGAAAGAAAAAGAAAGAAGAAAGCATTTTGGTGGTAATTAAGCTTTTCCTTTCCCCGACTTGAAGAACAATTTTAATTAGAAGTTGGAGCATTTGGTTTTAATTCAGCCTGATGCACAAATGGTTTATTTCCACACAGCATATTTTCCTGGGCTCTGGAGCAGCCTCCAACTAGGAAGCCATTACAGGCTGTGATTACAGCTTTGACATGCTCTGGGTGTACTTGGGGAAACCGGGGCAGAATGGATTCACTTACATTTCTCCTGCACATGAGGGTGGATCCATGTGTGATTAATTAGACAGGCTTGGTACAGACAATTAACAAACATTTTCTCTTTAAACAGGGAAATTCAGTAGTCTCTCCATACTGAGCACTGATATTAGAGAGTGGCACTTTGCCAGCACGCCCAGCTCTGAGGAGAATTTACTTTAGACCATCTGCTGAGTCTTTAACAAGCTGCACCAGGGCTGAAAGTTGTTTGGATGAACGTTGGACAACAATGTTGAGTGTGGCCCCAGCAGAGACCAAATCATTCACATGCAAAGGGGGCCTTCAAATCGTTCCTTATTTCCGGTGCTGCTTGGAACAGGACAAGAACTGAGCAGCCTTTTGCTTTGTGAGTGCAACCCTTGTGTTTGCTCCGTGCTGCTGGTTCCTGGGAGTCACTCAGAGCCACCAAACCCCAAGGTCTGGGGGTTCACCAGCCCATCGAAGCCCCTGATCCCATCGCACCAACCCCGGGGTGAGAGGGGCTCTGAAATGGGGGGTCCACAGGCCCTTCAGGGTGTAGCTCTGACTGAACAATGTAGAAATGACATTATTTGGAGAATTTCTTCAGCTGAGCCAGTTGGGAGTGAGGAAGGGCTCTGTCATGTTTTGGCGTGGAAGTAGAAGAAGATACGGAATAGTCCAGCAGGAAGAACACATTCAGCACCATCAGCTGACACTGCCCAGAGAAGCTGTGGCTGCCCCTGGATCCCTGGAAGTATCCAAGGCCAGGTTGGAGCAGCCTGGGACAGTGGAAGATGTCCCTGCCCATGGCAGGAGGTGGAACAAGATGAACTTTAAGGCCCCTTCCAACCCAAAATATTCCAAGATTCTGTGACTGTGTGATTTTGGAACTAAGTGAAAAATAACAGGGAATTTGGAAACTTGGTTTTTTACTCATTACAAAGGATCTTCAGTGAATTAGTCCATGAGGCAGCATCTGGGGAGGGAGGTTTATCATCTTTCCAGCCATTTTTGCAAAAATTCCTCATTCATTTCCTGCTGGCTACTGTCAGAGAGAGGGTACAGGGCTGGCTGGGCCACATCCCAGATCCCCTCTGTGTTCCTAAATACTGAACTTATCTCTCTGTGTCATGGAGCTGTGATTACACAGCTCCAGGGGCTAAAAATATTGCCAAAAGCTTTAAAAAGAGAGGCACAGTTTTATTTTTCATTTAACTGCACCAATCAATGGAAATGACTGGCCAGATGGACATGGGGGTAGGGCCAGGACATGGATGGACACGGATCCTTTGTGCCAGGGTGCCATTCACCTGCCTGGTGGGGAAGGCAGAGGGTGGGGGGAAGCAGCAGAGCCAACTTCTTTTGGTGACTATTTATCAAAACTGGATTTCCTTCAGCCTGGCACGTGCTGGCTTTGCTCCCCAGCACAGCTTGGCTCAGCAAATCCGACTGGAAAGCCTGAGTATGATTTGGGGGCACGTTCACATGGCTCCAAGGCCTTGGCACAGCCAAATGGGGGCATCTCCATGTGCCCCAGCATCCACCCTCAGGACTGATGAGCTGTGGGTGAGCACAGCCCCCTCTGCCTGCAAACCCAGGCTCAGACTCTCAGGGATTTCAGGAGGTGGGGGGGGTCAGGCACAGGGCACTTGGCAGAGGAGGATGGAAAGGAGCCAGGGTGAGACCTCTGAGCAAGAGCAGCAGTGCAGAGAGGAGAGGCAGGGACAGGCACGGGGCCAGCTCACACATGGCTGGACATGGAAGGGAGTGAGGAACCAGGTGAGACCCCTGAGGGATTCACCAAAGAACCAGGTGAGACCCCTGAACCCTTCCCTGAGGAACCAGGTGAGACTCCTGAGCCCTTCTCTGAGGAACCAGGTGAGACCCCTGGTCCCTTCCCTGAGGAACCAGGGCAAGGAAAAGCAGGGGCTGCTCCTGTCCCCATCACAAAACCCACCACAAGCCTGGAAACCTGATGGGAGCTGGACCAGGAATCTGAGTGAGCGCTGGCAGCACTAAACTGCTGAACTCCACCAGGAGTGACCTTTCACGTTACCTCCAGCACTATTTAGACTGGCTGAGCTTCCCTGGCCCAGCAGCGCTCACACAGACTCCATCTGCCCACTCCAGACTAGAGTTATAGCCTGTGCTGCCGAGGCAGTCTCTGGGGTTTGTTTTTTTTTCTTGCAATCTTGACTTCATCCCAGCAAGGGCTCCTGTCTCTAACTCGCCGCTGTCAAAACAACTCCAGCGGGGAGATAAGGGAGAGAAGACTTTGAAGAGGCTCCTTCCTGCAAGCTGCTTCACTATCTCCCCAAGACATTTGTCAGCATCCCCTAGGAAGGGCAGCAGACTTGGGGAAGCCAGGAACCATTCCCCTTCTTAAGCCCCCAGTCACATCACAACCCAGTATTTAAAATGGCTCGTGAATCCCAGATAAAAAGCCAGCGATTAATGCCTAGAAGAAACCTCTGTTTTCTATCACCAGATGTGGCCATTTCCCAGCAGGACAGATATTCATTCATGGAAGGACAAATATTTCTGTCCATTTTTCCCAGCTTTCTTGCTTCTTTGCTCTTCACAGCCACCTTTCTCCTGATTTAAATTAGGCTGTGGCTTTGGAGCTTGCCCAAATCCACCCCCAAGAGAAAATAGGATTAGAAAAGGGATGTGATTCATTTGGTAGTTTCCCCTTTCGGACATCTTCCTTTGAGTGGAGCATCATGAGACAAATGCTGCTCACCCATGACAACCTGTTTCTTCACAGGAGGACACGATGCGGGGCTGCTGGGCTGTCCCACACCCCTTGGATTGGTCTCTGCTGCCTCCATGGCACAGCCTGGATGAAATTCCCTCTCTTCCCCATCCCACAGCCCAGCTGGGCTCTGCAGGCAAACACAGCTCCCTTCATCTGATAAATGAATCATGCCCAAACTGAACCAGTTGCTGCCATAAGGGAGAAATTCACCCTTTGGCTGGGCCAGGTGGGTCATTCCGTGCCTCCTGGCCACGGGCAAGAGGCTTGTTTGGAGCATTAATCCATGGCTCCGAGCTTGCAACTGGCTGAGGGTTTGGGTGGGTTTTTTCCACCACTAAACCACATACTTTGAGTACTAATTTTCAAGCTTAAACCTGTGAAAGAAGGGGATTTGGAAATATTCCCATCCCAGTTTTCTAGGTCGCTGATGAAGAGCAGGAGCCCACAAACCGCCCTGACCTCTGTGCTCTCAGTCGCTGCTCAGGGTGGGATTGTTTGACGGGCTTCAGCTGCACATTCGCCTCTAACACTTGCTCCAAGATGGGGTAACAGCAGTGCTGGCAGGTCTTGTGCCTTTGGGAAACCCAGAATCTTTTCTGAGGACTCCCAGCTGAGAAGGTCCCTCTGGACCGTGGAGTTTCCCCATGGCCAACCGCCCATCCCAACACCAGCACCATCCTCAGGCACCCAGCATTGAGCAAGCCCCAAACACCTTTGGTGCTCTAGTGGGAAGTGTCCCTGCCCATGACAGGGGGGTGGAACAAGATGACCTTTCGGGTCTCTTCCACCCCAAACCATTCCATGGTTCTGAATTCCACGAGTCTCCGGGACTCGCTGAGCAGAACTGGCTTTTGAGGACGCCTGGCTGGGAGCTCAGCAGCTCCTGCAGAAGCATCCCCGGGGTGTGCTGTGGTGAGATGCCACAGTGAACAGGGGACAGGATGGAGGGGTGGCAGCTCCTGCAGAAGCAGCCCCGAGGGGTGCTATGGTGAGATGCCACAGTGAGGTGGTGAACAGGGCACAGGATGGAGGGGTCGCAGCTCCTGAGCCCCAGCCCGGCTCCACAGCCCTGCCCTGGTGTTTCCTGCAGCGGCGCTTCCACGGGAGCTGCTCAGCCCGCAGCAGAGCCACGACTATTTTCTTCTCTTAAAAACGGGGAAACAAAACACGGGAGTGGGAGCTTTTTTTTTAAAAAAAAAAAACAACCCTCAAGTCTGCAAAGCAAAAGGGCTCCAGCCCCGAGCGCCTGTGCTGCCGCAGCCCATTGTTAGCGCAGGCGTCTGTCCCTTTCCCATGCCAGAGAGATTTGCCTGGTGCCGGCCGGTTCTTTATCCCACTGTGCAATTAATACAGCTTCCCCCAGATAAACACGGCCTTGTTTAACTATGTCTCTCGATAGGTCCCAGCAAGGCTTGATAACATGGATGGTCGGATGTTGTCAGGACGAAGGAGTCAGACATGCTGGCAACAACCTTTTCCCTTTCAAAGCACACATGTTTAGAAAAGAAAGGGCTGCGGCGTTTCGCAGCGAAGCGCGGCCCAAATCTCGCCGTGGCATCAAACGGAGGCAGGGGCAGGGCTGGGAGCTGCTCCCTCGCCAGGAGCCAGCCTGGTCCCGGCGCTGGCAGCCAGCTCCCGGAGTTCAGGACCCCTCCTCGAGCCATTCCCAACATGATGTGTTAAAAGGTGTGAGTTCAAATGTTCACACCGTGATTTCTTCTGTGCTCCTAATGGCAGCAGCGGAGTGAGAATTAAGGGAATAGTTATTTTTAATTTCTCTTCGGTTTTTACCCCCTCAGCACGTGTTTGTCTCAGTGCTCCAAAAGTCTCCACAAGCCCCAGTTTCTTAATTCAGTAACTTTTTTTTAACTTCATCTTAAAGGCCCTTTGGTTTGATTGTGGAAGAATCTCAGCGCTCGTTAAAAATAAACTAATTATCTTTGAGGAGACTTGGGATCAGGATGGTGACAGTGCCACAGCAGTAGTAAAGCTCACATGGAAGTGATCCCTTTTTGGATCAGGACTGCACCCACATTCGCGGGTGCCTGGATTTGGGGTGCCCCCCGCCCCCCTTCCTCCCCCAGGAGATGGATTTGGGGGTGGTGACAGTCACTCCCACATGATCCCTGTCCTACTGCCAAAGGATGGCATGGAAGGACCTGGCCAGGACTTACAGGAGGAATTTCCAGGATGGTGAACAGGGATTTGAGGGCACCTCATTGATGCTCCTTTGGGGTCTCCCCACACAGCCCCCCCACTCCATTGGTCTCTGTATTCCTGTGTCATTCCTTCAAGCCAAAGGCTGGGTTATCTCCACTGCCCTAAGGCCACCCTGGCTCCAAACACTCCTATCTCCCAGCTCCTCCTTGTCCCTGCTGAAGACATCCCTTCCTTTCCCATCTCTCTCTTGGAAACCACCCTACACTTTCCATACTCCCCCTTTCCTTCCTTCCTGCTGAGCTGCAGACACTGTTCCCCAAAGTATCAGTCCCTTATCAGGGGGCAGGATGTGGGGGGAGTGTGGCCTTCGTGCTGCAATGATTAGATGCTCCTTTCCTCCCCCCATCCCATCCTGCACAGCCTCCCCTTCCCTGTCACCAGCCTCCCACCTCTCCCAGTGCCTGGGACGTGTTTTGGGGCAGGCAGCAGAGGTGTGGCAGCTCCCTGCCTGCCCCAGGCTGCTCTGCTGGGAGGGACTGGGCACTGATGGGATCCAGGGGGGGGTGCAGTGACACCCCAGGTGGGGTCACCTGCCTGGCCTGCTGGGAGCTCCCCTGAGCCTGCACAGGGAGAGCACAGAGAGAGGTCACCTGAGGGCTCCAGGCACCACTGAAACATCCTCACGGCACAGAACCCTCCCAAACCACCCCAGACCCCAATTACAGGGGTAGGACTCACTTCAAAGCCGGCCTTAGGCAAACCTGAGCAGGTTCATTAAAATAATCAACCCCCAGTGTCTCAAGCAGCAAAGTACAGGGCAGCATGATCAGATAAAAGGTGAGCTCCGAGTGACCAGCAAAGGCTCCAAGGCCTCCTGCAAATCTCCCTGTGGACAGATCAGCCCATGGCACCAGGAGTTAATCCTGTGATAGGTTCCTTTCTGTTGTGGTCACCAATTGTGGTGGCACCTTCTCCTCTCAGCTGCCACTTTGGTTTGGTGCAGTTTCAAGATCTGCACTTAAGAGGCAGATTGAACAGGTTCACACTGGCAGTTTGCAAACCACAGGGTCAGCTGCAAAAGTAATGAAATTTGGTCCCTTCTGAATGGAGGCACAGAGTGACCCTCGTGGTGTGGTGTTCAGTGATGGAGAAACCAGAGAGGGAATGGCCCTGCTCTGCAGGCAGCACCAGGTGACTGCTCAGATTCTGGCCTAAAGGGATCACCTCCCATTTATTTAAAAAGATCCTTCAGAAGTTAGGAGCAGGTTCAGAGAGAGGAAATGCCACAAGGAAGGCAAAGATGGCTTATACCAATTTGCCTTTATATTTTTTCCCCTTCGATTTCTCTGTGACAAGGCACAAATGTGGTGTTGAGACAGATCAGGGCTGCACGAGCAGCAGGATGACCACGTCCACCTGACATCCTGAGGACACTGGGATCTCCAAGTGTCACCCCATGAGCTCCCACTGAGCACAAAACCCACTGCTGCCAAATGCACGTTGTCCTCTCCTTCTATCTAGAGCAGACTGGGCCATAAATGCCGGCTCAGAACTTGTATCAGTGCTTTCAGAAGATAAGATATAAGATCAGTGACCCAGAACTACAGGAGAAAGGTTAGACACCGACCTGGTAATAGTGTTTTCTTTGGGAAGAGCACAGCTGCAAGCCCAGGAAGGGCTGTGGGGCTGGGATGTCTGGGGGGTCCATGACAACCTATGTGAACAGCGAGGGCTCTGCTCACACCAGACCTACAAAATCATGGCCTTAGACCAGAAAAGCTCTTCCCTTCCACACCGTCACCCCATCCACTGTCAAGAAGCTGGAGGCACCTGGGAGCAGCAGCCACACTGAGGGACGCTTGGAATCACATCCAACTTTCCTTCCTGCTCTGCCCCTTGGTGTGGAATCCATCAGTCATTTTGTTCTAGTAGCTTCTTGCACAATCAACCACAGCAGGATCTGAGCAGAGCCTCCTGCCACACTGCATGAATGGAGCGGAGTATTACTTGAGCAAAGACCAAATTATAGATTGGCTGTCCAGAATCACTCCAGTGCTCTTTGGCATTCCATGGCATCAGCCAAACAATCCGCCCAGACACCCTGGAACAGCCTGAGCCTCATCCCACAGCCCCAGAGCACCAGAGCACAGAGCGAAGAGCTTGGCTGACAAACAGAGCTGCCCAAAGTGCCTCCATCCAGACTGTGCTGCCATCTGAAACAACACGGAGAGGAGCCTTTGATTCCCTGAAACCACGAAGGAAAGACTCGAGGCTCCCTTTTGTGACGCAGCAAGAGAGAAGCAGAGTGGATCCAGGGGATGCAATGCCACAGGATCCGGCCAAAGCACCTGCCAAACCTCCAGCCTGCCTCCCCGAGCTGCACAGCCCTGACCATCTGGAGGTGCCAATATTATAAATATCACACAGGAATTACAAATCTTCCAGCAGCAGGCCCATGCTCTCCTCTCCCTGGAGGAAGTGCTGCAGTCAAGCCTTTCCTTTCTGCTCGGCAAGAAGAGTGAAGATACGTGTCGTTCACACCCCAGAGAGTGAAATATCTCTTAATGAGGCCCTGTAATGTCTTCCCTGGAGGACTGAAGCTGGGTCAATGGAGACTGGCAGGAGGAATCTCCTCTCAGGGAGTGTGTTTATGAGGAAGTCATTACGAGGGAGGCGGGGACGAGGGGCTGGGGACGCTCACAGAGTCCTTTCATTGATCAGGGTATTTTTAGAAAACAAATTTCCCTTAATGGGTTTATGGTTTCAGTGAGAAGAGCAGCTGGTGCCAATGTTTACAACTCTGAGTCACGTCACAGAATCCCAAGGCAGTGGAAAGTCTTATGAGCCCGGGACAATGGTCCCACTGAGCAAAGTTTGCCTCCTTGTCCAGGAATGTGGCGTTGTCAGGCTCAGCTCTAGGGAACCAAACCTCCCAGTAAACAGCATCAGCCACCCAACCATCGGGGGGACACTGGTGAGCAGTCCCCGTGGAGCTGGAGCCACACACCTCTGTAACACAGCCCTGCTCACAGGCACAGGACATGGGAAGGAGGCAAAGCAATGTTTCAGTAGCTGATGTGCTACTAGAAGCAAACTCAGGTTTTTCTTATAATGTAAATTCGCTTTTCACGTCACAATAATTTAATTTTTCATTTCGGTCACTCTGCGGTGTTGCTGCAAATGCTTTTGTGTCTCACAGGCACACTAAGCCCAGCATGGAGCTGGGAACAGCCTCCATCCCCTGCAAGAGGGAGGAGAGGAGAGGGCAGGGACCTCCTGCACTGGTGTTTTACTCACAGAGTCCATTTCTGAAACAAATCCCCCACCTCTTTCCCAGTGCCGTGCTTGAGTTGCCTCTCAGGGCAGTCTGCAGAAGATTTGTGAATGGATGTGAGTCCCAAATCCTGCATCAGTTGGGCAGGAGAGGCTGTGAGGATCTGCCCTGCTGTTCTGTGGTTTTCTCTATACTCCCCTCTCCTCTTCTAAATCTCAAGGAAGTCCAGGATGGAAAAAAATCCCTGGTTTTACGCATCAGAACCCTTCCTGCAATAAACCCCGGCTGAGTCACGTCGCCCAGCTCCAACAAAGCCTGGTCCTACCTCCACATCCTTCTGGCACCTTCCTGCTCCCTTGCAGGGCTCCCACAGAGCTCAGGACAGCTCAGCCCTGCCAGAGCCAGGCTGGGTCCCCCACGTGTCACACGTGTCCCCAGCTCTGGGGCTGCTGTTCCCCTGCACACAAACACTCCCTCCTGACACAGATCTGTTCCCAGGGAAGGTCCAACAGCCCTGGGGGTCTCCAGCCTGCCTGCAGCCCCCTGAGCTTGTCTTGGTGAGGCTGGAGGCTGGAACATCCATCCCTGCCAGCCTGGGGTGGGACAGGTATGGCCAAGCCACATGGCCATCAAGTGGCTTCTTCCCAAAGAGCCCTGACCTGCTCCAAGCCCCATTTCCATCAAGGACCAGGCCCCAGAATCCCAGGTCAGCCTGGTCTGGAGGACACGAAGGACACTTTGGCCCTCTCTCATTTTTATTTTATTTATCCACAAAGCAGCCACTAGTCAACAGTCAAGCAGTAAAAATCAAAGAATCCAAATCAGCCTTGGGAAGCTTCAGTTGGGTTTGACTTTCCTCAGCACGTGGATTTGGCCAAGGCTGCACTCAGTGTGCAGGGCCTGTGGCTCTCCTGGCCTTTGGGTTAGAAACAGGGCTCGGATTTTGGCACAGCTTCCAAGGGCACCATTCCACTGGCTAACGTGGGCTGGTCACACCCAGCTTGCAGGATTAGGTCAACAGATACTCATTTTTTTCATTGTTAAGAAAGTCAGCCCTCAGGGAGATGTATTCCTAAAAGATTGTTCAAGAAGTATGCGGGATTAGCAGAAAAATCAAGGACAACTTGGGAGAGGCTCGTCATTCCTTAAAAAAACAAACCCAGAGGACAAAAAAAAGATGGATGTTGGATGTTGGCCTTTACAAAATATTGCCCTGTAATGGTACAGGGTGAGGCACTTTCAGTGGGGTTGTGCATTTTTGGGCAAGTCGAGGATCTGAGTCAGAGCTTTCCAAATCCTTCTGCTCAGCCTGGCTGATGAGGGCATGAAAAAATCCCTGAATGGACCCAAATGTCCTTAGAATCAACATCTGGCTCCAATAAGCAGCCCCATGGTCATGCTTTAGCAATGTTTGTTCCAAACTAAATCTTTAACTAAACATTTTCTGAGAAGGGGTTTTGATAGCGGAGTTGCAATAGCGAAGAGGCTGCTCGTGTTTGTTTTTACTAGAGATCCCAATTCCCTGGGGTTTAACTCATCCACACACATTCTTTTGGGGCAGGAGGGATTTCGGCCATTAGAGCCAGATTTTATCCAGGCATCACTCTGGGGATTTTAACCTGCAAACTCAAACCTGGCACAACAAAGCAACAGTGTAGATGCTTTTGCTTGTCCTGTTTGGGTGCTCCCTCCTCCATGTGCAGGGTAGGAAGGACAAAGATAACAAAGGAAGATTGGGGATAGATGTCAGGACAATTATAGAAAGGATTATAAGGATTAGGTAGAATTTCCATTGTGGGATGGAAATTCACAGATGTCACTTGGTCTAGTGGGTGGCATCCCTGCCCATGGAATAAAATCATCTTTCAGGTCCCTTCCAGCCCAAACCATTTCTATGATTCCAAGGAAATGCCAGACCTGCCAGACAAGGACTGTGCCCTGGGATGGGGATGGACGAGTGGAGTTTCCAAGGTGCCTTTTAGCCCATTTTGTGACGGTGCCCTGAGGACAAGAGCAGAGCCACATCACCAGGACATGAGTGACCCCCCAGCACAGAGCAGCTCGTGCCATCCCTGCCCAGGGCCAGGATCCCACTGGGGATCACAGGACTCTGCAGAGGAGACACCCAGTCTCCTCCACTCCTCTGGCTACAAACCACAGCCAAGACCAGACTCGCCCATCACCCAGAAAACTCTGCACAGGGCCAAGTTCTCGTCTGGACAACTCAGAGTGGCACCAGGTGCTTCAGCTCAGGGAGAGGCAGCTCCAGCTCCAGCCCCAGCTCCAGCCCCGGCTCCAGCCCCTCTGGACAGCAGCGTGGCTGGGAAGCACATGGATCACAGGATCAGTGATCCTCCTCCTGCTGACCCGCTCTGAGCTCAGAGGGTTGGTGGCTGTCACACAGAGTGTGATTTGCTGGGTTCCCACCCCTTGGGAGAAGGGAAGTGTGCAGGCACACGCACCCAGCCAGCCCAGGAGTCAGGACTGGTGGGCTCCATGTCTGGCTCCAGGGGTGACTCAGCCGGCTCCGCCATCCCAGCCCGCTGGTCCTGTCTGTATCTCGGGATACAAATGCTTCCCTCGCTTCCTAAAGCACTGCCAAATATACTGAAAGCATAAAAGAATGGCTGATTCTAAAGCAGCTGCTACAAGTCCTGTCTGCATCTGCTGCCATCGAAACACAGGGAAATATATCCTGGGCGACCCAGGTTGGAGCCAGAGTGTGGCCTCCTCACCTGCCCTGCCCCAGTCCCACCTGCTTTGGGATGCTCAGGCTGGTGGCACCTGGGGACCTCTCTGGTTTAGCCCTCACAGCTGAACCAAGAGAGGAAGGAGCAGCAAACCACATTTATTTCCTAAATCTAAAAAAATTAAAAGTTATCGAAACTCCTCTTTGGATGCTCCAGTACTCACTCAGCTCCCCACATTCTATATCCTGCTCCTTCCAGCTACCAAGTGCAGCCCTACAGCTAAAACTGGTTTTAACATCTCCTGAGTTTGACACCACGACCCCAAGCAAGGTGGTCCACAGGGAGAGATCCTGGGGATCCAGCCTGGACAGCATCCACAGGTTACACTGCACGTTACCATCCAGCCCTGCAAACCTTGATTTGCAATTTTTTTTGTTGTTTAATTGTCCCTTTCCCATTCAAGAGCCGTTTCCTGGCTTTGCTGGCAGAGGGAAGGGCACTGGAAAGTGCAGCTGTGGAGTCTGATTCCCATTTAGGACCGAGGGCCCCTTTACCAGCTCCAGCTCCACAGAAAGGCTTAAATGCAAATGGGAACCAGGCCCTTGGAGGGCTCACTTTGAACAGGTTATACTTTTACCACTTTAAACAAACTTTAAGGAGAGGGGGGCAACTGAGCTTTAACCAGTACAATATGGCAGAGGCCGATGTTTTAGGCCTGATCTTTTCCTTGTCCCAGCCTTCCTGACACTCTGGGCACTCCTGGAGAAGAGCTGGAGGGTCGGGATCAAACAGCCAAGTACAGCAAAACAGAATTTTTGGGGTTTTTTTAACTGAATAAATATAAAGATACTGTATGTGAACAAAAAAAACCCAAAGCATGTTCCACAGAGGATTTTAAAGCTTCCAAAAATATTCCCTCAGCCCTTGCCAAAGGTAATACAGGCAGACTTTCCATGGAAAGCATCATTGTGCACCGTGAGGTTCAAGGAGGTCGCTCTGCTTGAAGTGCACAAACAGCCGGCGCCCTGTGCCATCCCTCCTCTCCACACACACACTCTGCCACCAGGAACAAGTGGCCTCTTCTTTTAAATTAAGAAAAGGAAAGAAAACAGCTCTTTCCCCTCCGAGGTGGTATAGAATTGCCCTCCCTGTGCAGCAGTAGCAGCTCCAGCTTGTATTTACCAGCGGTGCCCTTAAGAGCTCTGTGGCAGCTCTTTATAGAACACCCCGACACCAACAGCTTTGCTCAGGGGGTCCTGTGTTTTTGGAGGGTTTTCTAAGCCCTGCTTTCTTCCCCATCCCCAAAGCCACGGTTGTAACAGATCCTGCACTGAGGAGGTGGGAAACTGGCTGCTGAGAGGTTCCTGCTAACACAGGCATTACTCCACACTTCTTGGAGGGCTGGAAAATAACCCTCTTTTCTACGGTTGCTGCCTTCCACCTAATTATCCCCAAAGCTTTGACTTGTAAACACCTGACCTAATTCTTTCCACGGGCAGTTTTTAATAACAGAAATTCTTCAAAAGTGTCTTTATGATGCATCACACCACGTTACCTTGTAAATAAGCTGTGGGCCAACGGAGCCTTTCATGGGGCAGGCAAGGCAAAGACACTTAGTCACTGAATATTCAGCACTAGGGAGAGGCAGCACAGTGAGGTCAGCAGGAATCCGTGATCCTTGTGGGTCCCTTCCAACTCGAGGTATTCTGTGAGCTGAAAATCCACATCTGAGCTGCCCCAGAGGAAGGAAGGGCCTTAGATCTTGTCCTAAGAACAACACCGTGTCCATCTATATTTCCTTTCACTTTTTGGATCACAAAGGTTGCTATAAATATGCATCAATGAAGCTGCAGGAGCTGCTCAACACTTTGGTAGAGAGGGGGGTATGTAAACAGAAAATGAGCGATTGCTGAGCTTCCTTTGCTCAGCACCAGTAGCATTCCATGCTGGACACTGGGCCCAGCACAGCCCAGCACCAACCTGCCCATGTGGCCAAACCCAGGAGCCTCTCCAGGACATCAGCAGGTTCCCCTGCAGCAGCACAAAAGGGTTGGGAGAGGAAGCCCAATGTTCCCACTTCCCCATCCCATCCTCCATCCCGTGTCCTGTCCCAGCAAACCCTCCCTATTTGCATTTTGGATTTGTGTGTATGTATTTGTATACGGCCATGCCCAAAGCTGAGGTTGTTCCTTCAGTGCACACACTCCTGGATTAGGGAGCACATCGTGTTTAGCTGGGCTGAGCTTTGGACCAGTGAAACCCAGGGTGACGCAGCCAAGGCACAGAGCCCCAGGAAGAACCAGGGCAGGGCAGGGACATCACCAGCCTTCCACAAGAGAGATTCCACCTCCTGGCTGCTGGGAGGGAGTTAAGGAACGGGCCTGGAGAAAGAGTTGCCGAAAGCGTTGCAACACGATAGAAGCTCTGCAGGCCTTTGATCTCGGAACTGTCACTTTAATGATGTGTCAAAGACTAAAAAGAGTTGAGATTAAGAATACTGGAGCCCGGGGAGAAGGAGAAGGCCATTTTAAGCCCTCTGGGTCTTCACTGAGTTTCTGGAAGCTTTTAGATCCTTACAGCACACTGTGCACCAGCACAGAGCTGAAAAACAGGTCAAATTTGGGAAGTCCTGCACCACAGTTTGCCTTATAAAAACCTGCACGGGCAAATCCCTGCCTGCTCCAGACATGCAGCCACACGCTCTGCTCCACCAAGGGCTTTGCACAGAAGGCTGCAGTGAGCTGTTTTCCCGAGATTCTCCATGGAATGCTGGCTCTCCCTTTCAGGGTGTCCCTAAAGCAAGGCCAGAGCCACAGGAGCCGGGTGGTGGCTGGAAAAGGGGCTGGTCTCCCTTCAAGAAGCCCCAACTGCAGGAAACATCGGTGGTTTTATCAGCCCACGACTGACAGGAGGACACTGGGGCTCTCTGCAAATGCATATATTTCATTAATATCCCAGCCAGCTTTAATGGCATTACCATCAGGTTAATCTACTTTAGATTAATGAACCTCAGTTTCAGGCAGGCAAGCTAATTAAGATGATTTTCTTTGAACTTGTTCTAATGAATGTATTAATATCATTCAGGGCTTCTTTTGGAGCTACAAGCATGGCCATGTTATTCCTGAGAAGAGGCCAAACATTTTTCATTAGAGAATCATGTGCTGTGCAGAGTCTGGGACTGCCTTGCCTTTGTTTTCCCTGGGCTGCACCTTTGCAGTGGCTGCAGAGAGAGCAGCTCTTTGCTCTGCAGGTTTAGAGTCAGTAAAGTTCAGGAGTGCTCTGAACACACTCAGGAGGTGTTTAAAAATGTAGGAAAATTTACTATTGACTAGCTCTTGCTCTTAAAAAACCCCACATTTATTTAACTACTCCTGCACCTCTATTCCAATGGAGATTCAAATACAGAATTATTTGGGTGGGAAGGGACATTAAAGTTCATCCAGTCCCAGCCCCTGCCATGGGCAGGAACACCTTCCACTACCCCAGGTTGCTCCAACCTGGCCTTGGACACTTACAGGGATGTTGTGCCAGGGGAGGTTCATGTTGGACATTGGGAAAAATTCCTTCACTGAAAGGATGGTGAGGGCCTGGAATGGACGCCCAGGGCAGTGATGGAGTCCCCATCCCTGGAGGGATTTAAAAGATGTATAGATGTGGTGCTTGGGGACATGGGTTCGTGGTGGCCTTGGCAGATCTGAGAGGGCTTTCCCAAGCTAAATGATTCCATGATTCCATGGGGTGGGGATTGGAGCAGGAGCTGTGCAGGGCTGGCAGGGACCTGATCCTGATCCAGCCCGAGGGCTGCTGACCCACACAGACACAGCTCTCCAGGTGATCCTGTGGCAGCTCCCATGTGGGGAAGGCTGCAGGATCAGGGTCAAGGGCAGAGTTCAGAGGAGGGAGAAATAACTCCTGACATGGCTTTCTTAGAAACTGCCAGGCTCTGGGATGTGCCTTGGACACCACTCTGGGAATCATCCTGGGCTGGTTGACCAAACATCAGGAATGCACAGGGACAAACACTCCACCTTCCTGACAGCACTGTCAGACCCCACATCCCTGGGGAAGCCACCAGAGACAGTCCCTGAGATGATGCCTTCCCACCCAACATCCACCATCCCAGCCCAAGGCTTGGGAGCAGCTTCCAAACCCAAGGCCCTGGTTTTGTACACGGAGCTGGTTTAAATCTGCTCCTTAACGAATCGTTCCTGAAATGAAATTAGGAAAGCACAGGTCCCACCTCTCACAGTCACAATCCATCAACGTAAAGAAAATAAACAGTTCTATAAACTGATATTGCCTCACAGGTGTCACTCAAAAAGGGGGAGCATGGCTGCTTTTGTCCTGATTTCCCTGAGTTACCAGCCTGCAATCCATGTGCCAGGCCAAGGTGGAGTTTATTTATAAATGCACATTTATGATGAATCATTGGAGGAAATGCATTCAGACTGGAGACAAAAGTCTGCAGTTGCTAAACCAAATAGGAAATGCTCTTTACATCTGCCTCTTCAGTTGGCATCCACTTCCCCTCCCCGTCTCCTTTCTGCTGGGTAGGCCTGTTTATTTTGGGGCTACTTTTGTTTGCAAAGCCAAACAGATCTTCTGATTTTTTTTTTTTATATTTATCTGTTTTTGTTTTTCTTTGTAAACAGCATTTCTCACTTATTCAAGCCCCGAATCATTAACAGTGGAAACAGGATCACCTTCCTGCACTGGGTTGTTTACTCTCTTCAGGGAAAGCAAAGCCACAGAGTGGAAACAGGGTGGAAAAACAGCCTCACCAAAATTATATAAAAATAAGGACAATGTAGGAGCTACCTTGCCAGCTACGGAAGAATTCCCATCTATTTTCTGTTAGGTTTATTTTAAATATTACTACATTGGAATGAACAAATCAGTAGAAGGCACTGAATGACTATTCCGTGTATCTCGGGCTGGGATGGATGAGGCCCTGAGGAACCTGATCTAGAGAGTGGCCTCCCTGCCCATGGCCCTGCTTGGAACTAATGAGCTTTAGGATCCTCTCCAACCCAAAGCATTCTGTGATTCTATGACTTTATGACGTTTCCAAGTGGCAGGACCCGACTTGGTGACGCTCCCAAGGACAGTGACACTCCCGTTGGTTTTCACTTGGTTTGCCTCAAACTGTCCCCACCAAAGCCCTGAAGGAACAAGCATTTCCTGATTCCCATGGATCTCCAAGGGGACACCAGCGTGTCCATGGAGATTCCATGCCAGAAGGAATCAGCAGAGCAGGAGGGAGAAGCCACATCCCTCGAAGATTCCCTCCCGTCCCACGCGTCACCCATGTCACCCTGCAGGTTTCAGAGCTCTGCTGCTGCACTGAAATATTTACTCTGTTGGAATATGAGCCACAGTGAGATAAGGAACAAGCTCTGGTTCATAAACCTTTAGTTTCTCCGGGGGCTGGTGCTCCCTGTGTGTGTGTGTATATCAAACGTGCACTTGAGCTATTTGATCCCCACGACTCAGAATTCAAATGCAGAGAGCTGGCATGGCCTTCCTTTCCTCCAGGAGACTTCAAAATCCTTCCAGCCCCACTGGAGAGAGAATTCACACTGCCAATTTTTCTTTTTTTTTTTTTTTCCAAAGGTTTTATAGAATGTGCAATGCGTGCAAAAGACAGCCTTTAACTGTTAGAAAAATACAGTCAATTGGAAATGCAGGCAGCAAAAACAGAGAACAGCAACAAAGAAGGATGAGCTGATCCACTTCAGAGCTCCTGGAGGAAGAAGCTCCCTGGTAACTCTTATCAATGGTAAACACGACATCTTATTTCTGGTGGACGGAGCAGCGCCTCTTGTCTCCGCTCGCTTTTTATAGCAGGTTAAAAAAATAACAATATTGCCGTGCAGAGATGACGCGGGCACCGACTTCCCACTGCCAGAACAATTGCAGCAGTCAAGGCAAACCCGAGGAACGTGTCAGCGAGGGACAGAACTCGTCCCTCCCTTGGGCTGAGGGCACAGGACTGCTGGAGTCTGTGGTTTGCCGGCGCTGGACGGGCAGCGCTCGTACTCCTGCAATCTTGGCTTTGTGGAATGCTCTGCCTCCTCCTGACCTTCACAGCGTGGCTCTGGACAGCCCAAGGCAGCGCTGGAGCAGCTCGTTGGTCCTTCGACCCCCTTCCCTGGCCCATGGAAAGCCGTGGGAGTCTTCCTATTTATTTTATAGCCCTCAGGAGCGCGCCTTTGTTTGGGAAGGCGGCCTCGAGCAGGTTTCGAGACTTTACACTCTCCCCAGCAATCCCCCAGCCTTTCCCGTGCCTGTGTTTTTATAGAAAATGACTTTTTCTCCACAGTACCAGTGGCCAAGCCCTGCACATCAGCTCTGCTCCCATCCCAAGGGCCGGGGCAGATCCTCCTGCCAGCGTTGGCCCCGGGAAGGGACCTTTGAACAGGGTCACGGCTCCCGCTTGCCAGCACAGCTCCCCGTGCCAGGGCTTCCAGAGGCTCTCCAAAGCCTCCAGAGCTGCACAGGCACATGTTGGAACAAAAGCCTGCTCCCAAAATTAAGAAGAGCTGTATTGTGGCTCCTGCCAGAAATAACGTAAACGAATGTTACTCGAGGAATGGGGTCTGGGTGACCAGTTCCAGTGCCATTCTCAGGACACTGAGGGGAACTTGGTGTTCTTTAAAAAAAAGAAAAGGGTTCAACTAATGAAAAACTGATAAGGAAATCATTCAGATGCCAAAAATTCTCTCTCACACAACCCAAATACTAATTCCTGTGATACTATATATATTTATTGGTTAAAAGCACATACCAGCCTGTCTAAATCTGTGATCGGTGCCCAGTTTATAACACCTTTGTGGCTTTCAGTTTCTCACCCAGACACATCAAAGCAGGGGACGCTTAGCCAAGGAAAACTTCATTGTTAGTATTAACTCACTCCAAGAAAAAGATTTTTGGAAGTTTGAGAATTTTTCACTTCACGGCAATTGTTGATTAATGAACCTCAATGGACTAGAGCCTAAAAGAGGACTTTGTTAATAAAAAATGCTAAACAGTCCAGGCAGAGTAAGGAGATACTTTCTTTGAACCTAACTGATAGAAAGGAGTACACAAAAAAAGAACTGTGAAGAGAGATTTATTCAGTGTGAACCTGTTTGCTTTCCAGTTCTGCCTCAGGCTATTTCTACTTGCAAAATAAAACCAAAACCAAACCTAAAAAACAATTACTGAGCACAGGAGAAATCAAAGAATCACAATATACAGCTGGAAAGATTAGAGCTCTTGGGAAATACTTAACAGTGATATTGAGGTGAGGCTGAGCTGATGGAAAGAGCAGGACCAGGAGCCAAGGCTCCTTCTAGAGGGGATGGGACACAAGATCCTGGGGGCTCTCCCTGGCCCTCTCATGGTTTTGTTTGGAGAAGTCATCCAACTTCTCCGAAGCCAAATGTATCTGAGAACAGGGTTAATGAAAGTGACTCATTACACCGGGATGATCCAAGGTTAATTCTTATTTATTCACTAGCTTAGACTTCCCAACAGAGAAGTACCACGTGGAAATGCAATATTCTGCTCTTAGGTGATGGTGCTGATGCTGCTGGAGTTAATTACCCAAACCAGAGGGACCTGCACACACAGATGGAGCATCGTCCCTTCCAACCCAACTCAGTCCCTGATCCTGTGCACCAGTCACTGCGACTGGGAGACTTCACACTTCCTCTTACAGCCCCCAGGGAAGGGAGGAAGGGTTCCAAGGAGGGTTGGACCAACTGTGAGGAAGCAGCCAGGCCGAGCAGGCAGAACACGAGGTCAGGGTGACCTCAGCCATGTTCTTCCTCTGATCATGGAATCAGAGACTGGTTGGGTTGGAAGGGACTTAAAGCTCCTCTCATTCCATCCAAAAGGGACAACTTCCACTATCCCAGGTTGCTCCAAGCCCCGTCCAGCCTGACCTGGGACACTTCCAGGGGTGGGGCAGGCACAGCTGTGATTTAGAGCTCACTTTCCTCACTCAGTTTGTTGAGGTGACTGTGAACTGGAATCAGTAAAACACCTGGGCAGCCCCGGACAAACATCAGTTCTTGGAGCCCCCAAGAGGGTGATGAGCCCACCTTGGTCTGTTCCAGCCCACTGCCAGAAAAGCTCTGCTCCTTTCCTCTGGGGCTCTGGAAAGCCAAGTCTTTGTATGTTATTTTGAGGTGCCTGTCGCAGACAGGGGGAGCAGGAATGTAGCATTATGGTAACGGGCTGTGTATTTAGGGAGTGTGCATTACAGTCAGAGGAAAGGGCTGTATTACGGAAATTATATGGGGAGAGAGATGCCCAGGCAGTGCTGGCTGTGCTCTGCAGCCTCCAGTCTCTGTGTGAGGAGGTGGTTAGATTTTGGGAAGAGGCTGCTGTTTATTGTGGAATGTCCTTTCTGTCTATAAGTTTCTGAGAAAGAAATGAGAATTGTGTGCCTGTATTGAATTCAGTATTTGCCTCCTGCCTCTGTGATAAGGAGCAACCTATAAATCACGGAATAAATCAGCTCTAAACCATCGTCCAAGGTATTGAAGCCTCTTGGGTCTTTCACAGATTTTCTACTCCCACTAGTTCATAAGCACAACTCAAAATCTCACCCAGACACTTCTTCCCAAGGCCTGATTTCTCATTTGGGGGATTCAAAGCAGCTTTTACCCCAGGTGGGTGTTCAAGCCCCACCACATTGCTCTTCCTTTACCCCTCAGCACCCTCAGCAAAAGGGGCAGACCCATTTCTCTCCTGCTTGGATCTCTGACTTCCACAGAGCACAGCTCTGATGGGGCAACAAGGCAAGAAGAAAGGTTGGAATGGCAGCTGCTGGCAGCACACCCCCGATGCAGAGCCATCCCCTGAAAGCCAGGCAGATGCTGCCATGGGGTCCCAGCAGCCCAGGGACAGAGCTTGGTGTCAGGACATGGGAACAGACCTCAGTTATCAGCTCCTCATGGGTGGGATGTGACAGCACAACGAGGAGGTTGCAAAATGTTTGAGGACAAGGTTGTTTGGGTTCCCTGCTCTCAGGAGCCTGGTGACAAATCCTGGCTGGATCAGTAGCCAGACACAATGATCAAGGCTGGAACACAGTGGGAGATGCACCCACACATCCCAGATCCCTAACTCCAGCAGGCTGGAGTCCATCTCAGCCCAGATTTCTGTGGCTGCCAAACCCAAGGAACTCCTTTTGACAAGTTCTGCCCTATTTTTGGAGTGCTCACGTTCACTCCCATAGAAGAAGACTGGTGTATGTGAACAATCCTGTTTGCTCTGTCCCCCATGCTTGGCTCCACTGACTGAAGGACATTCAGCTCATCCCTTGTACAAAATGTTCCCTAAACAATGAGGACAACATGCAGGACCTCAAGGTCTGGGTTTTAGATACGTTATTTCAGCTGCCTCACAAAGTGTCTTTGCTTGAAATAAACAGCAATAACATATCACGTGGCAGATGCACCTTAATGAAGTTGTGACTCATTTAATCACTTTGGAATCTCCTCCTCAAGCTGGTTGGAAACAAAAAAAAGGCCACCAAGATAAAAAAGAAATCCCAGAAACCTCCAAAGTCTTTATCATAAGCCCAAAAAGACAAATTTTCAGTGGTAGCTTTAGGACAAGGATTCACAGCCTGGTGATATTGTAAAGGTAACACTTTGGAAAACACTTTGGAAAATTTCCATTTTCCAGCCATTCCCCTGGTTGTCTCCAACCTTCAGTTCTCCTCAGATGTCTCTGCTGGGTTCTCACCCAGTGTTATGTTCACCCCATGGCCAAGGTGGATCTGTTGGGACCACAGGGGGGTGTTTGAGAGGTAAAAGGATAAGAAGTTCTGGATCCCAAATCACTAATTCTTCCTCTTTCCTGTATTCCTGAATGGACACACTGGTCTTGTTTCCCTCACAAATTCCCATTTCCATCCCAGAGTCTCATTTCAATAATTATTTTTACCAGTTGTTGATTCACCCAGAGTAAAGCAGTGCAGATCAGGAAATTCTAGGTGTACAAATATTAGCAAACAGCTCCAAACCACACGTCCTGTGCAAGCTGACATGTACAAACTGTGTCAGCACTGGCAGGGGAATTTTTTTTCAGCAGGTTGACTACGAGAGGAAACAAGACACAGGTAACTCCTGTGAGGAAACCAACAGTGCCAGGTCAGCTCCTGAAATGCAGAGCCCTGACAGTGGGATGGGTTTGTTTGTCGTATTAAATCCATCCGAGCAGGATCTGGCTGGCAGAGCTTTGCACCTGGACCCTCACCTTGACTGCAGCTTCCCTCTTGCACCAGGTAATTAATGGAAACAGAACAACAAGACTGTCCTCCCACCAGGAAATGGAAGTTTTTCCCTCGGTACCACCTTTGCACAATGAATGTGCGGCCAGCTGGCAGCACCAGACTTTGTTTTCAGTCTCCTGGCCGTGTACCAAAGGTGCTGGAGAGCCCAACTTCAAAGGCAAGGCCGGGGGATGAAGGGCTGCCTCTGCCATGCCAAGAATGCTCTTCTTAGACAGGTTGAGAGGAGATAAGTTGGAAGAAACAGAAGCACGTTTGGCAAAGATGGTTCCAAAGGTTTTACTGTCAAGATGTTGAATAAATTAAATAAATAATCGGGGGAGTGCAGAACATTCCCACTTGTCTCTCTCCACGGAAGGAAGACACAATTTATCCTCTGTGAATGTTCCTAATATCTGTGAAGATTCCCCTCCAAATCCTTCCTTAACTTTGTGGAATGAATGCTCTGACAATGACACTAAATTCTGTGGGGTTTGAGCAAGGAACGGGAAGACCTGAGGGACTGGACGAGACCAGGGGTATCATCCAATGGGACAAGGTTCATCCACACAAACATTTGCACCCCTTTGTTCCCACTGCAGATGAGCAAAGCTGAGGGCAGGGCTGCTGATTTTTGGAGGTGGCTGAGTGTCCAATTCCTCCTTTTTCCAGCACACAGCCTGCCTGCTGCCAGTTCCAGGTGTCCCAACAATAATGCAGCAGCTACTCCCAAAGTAACACCTATAATTTGAGTCCCTGGGACATTTCCTCTGGCATTTCAAAGCATATGGAAAGGAATGTGGAAACCTTTCATTAGCCACAGGCAGGCACCCGTTGTCAGAATCCCTCAGAAGTGAGTGGCCCTAAAACTTTTCCAAAAAAACCCACCGATACCTCCTTGGTTCCTGAGCACCAAGCCATGGAGACCACGGGTGTGAGCACAGCACTGACTCCTCCACAAGAAACACCCAGGAAGAACTGCACCCTCTGGAAGGGTTTCAACATCAGAACATCATGTTCAAATCACTAATCCTCATAAAGCATCACCTGTGCTGTCTGAGGAGGGAGGAGGGATTCCCTAACCCCTGGGAATGACAGCTCCTTTTCCCGGGAAGGGCATGTCGGGTCAGGGTTGCAGGAATTTTCTACTCTGCCGTTCTGCCCCTGACATCTGGGGAAAGACCTGCAGCTTTTCCTGCTCCTGTGATCCACAGAGAGCTGCAGATCTCTGTCTGTACCCCACGGGATGGATATAAGTTGCCAGATTTTATGTTTACTATGGAATTTCTGCACAGCTTCAGGAATTCCCTATATTTTATAAGAAAACAGTTTGGTGTGTATAAACATGCTCAGTGGTGGTTTATTTATACAATTACTGGTCAACAGAATATAATGTACTTCTATGGACTGCACCTCCCTGCCCCCAAAGCAGTTTTGTTTGACAGACAGTTTGTTCCACCCTCTCAGGGGGTACATTAACCTCTGCAAAATCCAGGGGTGAGTTCAGAATTGGCATCATCCCTCCTTCTCCTGCAAAGAAAAAGCCAGAGAGCTCAACACTGAGCCTCTCTTTCCCACCAGAAAGGATTCTTTGAGCCTCTCATTCCCACTAGAAGGGATTCTTTCAGTACCATTCTTCAACCCAGTGGCAGTTGGAGGCTGCTGCTGTGTTATTCCAAGTGGGAATGTTGCCTCTCCAAAGGCCATGAGCAACTTCTGGGGCTGGGACATGAGCTGCTGTCACTTGGGAGCACAAAGTCCAGCAGGACCAGTAAGACACTGGTGTTCTTGGCAGAGCAGCACTGAGGACAACTGGTTCTGTGTGAGGTTTTACCAGCTCTGTGCTGCTCTTCACGTGCAGGGAATCTGTCATGGATCCAACTCTGCTCTGGAGCCCAGCCTGGAAACCCCACCAGAACCACGTGCCTGAGCTCAGGACTCTGAATGTCCAGCCTTGAGGGCAATTTCATCTCCCAAGTTTATAAAAAGAGATCAGAATTTACGTGGGTTTCACAGCACTCCTGGATTGCTCCTTATTGCACACTACGTGATTGGGATGGCCATTCTCTACTGGAATAGTCATCCTCCTCCTCCTCTATTGGGATAGTCATCCTCCTCTTCCTCATCTGGGATGGCCATCCTCATCATCATCATCATCTGGGATGGCCATCCTCCTCCTCCTCTACTGGGATGGCCTTCATCCTTCTTCCTCCTCATCTGGGATGGTCATACTCCTCCTCCTCCTCCCTAGAGCCCTGTGCTCTGATCCAGGGCCACTTAACACTATCCAAAGTCAGCAAGAGTTCAGAGTTAAAGAACAAACAAGAGCTACAAGAAACTAAAGAAACAAGACGTGGATACCAAACCTGAAGTGGCAGCAAATGGCAAACAACCCCCTCTCTGAGGAGCTCCTGGGCCTATTTTCCCTAACACATCCTCCCTAAACCAGTTTAAGAATGGATAAAACCAATATGAAGATGTCGACACTGAGGCTGTCTAGGAGTTTAATCAGATTAATTTGAAACTGATTTTGCTAAACCAGTGAATATTTCCTAATGTGGACCAGACTTTGAATTTCAAGCACATCAAACCTCATTACATGTATCCTTTATTATAACAGTGCTTCCCTCTATGGTCTCATGGCAGATTCCTGCCTCCTGAGGTTTGGGCTGGAATGCCAACAATTCATTTTAATGCAGTTCAGATATTTGAAAGCTTTGCTGAGCTGTCCCCAAAATAACCACTGATAGTAGGTGGCAAGCACCCTGAAATGATTAGGGAAAAAAAATGCAAAACTGATGCAAACAGGATAAGCATTAATGGAGAAAAGGCCTGTGCTGGAGTGAAAACTGCTTGGACTCAAATATCTCAACACAAAAAATATCTTTGCAGGATGATGGTCACTGTGCATGTCATGTCAGGGGTTTACTCCATTCAGTCACACACTGTTAAGGGTTGGAGTCATGTTTCCCCTTCCTTGTTTTCATGTCCCCACTGCATTTTATTCCATTCCAGTTTTACTTCCCATCCTGTTGTTGGGTTCACACTCTGGAAACGCTGAGCACCCTCTGGAACGGTCCTTGATGTCAGAGTGGCTTTTGACCCTCCCTGGTCCTGGGTCCCTAAAATGGCTTTTGCTGGATTCCTACAGACCAGAGGGGGCTGAGAGCAAGGAGCTGCAGGGTTGGGTTAATCCTGGGAATGGGATGTGCCATGTTTGCTGACTCAGCCTTTTGCAGAGCTGCTGCCTCCTGGGGATTCATCAGCTCTGGGGAATGACAGTTCATCTGGAACAACACAAATGATCCCTCTCCATACCGTGAACGGCTCTAAACTGAGACAGGCACTGCTCCAAACACAGAAATAATCCAAACAAGGCCTCTGCCTCTCCATGGCTCCTTCAAGGCGGCACCTCTGGACCTTTGTAAAACAGAGATGAAAAGGATTTCTTTCAGGAGCTCCAGTCCCAGCCCATGGCACACTTTAAAGCAGAGCATCCTTGTACTTGAGGTCACAACCAACCCTGACACTTCCAACCTCTTCCCTGCACTAGTCATCAGTTTCCTGTATTGCAAGATAAGATGTTCCCCAAGGAAGAATAAATATGAATCTCACGATCCTGCAGGTTTTCCCAATCTCACAGGGCTTCCATGGAACCCAAAGCATTGCCATGATCTTGTTTGGGTATTTAAATAAATCCCTCTACAGCTTCCAACGATGCCACATCTGGTCCTAAACAAGACATAAAGTCAAGCAGAGAACTACAGCAGGGTCTCTTTGTGGGGCAGCCTAGGAATGGCAGGAGCAGCAGGGAGGATGTGGATATATTATCTCACCCCAGAAGGGGCCTTGTTGCTGAGTTTGTGCCCGAACAGCCCAGAGGTTGGTGGGGAATTTCTAGGCCAAGAGACAACGAGAACAGGAATGATTCAGGTCTTGGAAAAGTAGCCTCCAAGTGTGACTGGAGGGGTCCAGAAGATGCCACCAGAGGTTGGGAAGATGCTGGCACTGCCCAGGGCAGGGTGGAGAGGCAGGGGCTGGAGGGAGATGGGCACTGAGCTGGGAGCCAGAGGCTCCAGGGGAGGCTGAGGAGAAGCTGTTTGCTTTGGATTTGGTGCCTGTGTTTTTGCTGCAACGCCCCAGGAAGACACAGCAGGGAGTGAACTGACCAGTCTGGTGAACTTTTTATACTCCTTTTGGCCTTTTAATACCCTGAGAAGTGGAGGATCTTTTATTTTTAAACATAGCTGAAGGGCTAAATTAGCATTCTGGAAAGGGAAGCAAGCCTGGAAGGCGGCAGTGAGGGAAGCAACTGTTACCTGGAGCCAAAACTGAATGGAAACTCAGGCAGAAATCCCATCAGTGTTGGAGTGCCATCCCCGGTGAAGAAGACAAGGGGCCCAAGAGAAAACCCTGCCCAAACCTTTGCCAGAGTGCCCTGCTGCTGAAGCCCAGGAGTGGGATGCACTGAGCTTAGTAGGATTTCCCCGGGCAGGGCATCAGCTCTTTCCCCCTGTGTCCAACACACAGAGAGCTGGAGGCTCCCAGGACACCCCACAGAGGGCTGAGGGCTGAACCTGCAGACCAGGCTGTCCCAGGTATGATCAGGGAGCATCTGGGCACCACTTTTTGGCTTTGTGATCCCCGCCTGGAGCATCCCATGAAACACAAACCCCAGCGCCTGTTTCAGCAGCCAAGGAGTGGCACCACAGCCTGGGAGTTCAGCTGGGGAAATGGTCACAGGGAATCACAGCATCCCAGAATGGTTTGGGCTGGAAGGGACCTTAAAGCTCATCCAGTTCCACCTCCTGCCATGGGCAGGGACACCTCCCATAGACCAGGTTCTTCCTCATCTGTTCATGCCAAAGCAGCACTGAGGTCATTCAACACCGTCCCCACCTCAGTCACAGGCCCCCTCCTCACAGCCCAGCACAGGCCATGCCTTGGATTGACATTCCCAAATCCCATCTGACTCCTGTGACAGAGTTCATTAACTTAAACACTCTCTGTTCCTGGGAGGAAGAGCTCATCCCAGCCTGCAGCGTGCCCAGCTTTCCAAGGCCTGCAGTCCCACAGGAGCAGAGCAATTCCCCGCTGAGGAGGCTGCTGGGCCGTATCCTGCACTCTGGTCCTGTGCTGCCTTCAGCTCTCCTTCAGGACCAGGGGACGTGGCTCTGTGGGGCTGTGATTTGGGGGTCAGGTGTATATGTGAGGGATCTGAGAGCTGGAGGAGGTTCTCCCCCTGCCCACCCCATCCCACCCCGAGAGGCAGGTCCTGTGCCCCCAGCAGTGCCTTGACAAAGGAGTTCCTCAGCTCCATAAAAATCCCCCTTTTTATATATATTGATGTGAGACAATACTGATACCCAGTGGCTGATTAAGTTAATTACAGTTGAGTAAATATCCCCCTTGGTCACCCCCAGGATGGCACCCCAAGGCTGGCTCCCACTGCCACCTGCAAGCAACAGGATATTTGGTTCCCACTCATTTTTGGAACTCTTTTAGGCAGAATTGCTTCTAGAAACTTTTTTTGACTGAGAATCAAGTGCAAGTTCTCCCTCCCTTTGCAGAGTCAAGACATTAGCTAAGGCAAGGGCTGAACATTTTAATCATTCCAGCATGTGATTTGCATTTGCCTTGGCTAACAAATGCCAAAGAGGCATTCCCAAAACCAGAGCTGAGTCTTGCTCAGGGCATGTTCTGCATTTTTCACAGCAATGTGCTGCACCTGGATATCAGTTTTTAAAGGCAAACAGGTATGTTTTATCAATTTGTAGCAGGAAAACCTCTGATTTCACAAGACTAGAAAAACTTGGCTTTGTGTGAATCAGGATTCCAGGCAGAGCTGCAGCCCTTGGTGAGAAAGTTGCTATTTATTTCTCCATCAATATTTTTCCTTCCCAAGTACATTTAATGTGAAAGACTTAATGAAGAGCATAACAAATCCCTGTATACCACAAAATTAGAGAGCACATGGACCGAGCCTTCACAAGGTGAGCCAGGGGGTGAAGGTTGGAATTTATCAAAACATGGCAGAATAAACTCGTTAATTATGTTGGGGTGATTGCCAGCATGCAACAATCCTCAGGGCAAAGAGCTTCTCAGAGCAGCCTGGGGGGAGTGGTAGTTTAGAATTTGCTGCTTTAACCATATTTTTCAGAAGTTTTCCTGAGCCTCATCCAGTTCTGGGGTTCCAATGGGGCTGCCTGTTCTCCTGCTGACATTGATGACACGGATCTGGAGCTGCCAGTTCTGGGATGGCTCTGAGGGGCTGCCAGAGTTCAGCACAGGGTCTCTCTTAGGTCACAACCTGCCTTTTAGTATTGGAACAAACCCCAGAGTGCCCCAGAATACTGAGCCAAGCCCCAGGGCCACCGGATTGTCCCCCTCTGAGGAGATGTGGAGCCCAAAGCAAAGGCAAAGCTCTGTGAGGAACGAGCCAGCTGGAAAGGGAGTGCCCAAGGAGAGATCACCAGGAGATGTCCTGTGCCACCAAACTCCACATTCCCGCAGCACCCACCTCCCCAGCTGTGTCTGGCTCCAGGCCACCAGGACTTGGACTCTGCTGCCTCTCCTTCCCTGCCCAACCTGCCAGTGGAACTTAACACCAAACACTGAGGGTCTGACTTAATTACAGGAGATTTTTCACCCCCCAGCACAAACTGGAGCGAGGTGATTTCCACAGCTGCATTATTTACCTCAGATTTTACCAAGGCTGATTTTATAGCAGGGCTAGAGGTTAAATCCTCTGTTACTTCCTCCAAGATCCCACTTTACTCTATGTTACAGTGCACAGTATTCATTTCATCCAAGCAATAAAAAATACACCAGCAGCACTGTTTTCCAAAAGAGGAACTCAGATAAAAACAGTAAATTAAATTTAAATAAAAACCAAAACCAAGGCAAAGAATGAAGGAGAGCAGATGAGCTTCACTTCAAGTTGGCTACAGCTTCTTCCCCACCATCAATAAACCTCCAGCACACACCGAAGCCAGTGGATCCACCATGGACATCACCTTTGGCAGCCACACAGGGAAGGCAGATCTTCCTTCCCTCCCTCCCCCTGACCCCTGGGGTGTCTCCCATCCCTGTGTCCCAGTGTTCCAGAGGGAGGAAGACACTTCCAAAGGTTTCCTGTTCCCTACTTGCACTCAATGACCGTAGAGGTCTTTTCCAGCATTAATGACTCTATGACACTTCCACCCTCTTTCCCACTGCCAGAGCAACTCATCCACAGCCATTTCCCTCCCAATGGGGGAGAGGGTGTTCCCAGACTTGGCAGCATCCCTACTTTGGGAATTTATCAGGGGTTTGCTGGTAGGAGGGAAAGCAGATCCCTCTAAAGTCGGGCAAGCAGGAACGAGCTGCATGTCCCTCCTGTGTCCTGGCCAGTTCCAGTGGTGGGGTCAGTATAAATAGATCCTGAATATCTGGATGAAAAAGCAGCCTTTGCTCTGGCCTGGCAAAGTTTCTAATGAGATCTCCCACAAAGTGCGTCAGAACGTCGAGAGGATTTTATTCCCTGTAATTGAACTGTGTTCTTGTCTGTGTTCCCCGTCCCGCCCTTCAGTGCTCTCCTCTCTGAAAATTCCTTTGTTCAGCCTAAAGAGACAGTTCATTAAATAAGAAATAATTTCTGGGAGTGGTAATTACAGTCTTTTTTTTTCAGATGGATGAGATGTAGCTGTTCTGTTTTCCTTTCTGGTAGCAAAACCAAAGAGAATCCCAGTGCCTTTCATCAGGTGTCAGCTCCAGCCACCCAAACTCCAACAGGTCGGTTTGGATCAGGTTGAATTTTCTCTGTGGAAGGACTGAAGTGGGAAGCAAAGCCTGATGTGGCAATGCTCACTGGCTGCAGGATGGTCCATCCTGCCTCCCTGAGCTCTGCTACCCTCGGAAATGGTTTTTCTACCCTGCATCACATTGATCCTCTTGCTGTTTTCTTCTCTGTGAGCAGCACATGGCAAATAAAAGACACAAGGCTGAGAGACAGAAGAAGAGCCAGAGCCTGGATCCTGCACTATCCCAGCTCCATGTCAGTGGAATGACACCCCAGTAAAGCACAAGCAGCACAAACTTGAATCCACTCCAAGGTGTGCTCTGATCATCTGTTTATTGCCTATTTTCCAAGACATTATAACCAGCCTTCTACACGTGTGGGGGGTGGGTTAATGCTCGAAATTTCTGCCTTTTTAGTTAATGAGACACTTCATCAAGGTCTGTTTTTCATCTGTGCTCCTTCTCCTGCTCCGTGCTTTCCTGAGCCCCTCACTTTACAAATCAAAGCAATTAGCAGGGCTGTTAACAAAGCTCCCAGACAGCACCATACCCAGGGATGCTCTTGGATTCTGCAGGCAAACTCCCACTCCACAGGGAGCTTCCTGGCCAGTCTTTCCCAGAGGTATCTGCTTCCCTGCTCCAGGGCCAAGGCATGCACTTGGCACCTGCTTTGTTTTATGGAGGCAAACGCAGCAGCACGACTTGGATCAGCTCAGCAGACGTGTCACAGGCAGCTCTGCCTGATTTTGGGCCTCTGAGGATTTGGCTTTAGCCAAACCCTGCCTTTTTTTACAAGCCAGAAGCCAGTGTGAAAATCCATGGCATGGCACAGCTCCACAGCCAGAGACTCTTCCCAAGCAGCATGAGGTCCAGAAGGTCCCACCAGAGTGTCTCCAATTCTCTCCCCCAGGAAGGGACTCTCAAGCTGTGTCCCCCAGACAGAGTCATATCTGCTCTTTGGGACTGGCTCGCCAGGAATGCTGCTGGGAATCACCCTTGGCACTGCCCTGGCTCTTGGATGCAGCACCAGGCATCACCCTGCCCACTGCTCCACATTTCCTATTTAACCTGGTTGCATTCCCAGGCTCACACTCTGCAGTGGCCAATCTCAGCAGCCTCAGAGATATTAAATTCTTCGAGTTCCATGAGGACAGACTGCCAGGTAAAGCAGGGAGGAGGTTTTGTTTCCCTTCTGGAAGTGAGGGAGCCTCTCACAGGCGCTCCCCTGAAGATCCCAGAGCTCAGGAGTGCTCTGGGAATCACTTGCCACAAACCTCAGCCTGTCCCTCAGTCTGGCCAGAAGCTCTCTGGGAAGCCAGGACAGCTGAGACAGTAAAAGTCTTTTCCCCAGTAGCCTCCCTGTGTGACCTGGGCAAGTCCCTTATAATCATGTAATATCCAAAAAGTGCAGAACATCTTAAACTCCCTTAAGTACAGGGCAAACCTAAAGGTTTCAGAATAAACTCCTTCATCTGGAATCCAACCAAATCTTAGGGTTTAATGCCCCTACATTTGCAAAAAGCTACCAGAGATCCTTACTGCCCTCCAGAGCTCACAAGCTCGGGTTTAGCTTTCACCTGGAAGCAATAAACCACCCAAAGGAGTGAAAGAGGCACTTTTGTGGATGATAATTCCAACAGGCAACATGGAAGTGTCCTTTGGGTCACCTACAATCCCCCTACAACGCGACAAAGGATGGCCCAGGGATGAGGAGACAAACCGCATGGCTCCTTCCAGATTCACCTTCCCCAAACTTCTCCAGTAAGTCCCCCAGGCACACTCACTGCTGTGCTCCCACTACACGTTGGCAAAGAAACCAGGAGTAAGCAGATATGCCCAACTTATTTAAGCTCAGCTGGCAAATTCCAGCTGACAGCTTCCAAACCCTGCCTCTGAATTTATTGGCATTTCCCAATGTTTTACAGAACCACGGTCCACTGGCACCAGAGCCCTGTTACACTCAGCAGAGAGTGGAATTACACAGCACAAAGCTCTTTATAGAGGTGCCAGCTCATCAATATCCTTTTGGGGGAGGACACTTTACATTCAGCACAATTCAAATGTTTCCATATAACTGTGGGGGTTTTTTTCTGCCCAAACAGAAAACAGGCTGAAAAGGAACCTGGAGCCAAGTGAGCCTGGTCAGACCTGAGTTCTTTGACTTGTGTTTCAGCTGTGAGTTACAAGACAAGTGACTGCCCAGAACAGCCCCAGCAAACCCTGATTGCTTCAGGCTGCCCAGTGCCGCAGGACAAGGGGGTTTGTTTGCTTTCTCTGGAGTCAGGGGCTCATGTTTCAGAACACAAAGGACTGTGGGGGACAAATCCTCACCTGGTGTAAATCACTGCCTGGCCAGCTCACAGCTAAAGAAGGGGAGGGGATCTCATCCATCCACAGAAATGTCTCCAAGGGTGTCAGAGGATGGTGCAGGACGAGGAGAAATGGCCATAAACTAAATCACAAGTTCCACCTCAACATGAGGAAGAAATTCTTTCCATGGAGGGTGGCAGAGCACTGGAACAGCTGCCCAGGGAGAGTGTGGAGTCTCCCTCTCTGGAGACATTCCAGCCCCACCTGGACATTCCTGTGTCACCTGCTCCAGGTGACCCCGCCTTGGACTGGCTGATCTGCAGAGGTCCCTTCCAACCCCAACCATGCTGGGATTCTCTGAGGTCTGGCCCACAGTCCCTGGGCCCCCCAGTGTCTGGTCTGAACTGGGGGTGTGCTGCTGACTGGGGTGACTTCAGAGCCCTCCAGAGCTGACTGGGTCTGACTTCAGAGCCCTCCAGAGCCCTGGAGGGCTCTGAAGTCAGACACAAATGCATCCATACATCACCCAAAGCCTGGAGCCTGGATGATGTACGGATGCAATAACATCTGAGAACACAGGGACTTTAATGACAGCAGACATCTGAAATGAAAGAAATTTCACGGGGCTAACCCAGGGAAAGCCCAGGAAAATCTGGAGAGTCATCTTTTGTATTTCCCAATCGTGCACAAGCTGGTGAAGTGACCGGAATAAAACGGGAAGAGAATCCACCTGCAGCCCCTGGTGGGAGGAGAAGAAGACAACAGGAATCACCAGCGCTGTCCCCTCGGTCCCGGGTCATGCCTGGGGGGGACCTGTGACATGTGTGGATTTTACTACAAGAAAAGGATCTCAGAACCTTCTTATGAAGCCAAAGCAGACAAACAGGTTTTCCCATCATGAGCCCAGACAGGCTGTGGTGTCAGGCAGTTCAATTCTTCCCTTCACACTTTTGTCCCCGTTGTTCAGATCCCGGAGCTGTTGCTGTGCCTCTCACAGCAGTGGCCTGAGCGCCCTGGGGAGGAGAGGACAGAGCTCCTGACATCTTCCACCTCTGCTGTTCTAGAAACTGAAAATTCAGTGTCCCTGCACCCACCCCAGCCAGGCACAGCAGTAACTGGGGAGGGGGAGATGTGCCCTGAGCACTTGGAAAAAGCCTGACATGGAGCCCAACAGGCCCAGCCCTGAGTGTCACCGCAGTGTCCATCGCCCTCCCTGCTCCTGCCTGGCCTGCTCCAATCTCCTCCAGTTGTCAGGAAACTCCCCAGCAGTAACACGCAGCACTTAAGCTGTCTCAGCAAGCAAAGCCCAACTACTCCAGCCCTCGGTGTATTTATGCAACCCAGGCTGGCTCGCGGCCCACGAGAGCTTTATTTATCTAATGTCTGCGCTGCGGGCGATGAATTCAGAGGGAAGGGATTATTAGAAGACAACACACATAAAGGGGAGGAACAGAGTAAGTGAGAAGTCCAGTGGAGCAAGGCTTTGCTGCTCTCCCAGCTCTCCCTGGACAGCGATGGGAGCAGCGGAGCCTTGAGCTGGAAGGGTCCTGAGCAGGGTCCCTGTCACAGCACAGGGCTTTGTGCCTCATGGGGACCCTTCCCACCACAGCAGGAGACAGCAGCAAATTCCACTAATTGCCTCAGCCCAATTAATTATGCAAGAAAAGATGTAAAATGAGAATTAATTCCATCTAACCAGTCCGTGAAAATTATCCCGGCACCTTAAATCAGCATTTCCGCAACAATTAGAAGTTCCTCTAGGACCCTTTTAATGTGGGAAGGAGTCTTGAGTCACTGTTTCATGTCACATTGTCGGGAAAAAAGCTGTTTCCCTGAAAGAAAACCACCTACAGACTCTTGACTGTTGGCTGGAAGTATTTGAATTTCCAACCAACGTGTCCCTGGGAGGGAAATACAACAACCTGTGCACGGGGCTCTGCAGACTGAGGAATTAAGGACATCATAAACCAGTGGGCTCACAACACTTTAGGATGGAAAAGTCACAAAATAATAAACCTGTGTATTCTATTTTGCCCTGGTTATTCACTGTGCTCTGACATCCTTTGGATTCAGGGCTCAAACTCCCATTTCAGCTCATGCCTGAATCACCAGAATCTGCCCCGGCTGCAAATCTGAACAGAGATGGCATTTTCCTGCCTCCAATTTTGACACCAAAATGGGGGAAGGGGCTGTTTTGTTTTGTCCCTGGGTAAGTTTAGGGGATGTAGGGTTTGTGTTTAATTCCTGACATCTTCACCCAGTTCTTACGTAAAATAAGAAACGGCTTGGGCAGAGCAAGGGGTGAAATTCTGCCTGTGAACATCCCTTGGCACGAGCTGATTAAAGCTGTTTGCCACTGAGCAAAAAATGCTGAAGAAACTCCTTTTGTTCTCCCTAATATTTCCTCCTGGCTGTAAATCATCCAGCTCTCCCATAAACCTGGTTGGTTTATTTAAGAACAAGTTGCCTCTAAAGTTGAGCCGCTTTAGGAGCAAAATACTCGCAGGTAGAATTTAAGTCGTGCCTTGGTACTTCACTAAGCTGAATTTTCTGCCTCTTTTTCTCTCAGACAGGGGGAAAAGTGCAAGGTAAGGCCCTTGCATTGCTGGGGCCTTAGTAATATCCGTCAGTAAACCTGTAATTAGATAGGGAGTCCTATTAATCTTGTGCATTGCCTGGGGGCCATTGCCAACATCCAGCAAAACCTCTATTGATGAGGAAGGATTCCAAGCATGCCTGGATGAAAAATGAAAGAGATGAAGTATTTACTTACTTTACCCTTCCCTCAGCCACTCATTCCCAGCCCAGGAACACTCCAGACCCCAAGAGACTCGATTTTCTCCCGACATCAATGGCTCAACACAAAAGGCAACACATGCCCAGCCTTTGGGTTCCTCCTCAGTGCCTGTTACAACAGGTACTTCAAAGAAACCTCAACGTGTGATATTCTCAGACGTGCCACTTTTTAATTTAAAATGTGTTAATGGAATAAGAACAGTTAATGCAAACAAAGATGTTGGTCAGTTGTGATAATGGAAGTCGCAGCCTGCTCATCCCACCACATGATTCATCACTCCCATCTCATTAATCTGGCATCAAAGACATGATTTATAGATGTTCTTTTTTTCTGCACACTCCACCCTTGTTTCCTGGAGGAGAAGGAATAAACTGTTTTATACAGAGGTAGGAATTTTTTTCAGATGAGTCTGTATGATGAGGGATTGCTCTGGCCTATTACAGATGGCTGAAACAACCCCCGGAAAAGAGTTTTCTTATTGAAAAGGCATTTAATAAAACTGGCATTGTTCCTATTACACCCAACTGCCAACTTCGTCACTTCCTAAGACTAGTTTTCTTTTCTTTATCTTGCTTTATTTTTTTTAATTCATCTGCCTTATTGGAATTATTTGATTGCTGAAAATAGAAAGTTGAGGCCAGCAGATGGAAACTGCCCCCAAAGCTTCCCACAGTGGCTCAATACATTCAAAAGAAAACAGTTGTGACATTAAAGGATTGATTTGTGAAACATCTCAGCTGTGAGAGGGTGCAGAGCCAACCAGGAAATATCTGAGCACTTCCAAGAAGTACCTGAGTATTTCCTACCCATTCCTTGACGTTTTAAATACACACCCCAAGGTTTCCCTCCTTCCCTGGACATGCCTGAACCTGGTGCTGGGCTCCATCTACAAAATAAACTGATTTCTAGGCTGAGCAGCCAAAGCCAGAGGACAGGGAGTCACCCAGGAAGTAACAAAGAGCTTCCAGGACCTTCCTCTGTTGGATGGTGAATCCCAGCAACACGTAACCCTCAGTTTCAGTCCTGCAGATTTCTGCTCCACAGGATTTTCCCTAAGGGAAGTGTGTTAGCTTAGGTGTCCCTCTAAATTGCGCATGTAAAGCTTTATTAGTGACACAGCCAGACAGATCATTAGAATCAAACATTGGTGCTCAAAGAGCTGGGTCTCTCTAAACATCATTCAAAAAGCCCTTGAGCCCTTTAAAATTCCATGTGTTCTGCATGTCACTGGAAGCAGCAGAGGACTAAAAATGGATCATATTATTTAAAGGCTTTAACAACCAACTCTGCTGTCCCAGAAGGTTCTTTGGGGAATGTCACATGAAATCCCTTCTTGTCCAGCTCAGGGTTTGGGCACTCTTGGCTCCCAACAGGAATGCAGCCACTTAAAAGGGGAAGTTCCATAGAGCTCCCATCCTCTGGAAATTTGCCAGAAATCAAAGTCACTCCTCGATTCTGGGATTTCAAGGAGCACATCCATGATGAGCACAACGAACACAGCCTCATTTCCCACTTGTCTGACTCCCAATCTTTCTCCACCCCCTTTTCCCCGTGTGAATCCCTCCCTCAGTGAGGTGCTACCAGGGGCTCTCCCATTCATCCCTCTGCCACCTGTTTGCCCCCAGCTTGTAGGAACAGATCCCTCTCGGAGATCTTCCCCCTTTTGCTAAATTTGGTTGAAATTGGCCAGCGAATTCAAAAGCTATTAGACACACACATACACTCCCAGAGGCAGAGTGATCACACCAGCCTCATTTCCTTGGGATATTAGGCAAAAATGCCTCCTTGGGAGCTGTTTGATGTTGGATGCACCTTCCTCTGTTTCCTGGTTCTGCGTGAAATGCCAGGGAGAACCAAAGACATCACAAGTAAAAGCCCATCCCCAGAAGAGTGTTATTAGCCCTGTTTCTAGAGCAACTCTTGGATGGATATCAAACCAGAACCTCCTCCCCCTCTGGGGTTTGCTCAGCCCATGCAGATCTGTGGGTGGCATCTCCTCATGATCACCCTCCACAGGTCCTGCTAAGCAACACTAGGGTTCAGTAGAAATAAAATGTATTCATAAAAATGTACTCTAAATCCTGGTTTTCAGCTTGCTGTTTGAGTCAGAGTGTTGATGTTGTTCCTCAGTGACTCTCAGGTGAGCCTGGTCATCAGGAGGGACATTCCACTGGGGTAGAAATGCTGGATAAATCAATGTATGAACAGCCACTCTCAGCCTCTGACACGTCAGGGGATTCAGCTAATTCAGACTGTCAAAGTTATAAAGAGGAAATGACGGACACTAAACCAGTCTTTCTGAAGATTTTGCATAATTTGTATGAATTCTGGCAGGATCCTGTCGCTTTGGCCATTCTGTTGCTGGTGGAACCAGCCCCGGGTGAAATAATTCCGGGAAATGCAGCCCCAGTGGCACTGGATGGGAAGAGAACTGAAAACCAACTGGATGAATCAGCCCCAGGGGCTTTATTCTGGAAGTCAAGAGCTGCTGCTGGTCCAGCACGACTCAGTGAGGAGTGATCACTTAGTGAGGGGTTGTTCCAGACAATTCCACCCGTGGTCACCCCTCAGACTGACAGATTACCTCGGGTTCCTGCTCTGAGGAATGTTTTCAGCCATTCAGCTCTAAGGTAGCTGAACTCTGCTCAGAGCAGGATTATTTTAAGCCCTTAACCCCCGAGTGATGAACCAAATGCTGGTCCCCAGACCATCCCCTCAGCTCATTTCACATTCCAGTCCCTCCTTCGGGGAGGTGCTGAGTTATCTCCCCTCTCATTGGCTTCAGTGGGAATTGGGGCTGCTGAGCACAACACAGGATCAGACCTGTCCAGCCCCAAACTGCTCCAGTACCTGAAGAACCTGCTTTAAAATGAGGAGCAGAGCCTGGGTCTGGGCTGGGAGCTGAATCCAGAGAGGCAGGCAGCAGATCCACGCTCCAGTTAATTATATTAAATAATACCTTCCTGTAGATACCCAGATCTCTCTCCCCTCTGTGCTAATTATGTTAACGACGGGTTTCTTTTCAAAGGAGAAAAACAAAAAACTAACATTCAGCTGAAACTGCAGGAAGAAACTGAAGTGGGCAGAGGGTAATTATCCAAGTGAGGATTCACTGGAGTGAAGGACCTGTGCTCTGTTTGCGAGGGATGACAGGGGTGTGAAAGCCACAGTGACCCAGCCTGGAGCTCCCGTGTTGTCTCAAGCAGCTCTTTCAGAGCAATCTTTGTTTCCCCACTCTCTGTCTTCCTGAAGAGACAGAATTGTGTTCTGCAGATAACCACACCACAAATGGTGAACTATTAAACCACAAAGATCTATTTTAAATTAACATCAGCCAACCAGCCGAAAGCCACAAACCAAGGCAATGCTCTCCCCACCATCACTCATCACGGCAGATAAGAAAGCTGCAGTTTTATTTGGCAAATTCAAAACCCACCTCTTTGGTATCTCCTGCAGCTGCAGCACAGACAACTGAGGTGGGTGGATGCAACCACAAACCTGAAATTTCCCACCTTTCATTTTTAATTCAGTTCCTTAAAGTTCTTGGAGGGCAGGGAAGGGATGGGCTTCGGGGTTGGGGTTGGGTGGTTGGTTAGTGGGGGTTTTTTTGGTTTCTCTGCCAATTTAAACTTCATTTTATTATGCTCAGTGCTATGTTTAGGCCTCTCTCCAAAACCTGTCTCCCAAAAATCAAGAGACATTTTTATTACTACACAGAGGAACTTCAAAAAGGAATCTGATAGTGGGGGACTTTTCAACCTTGCTTAATGAGATCTAATGAATGGAACTTGCAACAAGACATATTCGACCTTAAATTAAGATGCAATCTCCTGGCTGTGAGGATAAGGACATACTGGAGCTGTTTCTCGTGGAAGGGAACTTCGCTGTGGCTCAGAAATGTTACACAAAACTCAGCTACCACTGCAGCAAACAGCAGCTCATCTGGGGCTGGGTGAAGGTCCAGGGGCTGGAAGCTGGCAGAAGGGAAGGTGATGAGATCAAGAGGGATGAGATCAAGAGGGATGTTTGTCTGGGGTTTGGGGCTGGGAGAGTCTCTGTCACCCCTTGGGTCATCGTCCTTCCCTGCCCCAGGAGAAGGTGACTGCCCACATTGCTCTCAGTGCTCTCCAACCTTCAACGAGAGGCTGAAAACAGCATTTCCTCGGATGGAAAGAGGAAAGAGAAGGGAGGGAAAACTCCTTCTGGGAACATCCATCCCCAGTGCCCCTGCCTGCCTGGTTGTAACCAAAATCTTTTGCAGTGTCTCACACGCACCTCCACTGCTACAGAAATGAAGCATTTATAGCTTATTTTTAAACTGTTTTCCACTGGAAGGTCACAAATCATGGGGTTTTCTCCAGGTATTTCCATCTCTCCTCCCATTTGGTTAGAAACTTGGTTAAGGGCAAAACTTTTGCTCTCTTTTTGATGGAGGTGCTGCACAGGCTGTCGGTGACAATGGGACAAGGGAGGAAGAGCAGAAAACGTGGCAGAGGCAGAGAACAAACACATCACACACACTCCAGGTAGCCCTGGCCCATGTCCCTGTCACCTGCTGGGCACCCACCCCACGGGCATGAGGGACCACAAGGGCTGTGGTTCACTAACCCACACACTAATATATATATATATATATATATGATTCAAAATAGGAGGTAAAAATACCCCTGCTGACCAGAAGCACATTATTCCTTTCCCAACACCCCAGGAATGGCAGGGTTTGCATTCTCCTGCAGGGAACACACTCTCTGACAGAGCAGTCGGAACCCCAGGGGACACATGTGCCACGTGTTGGACCCATTGGAGTGGCTACCAAAAAGAGAAATGGCCCAGGCTCAGCTTACAGGAGCTCTCCAGGCTGCTCCCACAGAATCCCACCTCCCCCACATCCTGGCCTCCAGCTTCTCCCTCCCAAATGGAGCCACTGCTTTTCCCTCCGCACCCCCCAGCAGGCTCTGGGACACTGCACACCTTCCAAATATTCCAAATGCCAAATGAGATCTTTTAGCAGCTCCAAAGGGAATGATTTGGGGTGGGATTTCTGTTGGCAGGATTTCTGTAGGGGCAGAGTGAGCACAAAAGGCAGGAAGGGATAAAAGCCAAATGGGATGGTTTAATCAACAGAGTTAACACCTGAAAACTTATGGGGATGGGGAAATAAATTTGTAACTATTAAATGCATAAAAATATATATAAAACACTCGGAATTGCCTGAGAAGGAAACTGCCCTTATGTGGATTTATGAATTGGTTTAAATAGGAAAGAATAAAAAGCAGCAGCAAAAACACAACCAAGAGCAGAAACAAGGGGAAAAGGGGAAAACATTTAGGTCATGGATCCATCCCAAAACAGCCCAGCAACATCTCTGCCCTCAGATCCAGCAGCTCCTCAGAGCTCCTTCCACTGCCCACGTTGCCACCTCCACTTGGAATTTCTTTTACAAACATTAAAAAAATCTCCAAAACATTATTTACATAGAAGCACCATTTCTACCAAAACAGTCTGCTCCTATTCCAAAAACCCCTGAATTTGATTTTGTAGAAATTCGTGGAGAAGAGTCAAAATAAGGAGGAAGCGTAAACAGTACATGTTGTTAAAAATAGGAAATAAATGTCTGAAACGTTTCAGACACGCAGAATTCCTGCAGAATTTTTCAAACCAGCTCAGTCAGGGATGACTTGCAGGTGCTCAGGGGTGACACTTTATATCTGCAGGTGGAGGGGGAGCTTCACTTGTGGCATTTTGGTGAGGCAGCTCCACTGATTCCCCTTGTGCTGGGGGATGAGAGGCCCTTAATTCCCACCAGGTCTGCCTTTCCTGCCTCTTCTCACTGCCTTGCTGGATGAAGAAAGACTCTCATAAATTTTCATGAAGGCAAGAAAAGGAGCAGGAAAGTCAGGAATGGGCACGAAGGCTTCACAAATCACACAGAGCATGAGGCCGTGTCATTGTTTTATGGGCTGCCCAAAATCCAGTCAGAATTCCTGCTCTTGTGACAAAGGAAAGGGCAAGCTCAGGATCCTTCCTTAAAGGAAGAAAAAAAAAGACAAGCTGGAAGCAGCAGGAATGTCTTCCAGTAACACATGCCTTGAGAAGGATCTGATAAATCTTGCCCTGGATTTATTTGAAAAGGAAAATTCACATAAAGACACTCCCTTGATCAACATAGCTGGAGTGGCTTATCTCTAAATCAAACCCAAAAGCTCCAAGGCACACATCTTTGAAATCTGAGCTTTAATGGCATTAAGAGACTCAGAGACCACCACTTTCAGACTCAGATCCTGAAAAGCAGGACTTGAACCAAACAGGTTGATTGTATCCAGAGCAGCATTTTTGTTTTCAGCTCGGGGGAGGCTGGAGAGCGAAGGGTCAAGCAGGGCTGAGATTTATTTACTGGCACTGGAAAGTAAACACCAGGAATTATCCTGATAACAACCTGGCCCTGACAAAGGCCATTGGCAAGGCACATTCTTGAGGAGGAAGAGTTTTGGTTGCTGGGTTTGTGCTTTGCAGCACAGCAATTCCAGCCAAGGCTGGCAGAGCTGGGGAGGAGGGAGGGAGGGAAGGTGGACAGTGCTGCAGCTCAGCAGAGGCAGGACCAAGCTCAGGTCTTTGTCAGCCCCTCTTTATTTCCCTGCTTGATATAACCAGGACAAGAAGTGCACTCTCCAAAACCCACTCATTAGAGAGCTGATGGTGGGAGTTTGGTTCTCCCCTGCATTTACAGTTGTGCTTTTATTCACCATCCATCCCACCGACACGAGTGGAAAAGGAGCTCATTCCAGCTTTCCTTATTGAAGGAAAATCCTATCTGAGTGGGCTTAGAGAGAAAAACCAGGAAGGATTCTGCTAGAAAGGAAACCAAAATCAATGGACAATCCTCCCACAGGGGGGGTGGGAAGAGCAGCACAGAGCTCAGCAGTGGGGGGGTGTTTGGGGGGCAATGCTGGAGGCACACAAACCCCTCCCTCCACTGGGGAAGGCAAGGCAAACCCCAAAGCTTCCTAATATTCATTAGGATTGAGATGTGCCCAGCTCCTTCAAGGAAAGAGCTGCAGGAGGAAAAGGAAGGTGTCTCAGGTGCCCTTCTGCCACTTCCCAGTCTGCCAGAAGCTGCCAGTGACGTGATGCTGGGCCAACACTGGGGAGCCCTTCCCACCTCCCAACCCACAGGGAAAGCCCTCCTGAGCAGGAGGAAGGCAGGGTGTCCAAACTCCTGTGAGGCAATGCTCCCTCACTCTTCCCCCAGCAGCCCTGCTCTCTGGGATCTGGGCAGGGAGGATCCCCTCTGGGATCTGGGAGTACCACCACACCTTGTGGGTCCAGCTTGATGGGAAGCTCTCACCCTGGGAAGCAGCTCTGTTTGGGGCTCAGTGTTTGGAGTCACACCTTCAAGCCACATGTGTTGTAGATCTGTGCAACCTGTTAACCAGGAAATTACTGAGGCACATCATCATCCCAGGGCAATGCACCATCCTCTTCCTCATCCTCACAAGGATAACCCAGAGTTGCCCTGTTTTCAGCTGATGGTTGGTTATTTACATCCTGAGAATCCATCCTCCCAGCAAGGATCTGGGATGGGAGATGGGGTCTGTGTCTGACACGCTGCAGCTCCATCAGAGACCAGCCCTGGGAACAGGAGCAGCTTCATCTCCTTCCAATCCCTATAAAGCAGGAAGGGAAGGAGAGCCCCAGTGTCAAAGAGGGGGACACTGAGCAGCTCAGAAGTGCTGGCATTGTTATTCAGGACTCCAAATGTCATCCCAGCACAGTAACAATTAATGAGGCTCAGGAAGAAAGGGCTGCTGTGGCTGCCCAGCTGATCTACAGCATCTTCATACTCTAGTTACGTTTCCACTATCTCTAATTTTGACTCTCTCTTAATTGCATATTAGAGAATATTTAATGTAAAGAATAATTAATAATTATTAAAGCAGAGTTTCCAAAGTCAAAACTTCAGTAACTCTGTGAATGAAAGCATTGATCACACCATGGATTCAAAGGGGAACATCAGGAGAATCCCAAAGCACTACAGCAGGATCCTGGCAGGAAACAGGGTGAGAAGCCAAAAGCACACAAAAGAGCTGCAGAAACTCTTCCAGCTTGAAAACTGAGTTTCTGACTCTAACACACGTGCTTGTCTCAGGGGAGATGTGAATGCCCAGGGTGGGCCCTTCAGCCTCAGTCCTTGTCCCCCAGGAAGGGCACAGCCACGTGCAGGAGGCTGAGGTGCCCCTGCAGGAGATTTCATATGTTTCCATCCCAGTCTGCTTCCCTTTATTTGTGGATTTACTTGTTTACATCAGAACAACCTCTGAACAAAAACTCTGAGGTTTTAAATCCATTCCCTGAATCAGGGTTATGGTTCACTGAAGGCCCTTTGTTGCCACAATCTCTTTATCTCTCTCATACTCCTGATTTTCTCCATTGTAAGGCACCTTAACATATAGCACAGCTTGATAAATTTATGTCTCAAATTACTCTAAGAATAAGCACAATTTAATACTTTGTATATTATTTGCAGATTTGATTAACATTTGATGACAATGTGCCTTGGCTGGGAGCCCAGAATGCACAATGCACCTGTCAAAAATGAAGAGGCCTTTATCCCCATTGCCCTCCATGTGATGTCTGCATTAATCATCACATTTTGCTGCCTTTTTTCTTTTTTTTTTCCCCCCACAAAGAGACCTAAATATTGGGTTTGGGCTGAGTGCTGTTCAGGTTAACAGATGGAAGTGCTGCCCATCCAAATGGGCTTTAATCTGTGACATGGGTTGGTTGGTCTCACCAGGACCTCAGTGCAGTTTGTTCACCCTTTTTGGATAAAAAAGGAGGAGAGTTTAGTTTGATAGAGCAAAACTGCAGTGAAAAGCAGTGCAGTATTTGTGCCATCAGCTCTGCAGGGAGGAGCTCTCCTGGCTGCTGATCTCAATGGCTTTGTCTCAATTCCACCTTCACATGTTTGGGCTGCAGGAGCCTTGAGGTTCAAATGAACAGTTAATTGGTAAAGTTCCTGCCTGCGAACTAAAAGTACACCCCAGTTTTCCCAGTGACAGCAACCTGGGCTCCCACATAACCAGACTGAGCAAACAGTGAGTGACTTGATGTGGCAAAAACATCTCCAAGAAGCTCCTCCCAAAGCAGGTGAGTTCCCAAGGGCCACCTTGCAGCCCAGCACAGCTGGGGGGGGTCTGTCAGTTTATTTGGGAGGCGGAAACTCTGCACAAGTCTAAACCTGAAGAACCATGGAATCCTTGAGGTTGGAAAAGACCTCCAAGATCATTAAAGTCCAATTTTCGACCAGCTCCCCTGTGCCCAGTAAAGCAGATCATGAAGGGCCACGTGGCTTGGGAACACTCCCAGGGATGGTGACTCTGGCACTGGGCCTGAGTCAGGCAGAGGCCCAGAGAGCTGGAGCTGAGGCCCAGGGAGCTCATCCCAAGCACTGCCCACTCCAGCTGAAAGGCAGATGGAAGAGGGAAAGCAAAGGGAAGAAAAACCCGGAGGTCCCGGTATTTTTTTGGCTGCAGAGACCACGCTGCAAAATCAACCCATATGGAAACACCCCAAGGCAATTTTTTTTCCCCCTGAGCTTCTCCAAAATAATAAAGACAGTGTTGACAGGTAGCACACTGTGGTCTTCCAAACTGAAAGATGAAGGAGGACAATAGTGATGTCGATCTGTGCTGCGTCTCCTTCGAGCAGCGAGGCTGGAGGAGCACGAGAGCTCACACAAAAGGCCAGTCCCAAACAGGGGCTCTCTCTGTTTAAACACACAATTGCCCTTTATGATTGTGTGTTTTGACGTTTCTTTTTGATCATTTATAATCATTTTTTATTATTAAAATCGCAAAGCTCCGAGTTACTCCCGTGAGCTGTCAACATAAAAGAGCCATTTCTATTCACTTTAGCCAGAAGCATGGAGGAATTCAATGTATTATTAATTAGTGTTTCGTGGTTTGACCCTAAAAAAGTGATGGAAAGCTCAGCTTCAGCTTCTCTCTTTGGCTTAATATGAGGTCCGTGTGCTGGTACAAATCGTTTGTGCTGCTGCCAGACCAGAACGGGGGAGTTTTACCCTCACTTGACACTCCTGCAGATGCCACCAGACAAGGGACAGCCTCTGGTAACAGAAAGTCTCAGATTTGTCCTTCATTCTTCCACAGGATCTGCCCTTGTCTGAGTTCCCTGCATCACTCTGGGATAACAGGCACAGTTCTCCCTCCTTCCTCCTATCCCTGCTCACCTCTCTTTATTTTAACATTTTCTCCTGGTTACTTTTAATCTTTCTGGGCACTGCTGAATTACATTCCGTAAAAGTGTATAAGGCAACCTGAGCTCTGTTTATATTTATCCACAGAACAAATGCAGGAGGTAGCACGAAACAACCTTTCCCATAATCCTTATAAATCTGTCCAGTTTCAGAAAATTGTTCCGTGTGGGAGAATGGTGAGGTCACTCCAAAGGCCTCATTGCCAAACTCCTTGGGCGATCTTTCCCACCTTCTCCTTGTCCTCACCCCTCTGCTCCCCTTCCCCACTCCGCTGTCATCATTCCTGGTGCTCCTTTATTCATCTTAATACGAATTTCAGAGCACCTGGAAGGAAACACACGTGAGGGGAACCTGAACAGCAATAATAGAGACCTTAAAGAAAAGCACATGGCAAGGCTGAGCAGCAAAGAATTCCAGAATCCCAGAATAGTCTGGATTGGAAGGGACCTTAAAGCTCATCCAGTGCCACCCCCTGCCATGGGCAGGGCCACCTCCCACTGTCCCAGGTGGCTCCAGCCTGGCCTTGGGCAGGGATCCAGGGGCAGCCACAGCTTCTCTGGGCACCCTGTGCCAGGGCCTGACACCCTCACAGCCAGAAATTCCTTCCCCATATCCCTCTATCCCTGCCCTCTGGCACCCGGAAGCTGTTCCCCTTGTCCTGCCACTCCAAAGCCTTGTTTGCTCCTCTGGGAGCATCTTGCCCTGAGCAGAGACCATTCCTGCCCTGCTGGCACAACATCATGAATTCCAGGAGCAGTTTCACTGCAAAAATCAGAATATTCAGCCCCTCCTCCTTAGCAGGTTTCCATTCTCAAGCCTCTTCTAGAAGCTGGAAGAGCTCAAGGCCCGTGTTGAGCAAATCCCACTGGATAAACAACAGGGAAAGCACAACCGACGCTCTGCTGAGCCATCACACCACAGAGCCAAGCAACTAAACCAACACTCCTGGAATCACTTCACCAAGAGCAGCTTTCCCACTCTTGTTCCATGGGAAGAATGGCATCCAGCCCTGAGCCCCAAAAGCAGCAATCAGCTGCAGGATTAATAACCTCAACTTCAGCTCCGCAGAAAAAAACACACACTGAGGTTCTCCTAAAAAAATTCCCCAGCTAGCAATGCAAGGAAAAATATGTGTAATGCCCTGATACAACTGACAAGAAAAACAGAGAATAAGATTTATAGAGTAAATTCATTAAGCTTTCAACTCACATTCCGTCGTTCTGGAGTCCAACTCAAATTACTGTATGAAAGCTCTTTCTCATGGAACTAGATGAAATTTAAGATTACTTTTAATTACAAAGGGTGTGGGAGAATGTTTTCATGGGAGACAAATACCTCTACACCTCTTAGCAGCGTGGATTTAAGAGGTTCACAACAAACAGAAACTGATTTATGAGCATCGGGGCATCATTGTGTCAGGCTGCAGCACAGGCTGAGACTTAATTTCTTTACTTTTACTGCCACATATATATCTTTTGCAAGTTCTAATTGGAAATTAAAATGGCAGAAATTTTTATGGGTGGAAAGTTTATTACTACTAATGGTTTTCAAAACTAGGCTACAGAAAAATATGAACCGTGGTGATGATGTGTTCTTTTTGATTTAAATTTAGTTGTGCTTTCAATAACTTTTGACATAAATCAGGCTTCTGCCAAATTGTTTCTCTGGTTAATCAAATGTATCCTGTTCATTGAATAAATAAACAGGATTTTAGCAAGTCTCAGTCTTGCTTTTATTTGGGATTGGACAATTGAGTAGGAGGTTTTAACTCACAGGTTGCAACCTTTGTTTTTATTAAGATTGTCCAAGTTTGCCAAAACCAGACCCTATTTCCTGTAACCTGCCAAATTTTAACCATTTCTGCTCAAGCTTTCCATGCTAAATACTGAGTTTTTTCTAACCAAATGGTTCAGCAACTTCAGAGGAAAAGGGTTAAAACAAAGGAATAAACCCCGCGGTCACCTGTCATTAAAGACAGATAACGCAATACATGTGCCAAGGGGTCAGCTGGAGGTTACCTGGGACAGCCAAGCACTTGACTTTGCAGAAAAATAACCTTTTAAGGCAGCTCGTGTTTGGATATAACAGAAAACAAGCGCTGCCTGGGTGCTGAGCATCTGTCTGCAAAGGGAGCAAACACACAGGGCATGGACACTGTGCATGGGAACAAGATAAAAACTAGAGGCGGGTTGAGGTTGAGGAATTGTCAATGATGAGCAATTTAAACCTTAAATTATTTTCCTTTTTTTATGGTTTCTGTATAAAGGTGTGAAGTATGAGTGCGGTCTACTCTGGGAGCAGAATTTTGGGGGGTCAGAAGAACAAGGTTTAGGGGGTCAGAAGAAGACGGTTTGGAGGGTTAGTAGAACACACCTCCGAGAGTTAAGGGAACAAGACAATTTCATGTTGACTGTTGCTTTTTCAAATTCAACAGGAACAAAAGAACAAAAGAGATCAGCATTCCTGCAGTGTGATTTGCCTGCCCCAGCCCTCACCTGGCCCGCAGAATGCTGGTGCTTATCTCTGCATCAAACACCATTTATCACTTGGACTTGTAACTACAGCACCCAGACCAATCCCTGTAGAGAACTTTCTGCCCTCTCCCTTCCATCCTATTTTCAGCTGGTGCAAAGGGGCGGGGGAGAGTCGTAGCAAAGCCCACGATGCAATTACAGGGTCATTAGTTCCAGCATAAGTCACTGTTGGCGCTGTGTCCTCCTCCATCACTCCCTGCTCCTGCTGCCTGCCCTGTGCCAGACCTACAGTCCCGTGGCTGAGCTGGATCCAGAGCAGGGCACTGATCCAGGGAAAAATAACCCATCAAACGGTGATGTCAGCACAGGAGAGGAACAGCAGGAGCCACCCCTCTCAGCAAGCCCCAGACACACACCATATAGACACACACCATATAGACACACCATATAGACACACTCCATATAGACACACTCCATATAGACACACCCCATATAGACACACCCCATACAGACACACCCCATATAGACACACACCATATAGACACACCCCATATAGACACACACCATACAGACACACTCCATATAGACACACACCATACAGACACACACCATACAGACACACACCATACAGACACACACCATACAGACACAGCTGAGGGGCTCTGGGCTCACTCCAGGCTGCTGGGATGGATTCCTGGATAAATGCACAGTTGGATTTGCTCTGCGGGGCCATCACAAGTCCCGTAGTTTCGCTGCTGTGAGTCCAAAGGCATCCAGACAGGATGAAAGACTTTGCTCGTTCAAAACTTTTTGCAAAAGCTAATTATAACTTGGTTCAAAAAAGAGCTAACGAGATCACGTGCAGAGGCACAGGTTCTTCAGGCTGAGGATTGGTTTCTATCCCTGCACTATCAGGGGACTGGATCTGGCTTTCAAGCAAATGCATTTCATGCTGTTGTGCTTCCAAAGGGAGTATCCACTTGTTTATGGCAGGAATTTAAGGCAGGAACCCAGGCTCTGCTATTCCCAGATAGGGGATCCAGCAGCCACATCTTTATATTAAAGAAACCAGGATGAACAAACGTTAGGAAATCATTTATACAAACCAAACTATCAAGTTGAACTGATGTCCAGGTGAACTCATGGAATTGTTACTGTGCTTCCAAGACGAATTTTTATTTTGAACTGAGAGGCTGACGTTATTTATATTTTGATTTTCCTAATTTTCCTTCATCAGCAATCTTCATCCATAAAGACCAAAATTTTCCAGCCCCATTATCAGTCCCCTGTTCTCCCTTTAACGCCATCCCTGCACACTCCCACACATCCCAGAGCATGTTTTCCCAGGCATGTTCACAGAGCAGCTCCCATTGCCCTTCTCTGAGGGCAAGATTTGGTTCACCCTGACAAAAACCTCTCCCACAACTGCAAAACTGGGACGTGCACAGGTTCCCTTAAACCACTCCCCATTATCATTCCCACTGTTGGCTTTAGGGTGGGCTTTTGCTTTTCCTTTTCAGACCACTTAACTCATAATTACTTTAATCTTTGGGAAAACAGCCCTTTTAAAGAATCCAGTATATCCATTATACAATTAATGGCTCCCAGTGGCCTCCCCTAGCGTGAGATGCCTTGACAGAAGGGAAGTGGAGCAGATTTATTTGCAATGGCACTTCACAAGATCTTGTTTCAATTTCTTGGCCACGTTGCTTTCTGGGACAAGTAGGTCATTTCCTATAAACAGACAGCACTGCCACCAAGCTTTCCTTATCTTCCTCCATTTAAAGCAGGAATATGAGAAATTAAGTGAAAAACGAAATTATTATTCACGGCTTTATAATGTTTGAACAGTGCTGTGACTGTGCTCTGTGTCCTACGGGTGTGATAAACAGGCAACGGTGAAAACAAACAGTGTAAAAGTGAAGGGTGGAAGAAGGGAAATGGGATTATTCCCATTTCACCAGAAGAGAATCGAGGCACTGAAAGATTAAACAACTTGCTCCCAGCACAGTCACACGGGGAAATGGCAGAAGAATCTGGGCTCAGATTTCCCACAACACAGGCCAGTCCTTTAACCACAAACCATCCCTCATCCCAATGAGGAGCTCCTGGCAGGGACATCCCCTCTCCCAGCCAGGGAAAGGGACACGTCCAGTCAGGAGAATATTAACACTTGGTTGTGAAAGGGTCACTGCAGCATCCCTGGGGCCTCAGGACTCAGCCCAAGGGTTTGAGGAGAGGATGAAGCACCTCAACTGTTAACTCGAGGTTGATTCCTCCCATAAAAAAGGGCAATGATGTAAACCCGGGACAGAGGCTGAGCCTCTTACTGTCTGGAAGAAACACGTGCAATTTATATGCTGATTTAGGTTAAAAAATGGAGCTCGCTTAAAAGGGGGTGAAGTTTTTTGGCATCTCGAGCCCATAGTTCATGTAATGTGCCATACCAGAAGAGCTTCGTGTTCCTGCCAAACTTGCAGAATCCTTTCCTGGTGATAGTTTAATGTTACAGCCCTGTGAGAAAGAAGGCATTTCCCATGATATATGGGGAATCATTTTCTTATTGGCAAGGTTATTGGAAAATTGCAAAATATTTTGCCTAAAACAGAGGGAGTTTCATCCTACTTTTTGCAGGAATGTACATTGGGGGAAAAAAAAAGATAGGAGGATGGAAGGCAGTTCTGCAGTTTCCAAGGGATTCCTGTTAAAAGACAGGAAAAATAGTGGTTTTGTCTGAATTTCTGGTGTGAGGTTATAGAGCCTGTGATGTGTTACAGCCCCTCAAGGTCACCATGAATGTAAGAGCCTGAACCAGCCCTGTTTCATCTTCTTGCTCTACCTGGAACAGGAACACATTCCCTGAGATCAGCCAGGACTGAGCCCAGGGACAGGCCCTGTCCTGGGGCTGCTCAAACCCTGCACTGAGGTGCCTCCAACTTAAACCAGATGTCAAATGAGCCCCCCAAAAAAGCCAAGAGCAGCAGGGAATCCTGACACGGAGTATTCCAGCAAAATCCTCTTCCTAGACAGCTCAGGGAGCCACCACTCCTGCTTTGTGTCCCAGGAAGATCATCTCGGATGTGATAATGGACCTGCTGTGATTTCTCAGAAGAATTTGAGCAGCATTTGCTGCTGCTGAAGAGCAAACCCAGCAATGCCACGCGTTGGCATTTGGCCTCTGGCCAAACAGAAATTCGGACACAAGGTGCAAAATCTATTGTTGGGCTCTGGCTTCGAAACTTTGGTCTGTGCTTAGAAACAGGGAAGAGCCCCAGCAGAGCAGCCCCACATTTTTGGGATGAGGTCAATGACAGGAGGCAGGAGCCCTGTGTGAACAGCCCTGAGCAAGTGCAGCAGCAGGGGCTGTGTCTGAGCAGTGGATTCACATCACACAGACACTCCACGCTTTGTCTCCTCTCAGAGCTTTCCTTGCTGACACAGAGGGCTGCCAAGGGAAGCAGTAAATGTGGCCACGTGTCCAGACCTGTGTGAGCTGCAGGAGACACGTTCTCCTGGCCCCTGCTCCCACCTGTGAGTTCCTGGGGCTCCAGGGGCACAGTGGGAGCTGTTACTCATTCCTGGATCCTCCGCTCGCGATGGAGCCGGTCAGTGAGACTTGGATCCAAGACAAGCTCTGTCTTGTGCTCAGGAGCTGCTCACACTAAATTAGGCTGGGATTATTAAGAATTCAAGAGTATCACCAAAACTGAATTAAGACTATTATCCGTGTTATGTCTGCCAAAGGCACTCATCTAAGGTATAGCTGTATCTCCTTTTATGGTTTATGAACTCGGATATGTAACAAAAACCTGATTTAATTTGCAGTATCATGAGCTGGAGTCCCCAGAGCTCCTCACAGAGGAGGCGGCTTCAAACTCCTTCAAAGCAGGGAGCAGATCTCCAGTGTTAAAGATCTGGTCCTGGTTCTGCCCACCCTGGAAATGAGTCTCAGCTCTGAGACCAGAGGCCAAACAGGTGATTCCTCAGGGTCTGAGTCTTTGGGTTTATAGTGTCACTATGTTTTCATTCTGAAGGTTTCTGACGTCGCATCCTAGTTCAAAATACTCTGTAAAACTGGGAGATGACTGCCCTGTCCCCTGTGTGACAATGCAGAGCACCTTTCTGTGGGCTGCTGGAGGGAGGAACTGCAGTCCCTGCAGCCACACCTGCACCCCAGCACAGCCCTTTACCCCCAGACTGTCACATCACAACATGCACTGGAGTGTTGGCCTGTCACACCTCTCATCTGGCATGACCCCAACTCGGTAGCAAACCTTAAAGCTGTGTGGCCACAGTGAGAAATTGCACCTGGAAAGGGGATGCTCATGGAGGGAACTTCCAGGAACAACATGTTAGGCCATACCTTTTTTAAATACATGCAGAACTCAAAAGTTTGGAGCTGAACCCCAGAATTGCTCAGGCAGTAAATCTCCTTGGTGCAGGACCAAGACCTTGCCCTGGCTCAGAACATCTCAGATTAGGTGGTGGCATTTGCTGCAGCTTTAGGATGAAAATAAAATTTTATATATATATAATACATTCTGATTTTTGAATCTAAGGCAGCCCAGTGACCCTTTTCCTTTCTGGGAGCACTTAGGACCTGCATGGAGGCAATGAAGATATCCCATTATCCCTCAAGGAAGAAAGATGTCCATATTTCCTTTCCCTCTCTGCCTTTGCTGCAAGACTCTGGCTTTTCTCTCCCCTCAAGCTGAGCTCCCCCACAGAATATTTCTACTGCAGGGATGAAGAACTAAAGCAACTCCTTGGATCTGCTGTGCACAACCTCAGCTCACCCAGGAATGTGTTTTGGGAGAAGGAAGAGGGATTACTTTGTTCTTATCTCGAAGCTGCTCCTTTCTCCTGACCGTATCATTTCCCTGCCAGTCCAGTGAACAGCTCTCAGCTGGACAGATGCCAGGCCAATATTCATTCAGACTCCTTGTTAACTGCAGGATTTCACAAACCACGGTGTAAGAGCTAATGAGAAACCAGGATCTGGCGCCATGGCTGGAATGAAATCAAACCATGAAGCTCCTTCCCGACCTATTATAAAAATTACAGTGTGGAAAGTGAATTTAATGGTGCAGAGTGCTTAATTGTAATATCAGTGAAGGCTTTGATCTGGGTGACTCTTGACATCACAGAACGAGGAAACTCCCTTAATGATTTGAAAAACCACACGAACGGTTGGGGAAGGAAATTTCTTTTGTGCCTATATATTAAAAAATATTACTGAGTCTCGGGGAGAATTTTATTTTGGCAAGGGGGGGGAAGTGTTTGAAAAGGGATCCTATCACAAAGGGAAACAGAGGTTGGCTTGAAAAAACAAACAAGGCATGGAGGACATTTTTAGAGGAATGGAATTAACAGTGGCCTGGTACAATGTTGCTGGGGATTACAATATGTGCCTGTGCTAAGTGTGGGGTGTCCTTCCTTTAGCCCAGAAGCTGCACCTCAGGTGCAGTCCCTGCTCTGAGATCCTTTAGCTCAGGGATGGGGGTGGATATCTGCCCCCTCGGCCCCTTGAGTGGTGCAAGACACATCCTTCTCCAACCCAGCTGGCTCCAGTTGGGTTTGGAAAACCAGACATGGCTCCACTTCCTCCTCCAGGTGAAAGCCTGGGGCTTCCCCCTGGCAGAGGGCGGCTAAAAGAGCCAGGCAGAGGCAGAGAGGAAGAACCTTCACCCCAGGAATCGAATCTCAGCCCCTCTCCCGCCCTCCCTGAACACACCAGCAGTGCCCTGAGCGAGGGGCCACCTCCAGCTGCCAAGGGACAACCACAGCCCCACAAATTCTGTCCCCCTTACACTGGATCTTCTGCCTCCACCTCAGCGTCAGAGATGACATTTCATTGAGCCAGGTCTCCTCAAAGGAAGAATTTCCTGCACCTTGGGCTGCTGACGGCTGCCAGAGTTGATCTGGCCAGACTTTCATAGGCTGATGTGAAAACCAGAACCTTCACTGACATTGAGGCACAAGAGTGTGATATGTGGCTTAGCAGGAGGAGAGGAAAAAATCCATAGATTGGTACAACTACAAGGAAACAAGTCCGAGTGACTCAGGATTTGTCTTCCATGGAGCTGGGGAGGGAAGGAGAACCCACAGCTCCCTGGTTTCCACTGCTGGGCTCAGCCTGACAGACAATCCTGCCTGCGTGGGAAGAGCCCAGATCTGGAGAATTAAAACTCAGGGTTTCATCCCGTGGGGTGTGATCCTTGTTCAGCCTTGCAGGGAATCTGAAGGGAATCTGCCCTGGCCTAAGATCAGGTGGAAGGTGGTGTGGATGCAGCCCCACAGGTACCAGGAGAGCTCTGCCATGGCCACTGCCAGATATTTTATCTGAGCTGAAAAATCAACTCCTGCCAGGTAAAAAAGTACTAATGCAGGATTTAACTGTGTACCTGTAAAATCACTGAGAAAGTCCCAGGACATTCAGTCTGTTTGGCACATCAAGTGTGACCAATACAAGTGCAAACAGACTAAATCAAACACCTTTAGCTCCCCTTTCCATCCCTCCATTCCTCCACGCTCCTATTTCCTTTCCCAGCATTTTTGGGCTTCTTTGTCTGTTGGAATTTCTTTGGGGGCAGGCACCTACCAAGGCTGGGACCCCTCAGGTCCAGCCATCTGCAAACACCACCAGTTAAATTCCTCTCCTGCAAAGTGTATTAAGTGCAGGGAATTTACTTTTCCCCAGCGGCTGCCCACTGATACAGGAAATCTAATCCTAAATCTCATTAGGTTCTACAAACAATTCCGCCTCTTTCCCCAACAAAGTCACCATCCTGGACTGCTGAATGTTTATGTTTTATTTCTCAATTCCCTTTTTTTTTTTTTTTTTTTGCTTCTCTCCATTCCCCCACCCTCATGATTTTCCTTTTGGTAAATATTTCTACATTGCAGCAGCGTGGCCAAAAGAGATTTTTAAAAAAAAAAAATGAGGAAAGTGAGCAGGAGAGACAGAGTATCAATCATTTACCTTCAGTTCCCCTGGGAAGAGGTGGGGAGAAAGAACAGCAAGGTAAAAAGTTAAAAACGGCAGAAGCACAGCAGAGCTCTTTGAAGAACATCCAAATCTATTTCTTCCAACGTTAAGGCCCTTGCAACTGGTGCCAGGACTTGGAAGGCAAAAAAAAACCCCGAACACTAATTCACTTCCAAAAGTGAATTTTTCAGCATCAAGCCAAACTGCTCAATGTTAATTTGGTTATTTGGCAAAAAAATAACAATAATACGAGTACCTGAACTGATGCCATGTGCATGGGGAAGATTGTGGCCAGCCCAGTTCCCAGGCCAAGAATTACAGCACAGACCCCTGACTATGAAACAAACAGTTTGTTATTTTAAATGTCTATCTTATAACGAAGTGTTGCATCGTGTTGGGAATGTACTGACACGGTATCTTGTACACAAACATGGGATGAGGTAAGAAAAAGTGATATATTCATTGTATAAACACTTCAGAGGTCAACTATTGGCTCCCATTTCCTGTCATAAATGCACAGCTTTAATTAAACACTCCGAAAAGTGCTGGTGAAATGACTTTTTTTCCTTTGTTACCTACAAGATGAAAATGTTAAACAAAGAAGGAGTGTCCTCAGATGCCACATGTGGGAATGATGGGAATGTGCAGGGAAGGCACAGGGCTGCTCCCAACTAAAAGCTACTGGCAGATCCCGGAATGGGCAATGGGACAATCCCAGTGAGACCAACACAGCCTTTTCCCTGAAAAAAAAAAAGCAATATATGGAGTTTTCAGAAAGTATTTCAGCCAGAGCCATGGCAGGGTCAGAGAGAGGGATGGGCAGGAGCCAGGGAAGGAGAGAAAAGAGCCTCGTGCTGGGCTGAGCTGCTTTCCCTGCAGCCAGAAAGGAGCCCTGGGGAGCTGCTGAAGAAAGAGCTGGAGGGAGAAAGGAGGAGAAAATAAGGCAGAGGCCTCTGCTCGCTGCCCACAGACACCACAGGGAGCTGCCCCAGCCCCGCTCCCAGCATCAGGCTGGAGCCAGTGCAGAGCCAGCTCTCATTCCAGGCCTTGTTGGTGTCCCTCAGTCACCTTTCCCACCTCACTGAGAGCCAGAGGGGCTGGACACGGGATCCAGGCGCTGCCCAGGCTGGGATGCTCTGCTGGGAGCTGCTGGGACACCCTTGGGTGACTTACACACAGCTGCCTCTTTAAGACAGAACCGGGAGATTCTCTCCCTCCCCACCCAGAGAATGCACTGAGTTGTCGTTAATTATGTTTTGGATGTCTCCTGAAAATCATGCCTTCAGATAATTGGCCTGATAAAAAACACATTGAAAGCTGAAGGCAGGGTGCTGCTGGAATGTTTGTTTGTGCAGGGCTCCTTCTATGGAGAGTCAACCCTCTCCTTAAAGCTTCCACTAAGTGAGATAGGCTGGGTGGAACTTACCCTGCTGATTTAACCACTCACACCATGGACCTTTGCTCTCGACACTCAGCAGAACCTCATCTTGGAGACCTCAGAGAGGACCAGGGTCTCACTGGGTTCCTTCCCTCTAGACCAGACCATTGTTGTAAAGTCATGATGCAGCAGCTTGGCCCAGAAAATGGGGATAGGGATTGTGAAATCAATCACAAATTCTCCTGAATTATCCTCTTTTTTTTTTTCTTAGGAAAGCCTTTCATGCTCAGGAAATACTGGGGGATTGACCCATACTCCAAAGAAAGGAAAAGCTTGCAATTAAGAGCAGCTCCCCACGTCCTTGCCCCTTATCTCAGCCCCTCCCATGGAAAAGGCCAGGCAACCTCCATAAAAAAACCCTCAGGGAGCAGAAATCTGGCACAGAAGGGCCCTGTGGGCTGGCAGTGACACGGCTGGGAACCAGCAGCACCAACCAGTGCCTGGGGCCCACACTGCAAAGCTTTGGCCCAGTGACACCGAGGGTCACGATTGATATAAACACAATGGAATTTGGGCTGATTAAGGTCTTTCCTCCCCGTGCTGGATATAGGATTTCCTGTACTGTAGCATGTTTGAGTATATCATTTCTATGCCAGGGAAGGGAAAACACTTCTATACAGAGAAGAGAAAAACAGATCTCATGGGGAGAGGAGAAGATACGAAGCAAAGAATCCCAGCTAAACAACACAGACGTTGGTGACTTGCATTACTACTGACCACCCTCTTCCCCAAAGTTCTTGGGAAGGAAAGGAAATCCCAAAGCCACAGCCACAAGGAATGGGGAGGGGGAGAAAGAGCATTAAGCCTGTATGTCATGTTCTGAAGCTGGATAACCCCACGGGGCTCTTCTGCCTCAAAATCAGAGGAACTGGGAGGGTGATGATGATGAGCAGGTTGACACAAACACACTGTGATCAGGGCAGTTCCCTGAGGTGGAACCACAGAGGTTTTTGTTAACTAAAGACATTTTGACAGCTAAAGATATAATCCTGCACCAGCCCACACAGCTCAAGCTGATAATGCAGCACTGAAGCAGAATTTCCAAACCACCAGGAACATGAAGAAACAGTGAAAATGGCCTTCACCAATGTGTAGTCCGAGGTAATGGTTAAATGCAATAAATGGGTGATGAGTTCTGTCCACCACGGAGTTACTCAGTCAGGACCACTGGGAGCACATCAAACCTCCCAAGTAAAGCTCTGCCTCATAAAAATTCCCTATGCAGGACACGTCCTGCCACTCATGTGATATTCTGGAAGGGGGACTGAAAGAATGAAAGCAGTTTGTGGTGCTAAGATGATAAAACAGATCTCCAGGACATCTTTCAGCAGGGCAAGGAAAATAGTCCCGGGACTGTGAGTGATCCCGCAGAAAATAAACAACCGGACCCCAGCAGGCCCGGGATTGCTCCGTGGGTGGTTTGCATCGCATTAAGGGCAACAAGGTTTCTTTTTCAAAGGCACTTTCTGCCATTTGAAAAAAGGAGTGAGAGAAATACGCATTACAACAAGTGGTCATTCCAGGAGATGCATGAACTCGGTGCTGACTGCATGGAAAAAGGCATCAATACCTCAGCTGCTCGTCCATCACCGAGATCACACTCGCTTCGTGCTGTTGCACTTGGGGAAAACACAAAATGCCTTCCAAAGGGTTCCTTTGCTCCAAGCCTTTCACTCCTCAGGACCTTCTCCAGAGCTGAGCGCTGGTGCTGTGCGGGGTGAGACCGGTGCCAAAGCTCCTTTCGTGAGTTGTCTGAGCACAACGTTCACGGGGAAGCTGCACCAGGCATGGAGACCTCCAAGAACAAAGCACTCCAGAAAAAGAAATAAAAAAATAGCAGGAGGAAAAACAAACACAGGGCCTGGACAGTTTGCAGAGGAAAGCAGGAGTAACCCTTGGAGGGACTGCACGAGCACTGGCAGAGCTGTGGCTGGGAAGAGACTGGTGGACCAACACTGTCTGGAGCCCAGGGGAATGTGGGAAAAATCAATGTACAAATCCTGCTGTGCTCCCAGTCCAGGGGCAACAGAAACCATCATTCCTTTAGAGGGAGCAGGTAGGCCTTGCTAAGGGTCCTGGGAGCTTCACAGCTACAGAAATTGTGCTGGAAAGGGAAAGTCACGAGGAGTCAAGTATCATTAATTCATGGGTTTGGCCTGGAATATATGGACCAGCTCAATCCTGGGCACCCCTTCCTTCACACTTCCCTCTGAGGATGGACTCAAGGCTGCAGTCCTTTCTCCGTCAAAGCTCCAGTGTAGGGACAGTTCTGCCTCCCTCTGTGTGGAATCACGGGTCCAGTTCCTCCCCCTTTCCCACTGGAAGGCAGGCTGGATGCTATCACCAGCACAATGATGTTTGTTGCCACTAAATTTGGTTTACACTCCCCAGTTTGAGCTGTCAGGTCCAGTATCACTGCAGGAATTTGATCAAGTAGTTGGTGGCGAGAAGGAGACGTTTAAATGATCAAACCAGCATCCCATCTGAATACAAAAAGTTAAGCAAAACACTGTCCTGAAAACATTTCTGATTCCCATCCAAAAAAGCCTACCATTTATTATGAAGCCTTTAAAATTGACAATGAGGGAATTCTTCGCTGTGGTCTCGCCCTCACTTTCACCCTCCAAAGCAATGCTGTATGGAGGCAGAGTAAACACTATGTGCTGTATTTTCCTAAATAAAGCGAAGGAAAAAAACAGATCAATGTCTATTCTGGTGCCAGCAGATATGGAGTCAATTAAAAAACTAAAATATACAATAACTTAACTCTTTGCACAGAGCTCCAAACATATCAATACTGGGAGCAGCAAATTATTTTCCATAGAAGCACTGAAACACCCTGGGTTGAAACACGCTCTCAGTTTTCAAGTTTTAAAGGTAAATTTGTTGTTGCAAAACCTGAAGGAGCAGCAGGCAGCCCTCACAGGCACTCTAAGGTTTTTCCTTGGCCAGGTCAGCCAAGGATGTTCCCCAAGCTGATCTTTCCCCTGGAATGTGCCAGGTATGGAACCCTGGAAGGTGGGAGGTGCAGAAGAGCCTCCAGCCCTTCTCCAGGTTGCCACAACACTCCTGCCCCAGCTTTGGGAACAAGGACACCAGGCACTGCTCACCCTAGTCCATGAAAAGCTGGAAACAGCCAGAACCTTAATTTTTGAGGAGCAATTTTTGTCCTTCTCTTGTTTCCAGTTCCAGAGGCGCCCAAAAAAAATCCACCTCATCTTTCCAGCGAGAACCAAACCAAAATCCTGGGATCAGCTCCTGAGCATGGAAACATTGTGAAGGTGAATCCACTTCCAGAACTCAGAGCTGGGACTGAGCAGCAGCTCTGCCCTGCTCCATGTGCCTGTTGTGCCTTTCACTGTCCCAGGGATTCTGCAGGTGCAGCTGCTGGGAAATGGCCCCGTGGAGTTGGGACCAGTTCCAGTGACAGCCCAGAGGTGGCACCTAAAGCTCTTCAGTGATTCCCACACCCAGTGTCCCTCCCTGCTCCCTGTGCTGCTGTCCCTGCCCTGCACACCCTGGAGTCTTTCTTTGGTTTGTTCCCTTGTTTTTAAACGGGAATCCGCCAAAACTCGGGAACTGTTTTGTAATTTTGTGGGTTTTATTTTCAACGTGGGGAAAAGCAAATCCCCCAACACGAGTAATTGCCATTCAATCTACAGCCAGGGTTAGAGCTCCCAGTGGGTTTCTCATCTTCCAGGGCTGAAAGGGAAGATTTCCTTGGGGACCTGCAAACCTTCCCTGTGTTCCGTGAGCACTGTGCACTCACAGGATCACAAACCCCAGTTTCCTCCAGTGGCTGCTGCCATGGATCCATGTTCAGCTATTCCCCAATATTTATTGTCAGCAGAGCTGAGATTAGAAGATGCCTCCTGTTTCCAAACTTAATGGCCCATTGACCACACTTCCTCCAGAGCACAAACTGTGTCCCACGACACTAAATCTGTGCCACGCCAATGAAAAGCCCTTTTTATTTCAGGCCGGGATCCAGAGGGGGAATGATTTAGATCCCAGTCACTGGGTATTTGAACTAACTCACTATTGCTTTAGTAATCAGAGATGAGGCCCATGGCAATGCCAAGTGGGATGCTGACCTCAACACGCCTATCTGTCCTGGATACTCTCCTGGAGATTTTTATTTAACACATTTTCGAATTAGAGCCTAGGTGGGAATGAAAAGCCCTTTGGCACGAGGGAGGGACACAGATGAGTGCATTTTCCACGTTTTATTTTTTTGGTCCTTACCACAGCACTATGTTATTGCACGTTACAGACACCCAGCTGAGAGGTGACAGCAGTGACAAGCTGGATTGAAGCAGGGCACAAAAGCAGGTTTCCCCTCCCCACCTTTGGGCTCATCCCACGGGGTGACTCTGGCAGTGGCACACACAGAGACTGGCAAGAGAGCTCCTCCCGGTTTTATGTTTGTTGTTTTTCTAACCTCTTCAATCTCACTTTGCTGGAGCTGAGGAAATGAGGTAAATTGGTCCTGACACAGGCCAGGAATTGCTGTCCTGCTCCTGACGTGGGGTTTAAAGGCACCGGGGGAGTGGAACAGTAAATCTCTGGAGCACAGATTTCGTGTGATAACACTAAATTTACCCGATTTTTATTGCTAAGATACAAAGTGTTATGGCAACATGAAGGAAAACAAGTTCTAAGGTTTTCCTTCAAGGCATAAAGATCCACAAAACTCCATCTACTGCTGCCTACACCGGAGCAAAGACAGGGGGATGTTTCAATAATGTAACTGTGCACTCACAGGCTCCTTTCCATTCCTGTCACCTCAGACCTGGGGTTTCACTGCTCACAAGCACATCTATAGACCTGCTCTATGGACTGGGATATTCTGAGATTGCTCCTCACACACAGATTTCAACCCCAAATCGACGTTTTTCTGCTTGATTTCACAGAATCACCGTTTCCACCACGATACACAAACCAATGGCTCCAGTCTTTGCCTCAAACCTATTTTTGATAAGTTATTTCTGCTGTGTATCTTAGGTTAAGTATTAACTCAGATGAGAAACAGATGTTTCCCCTTTGCAAGGAAAAGCATCTTTTCAAAGGTCGTTGGTGGGAGAGAAGGATTTTCACCATTAACACAAGGCAGTGGCAGTTGTCACTGTCCCCTCTGATTTTAAGGTCTTTTCCACATGGCTTTAACTCTACTCACAGTTTTAAAGAGGCTCTTTCACCCCACTGCCTGGTAAAAGCTATTTTCCATACTCCCATTGCATCCAGATTCATTCTTTGGGCCATTCCTAAAACCACAAAGGCTATTTTGTTGAATAAATCCAATCCCCGGGTTCACTCCTAAACATAACTCAAACTATTTCAGCGGTGCCTCCCCTCCTTTAGATGTTTTTAATATTGGATAGGGAGATTTGTAGGATGTAAGCTTTATAGCCTGTGAAGTTTTCACATCTCCAGGTGGAATTGCTTAACAGTTACAAAAAAAGAAAACTTAAAAAAAAAAAAAATAAAATGGAGAGAGGGGTAGAAGAATTGAACCTGCTGGTCCACAAAAGAGAAGTTAATAAACCACAAAGAACTGTGAAACAATCAAGTTTTCCTCACCGGTTAAACATAATGGAATTAATGACCTGAGTTTCAGGGATATCTAAAGGCTGTATTCCATGATTCTGGATAAAGAACAAACAGACCCTGTCCCCTTTCAGAACTGCACTCCCTTCAGCAGGGTAATGAAGAACTTCCATAAATAATAAATATACACATGTGCAGAGATAAAAGCACAAACAGACCATGTGGCAGAGCAGAGAATAGCTCAGACTGAAATCAGACATCAGCACCCACAGGACTGAGAGAATTCCATGTGGAATCCTCGATCTCAGCACACGAATGAATCAGGTGTGAGGAACAGGAAGATCTCCACTGAGCTTCTCAGCCTGGATCTATTAACTTTAGCCTGTGACTATGGGCAGGCAATAACATTTGGATTATTTACACCAATAAATCTCTACGTGAGGAGACCCAGGGCCTGGAGAATCCTCTAAGGGAGGGCTCGTTCCCTCCAGCCCCAGTCCATCTCATCTCACAGAAGGCCCCAGCTCCTCTCCCTGTTCCTGGAGGACTCCTGTGAACCTGTGACTCCATTCCTGGAATGTGCCACAACCCCAGTGTTAGAAAGACTCAGACCAAGCCCTGCTTTTGCTTATGTTTCCCCCAAGCACAAGATGTCCCTGGGCTGTGCAGAGGAGAGGCAGCGACATTCCCAGCCCGTGTGGGCCCTGCCAACACCCACCTCCCTCCCCGAGCAGGGCACAGCAGGGAAGGGCAGAGGCTGCCAAACCACAGGGTGGGGCCAGGAGAGTGTCTGCAGGGCTTGTGACAGCCACAGATCCCACCAGTGGCTAATGATTCCAGGAGCACACCTTTGGAAGGATCAGCAAGTCACCCCTTGGGAGAGCAGGAACCCCAGAGTACAGCCCTGCTCTTTTTAAAGCTTTAAATAAACAGAATCAAAGTCCAAGAGTTAAAACTCTATTTCAACTCTTCTAAACTCCCAGTTTCTGAAATTACACAAGCAAACAACACTAAAATAAATCCAACTTAAAGGCAAACCCTTCCTAAGAGCCACATCATTGTTAATGTCAGTACCAGAGAGTGTTTGTCTTCTGCAAAGTTCTGTGAAGTCTTGGTTTGGCTGAACCCGCGTTGTCTGGTCACTTCTCACTTCCCTGGAGTGAGAATATATATATGAGTGGTTTCTATTTCCAGGAGGTTACAGGTAGCCATAAATTATCACCTAAGTGTGGCTGCCTCGGCCCCAGCACCTCGCCAGCTCTCCCCAGCACTGCAGGGCTGATGCTTTGGCACAAAAACCTGCCAAGTCTTGGTCCACGTCAACTGAGTTTTTGACATGTGTTATGTGGATCACAGGGAACCATTGCAGAGGCCGAGTTCTGGAGGAATGAAGCATTTTTTCCCCATCTATCAGAGGTACTTTTCAGATGACTGCATTCCTGCAGGACTAAATCATCTTCTTTTTTTTTTTTAAACAATCTTAGCTCCTCACTGCCTGTCCCTAAAATATCAGCTATGCCCAAGCAGCTCAGACTGTCACCAGACACAGGATACAGCATAAATTTAATTATCACCTGCACAGTATTGCTAATTGTGGAGTTTTGACTTTCAGGCACAAAAAGGTATTAATTACTACGTTTAAGTCTCTGACTCAAAGCAGTGAGTTGACATAAAATCCTGCCATGAGTGGAGATGCACACAAAGGCCTTTTTCCAAAGTCCACATCCACTTAATGCTCCTGGAATAAAGCTCCTTATATGCAAGGCATGTGATACGTGTGAGCACACTGATCTTTGTAGTGTATTAAGGAACATACTTTAAAGGCACAGTTTAATTAAGTTTCTTAACACTCCTTTGTGAGGATAAAATAATCATCCCTGTTTTGCAGGCAAATGCAAAAAAAGTTAATTAAACTACAAGATCCAGACAGTGACTTAAAGGCAGAGGCAGGAAAAGAGGTCGGAAGGCTCAGGTCCAGCCCCAGTTGACAGGAAACTCTCCCCAGTGGATGGACTCCATCGAGTCAAGTTTCACCTGACTACAAACCTCATATTTTATTGAAGAGACAACCTGAATGTGAGATTTGTTGCTTTTCCATTGAAAGCATAAGATAATTTGGGTATTAAAAAATGGTGACAATGATAAAGCGAATTCCTAACCTCAAAAACTCAGGGATGACAAACTTTTAACAGAACTGCCAAAACCCAATAAAAGGCACTGCAATATGTAGCTGATTTCTTGGGATTCTCAAGCTTCTGAAGGGTTCTGTCCTATTTGTTTCCTTTAGCAAGTCCAAAATCACCAGAGTTAAATGGCCAACTAGTTATTGCTGGATGCAAAGCTGCTGCTTGAGAGAAAGAGTGAGCTGGAGGGCAATCCCTCAAAAGATCCAGGGAGAAGGTCCACTGATTTACATAGAAATGATTTGCTATTATTGTATTAATGATGTCATTCCTTTATCAAGTGATATAAGTTTCTCCTTGTATGAACCAAGTGGAGTGTTTGGCAGGTGACTAAAGAGAAGCTGTAAACTAAGTTACCAAGTACAGCTCCATTCTTCCAGAAGAAAGCTTGAATATTCAGCTCGTTGTGCAATCATTCCTTTGATTGGGCTAATTAAGTCAATTATGTAAAAATATTCTGGCTCACCAGGGTAGGTGAGACTTGAGGAACAGTGGAAAAAAGCAGAGGAAAGGAGAGTGTCCCAAACCTCTTTAGGAGAAATAACCAGGAAGGCAGATGGGGGAAAGCAAACCCAGTAGTTTGGGAAGACTGGAATTGAGGAAACTTGGATGAGGTTTGGTTTCTGGCACAGGTTGAGACATGATGATGCCTCACTCACATGTGGATTCTTGGATGTCTGGCAAGGTGTGAGAAGAGCAGCCTTGGGTTTGCCTCCAGGGACTTAGAACAGTGGATAAAGACAGTAAATTTTATTTGATGAAAGCTAAACATGCTCTTATTTTTCTTGAAAGGTTACTCTGATTTAAAATCTATCAACCAATTTTAACACAAACAAAAAGCCACTGCGAAAACCCTTGTTTGGGCCAAACAGGCACTTCTTGTCACTACCAAAGTTGTCCTGATTTGGTCATTATTGTCCACCCACACACGCTGCCCTTCACTGCAGAGCCCCTCGTGCCTCGTCCCCCTGTGAGCAGCATCCCCTGGGTGCACAGGGAGATGGGGGCAGATCACTGAGCTGGGGCACCCCCAGCAGCACCACCAGAGTCCTGTCACTGAAACAGGGGGTCCTGCTGCGGACTGTGTCCTGGAGACACTGGGACACACACAGTGACCCCACGTTGTCCCTTTGGGCAGGCAGAACTCATTTTGGGTGGCACTGGAGAGGCTGAGCTGCACAAAACCAAAGCAGCCCTCGAAGCAGCACGTGTGCCCCAGCCCTGACCTTGTGCCCTGCACACCCTGAAGGAGCAAAGCCACCCCAGGCCCTGCTGGCTCTGGCTCTGGGCTGGCCCCCAGTGCTGCCCAGGTGGGCATGAGGTCATCCCACCTCCTGAATGTGAGGTTCAGTGCGGAGGAAAGCAGTGGAATTGATGTCATTCTGGCAGGCAGAGTGTTCCAGCACGCTCAGCTCCGAACAGAGGGAGCACTATATCCATGTGGATTCTCCCAGCCCAGGGCACTGCAGCAGGAGAAGGGGCTGTGGCCTCGGATGTCAGTTATCACAGACTCCTCACATCCTGCTCAGCATTCCAGGGCTCCCACCTGAGCTGGGATTCCTCCGTGTGGTTTCCCATCCCTGGAAGTGTCCCAGGCCAGGTTGGACGGGGTTTGGAGCAGCCTGGGATAGTGAAGATGTCCCTGCCCATGGCAGGGGGTGGGATAAGATGAGCTTTAAGGTCCCTTCCAACCCAAACCATTCCAGGATTCTGTGATTCATACTCAAAAAAGGGGTTTGAACAGAAACAATGTGTTGTTTGCTGCCAGAATCTAAGCTCTGTGTTAGGGGTACATTTCCCAAATGACGCTAAAATACAGAGTTTATTCTGTCTTTGAAAGGAGTTGTAAAACCTGTCCAAGGATAGGAAGAATCATTTAAGCTATTTGAGCTAAAAGGTCACAGGAGAATAAGAGGGAGGAAAAGACCAATCTCTTTTCTTTTAGATTTTTTACATCTGAGTGATTCAAAGCTTTTCAGGCAGCCGCTGAATTAATGCTACACCCTCAGGCTTAAGCACAGATCAGATACAAGTGACAATAGTCCAAGAGCTATAAAAATCTCTGAAGTCAGAAACTACTTCCTTCTCTTTCTAAATATCATTTTTTAGGTCTCATTCACAGCCTGCAGAAGTGAACATTCAAAGCTGACCTTTTCAGCCCAGCTCTGCCCGTGACAGGGCTGTGTTTACTTAACTCCCACCAAGGTCAAGGGACTCGAAGCAAACCCTGATCAGGCCGAGGTCCCTGCGTGGGCAGCAGCTCTGCTCCCCCAATGCCTGTGACATTCACAGAGCTCTTCAATCCTCACATCCAAAGCTCTGCCCAGCACAGATCCCACAGCCCAGGCAGCTGGAGCAGCCAGGGAGCAAAGACACCTCAGCTCCAACAAAGGACACGAAGCCACGGTGAGAACACGGACACTGAAGGAATCGTCCCTGTTCTCCCTACTCGGCTCATGAGGCTGGAACTCCAACACTGTGACCAGATTTGGGTCCTCTGGCAAATGATGTGGAGAATTTGCACCTCAGCAAACTGGGCAGAGTCTGTCTGAGGGCATTGGGGGTGACAGGGAGAAGTGAGGGATTGTTCAGCCTGAGGAAGAGGAGGATGAGATGACCCACATTTCACTCTTCACCTGCCTCAAAACCTTGGGAGAGGTGCTGGAACCAGATGGTTCTCAGAAGGACTCGGGGAAAGGGAGGAAAGAGGCACGACATGGGAAATCCTGCCTGGATAGAAGAATCATAACACCTGCAAAGATCAGCCAGTTCCACCCCTCTGCCAAGGGCAAGGTCACCTTCCGCTATCCCAGGGTGCTCCAAGCCCCATCCAACCAGGCCTTGAACGATTTCAGTTCCACAAACTCTCTGGACAAAACATTCCTGAGGATAACAGTGGCTCAGGGCTGGATCAGGGACCAGGAAGGTCCCAAAACTTCCAGCTCAGGAATATCTGGCTCTCAGCAGATGCTTCACCTCAAGGCCCAGAGGTCTGTTCATACTCAGTTTTTCTATGAGTTTATGATCACTGAGCCTTTCTGAGGTGTTAAGAGCACCTCGAGGCTGCTTTAACTTCTGCTTTAATCTACTCCAGTGGAAAACAAGCCTCTGTCTCCTGATCCAATTGTTCCCTTTGCGATTTACGCTGCTCAGGTGCAGAACACGGGATTTCTTCAAAGCTGGCCCCGAATCACAGCCCTGCAGAGAGGGAAACGACCCTGGATGGGATCCCTGTGTGAACCTCACTCACAGACCTTTCTCTGTGGTCATTTCTTCCCACAGCCGTCCAGAAACAGGCACAGGATAAAAGGGAGTAAAGCAGCTTTATCCACAACCTGCATTTCACACACTGACCCCAGAGGGGCACAGCACAGATGGGGGGGGGTCTCCTACAGAATTTATCCACTTTGGTGCTTCCCAAGCAGCAGTAAGAGAAGGCTGCAGTCCTACTTGGAACCAAAATGTGACAACAGCTACAGCAAAAGCTGCTGGCCCTTCCATGCAAAAGGCTGAGGATCTGGAGCAGGGGGTTGGATGTTTGTTTGCGTTTTCAGGGCTGTATTTTATTGCAAAATGTTTTTGTAGAAATAGGATCTTTCCCAAGTTGGAATGCCATTTTGCCTCCTGTCTCCCTGCCTTAGAAACCAGCAGAGCCCTTTCAATGGATCAAAGGCTTGAACTTAAAGGAACAAAACATATTGTTCTAAAGGTAAATACATTCCAGTTTATTAGTTATTCATCCTCGGGCTCTCAGACAATGAGTTTTAAATGTTTTTCAAAGTCACTTAGCTGTCCTGTCATTAGATTTTTAACATTATGTGGCCACACAGTCCCCTGTGCTCTGACACATGTACTGAATTAGAAGCTGTGAACTTCATGCAAGTGCTTCTGGGTTCTTTATTTTGTTTCACCAATGAGAAACATTTTACATGAATCTAAGACTTTATTGTAAAGAAAAAAATAAAAAATTATATTTCCCCAGTGTCTTTTTGTGTCAACAAAGGACTTTCCTGGCAAGTAATGAGTTTGCACTAAGCAGGCAAACACAAATAAATGAAATCTCTGCGGATAACCAAGTGTGCTGCATGTATGTATTGTATCTCCAAGGATTTGAAAAAACAACAGCACAAGAAATCTGGTCCTTCTGGAAAACAATAGCCATTTAAGAAATAATTTTGCCACTAGAATTTCCAGCAAAAATTTAACCCTTCTTATTATTATTGCAGGCATTCCCAAAGGAATTCTAGATTCCCTTGCAGAGGGAACACGATGGAAGTGGGTTTGGAGCTGCCACGGGCTCCTGAGCTCGGCCTTCCCAGCAGCACTGGAATTTTCAAGGCCACTACGAGATTTAGGTGCAAACATCCCACAAAGACAAAGGGTTAAACTTCTCCCAAAGTTTCAAAATCCCAGTGTAGACACAGGACTGGCTCCACCACCACTGTGCTGGAACTTGGCAATGGGTTAAGAGGACACATCAACGCTAAACAACAGCTTGGAACAGGAAGAGAAGATGAATATCTAATCCCATTGAAACTACAGAGGAAATCTCACGCAGGCTGCCTGGAATGGGCCCAGGAGGCTCATGGCTCTGGGATTAGGAAAAGTTCTCCTCTGCTCAGGGTCTCTCCCTACCACCCATCCATTCCACACATCAGCAGCTGGAAGCAGCACTGGATTTTGAGGAGCCAGAACCTCACTCTTGTAGTGCAACTAAAATGATCAGTCATGACCCTGTTAAAATCAAACCCAGTGTATCCATTAATGGGTCAATGGTCAGAGTTGTGTGGGAAGAGATGGGGGTTCAAACACATTCTTGTGTTTCTTTCATGCAGAACATATGAAATAAAATCTTCCAAAGTGTAAATACTTCCTTACTTAGGATACAAGCAGTAGGATCATTGCCTTGTTGCTTCAAAAGGAAAAATAAATAAATATCTAAAATCCTTCCATCCAGAAATCCCAGAAGGCTCCAAATTTCCTGGTTATCTAGGAAACACCATTGACACGAGTGCTGTTTCCCAACACCCAGGCTATAAATCACCTCCACCTCTGCACAGGGACATCCCAGGAACGGGAACACCCGGAGGCTGGGCAGCCATCCAAACCCTCCGTGGGCAGGGAGCAGGGTTCCCACACCGAAGCTGCTCCATGGGAAGTCTGTGGTGTCTCCCGTTCCTCCTGAAGGCTCTTCTCATGCAGATCCAGGAGAACGGGGAGAAACCTGCCTCTCCCAGCCTGTGCCCAGGGGAAAATTGCTCCTCTCCCCAGGGAGAGCTGCCCCAGTGAGGGGCTGCACTCCCAAACTTGGGATGCTTGTCCCAGCACAGGGAGCAGGTCCTTCAGCTTTGAAACTTCCCCTTCACAGGGCTCCCTCCTGGATCCCTCTGGATCCAGCTGAACAGTTCTGTCCTGTCAGAGACCAGCCAGGCTCTGTCCGACATGGATGTTCTCCTGGTGCTCTGTGGGATCATTGAGTTTTCCTGGAGGCACCAGTGGGACAGAAGGAGCAGGAGTATATTTTACACTCTTTAACCCCTTTTCCAAAGCAATAGGTCTTTTTAAGGAAGATTCAGAAAGAGAAATGGTTTAACATAGGAAATGTAGGAATTCAAGAGGAAAATAACATAGGAAATGTAGGAATTCAAGAGGAAAACCATTGTCGGGGTTCAGGAGTGCCTGGTTCTGCAGCTTTTTATTCACTTAAGAAACAGAATATGCCAATATCCCCTTCTCCCAGATTTCCACTGTTTTGCTCATGCCACACTTTAAAAATCCCCCTCAGATGCCAGGAATGGTTTTTCAGGCAGGCAATGAAGCCTTGGCACAGGCACAGCTCAGCGATGCCACTCGCTGAAGGACGGCTCCCCCTCGTGCCCTTCCCACGCAGGAGATGAGATTCCCTCAGGATTCCTCAGGATTCCCTCAGCAGGCACTGCCACTGTCCTCACAGTCTCTGATGCACTGAAATCTCAGCTCCTTATCCACAACAAAAAGCTGGGATCACCCTGAGCGTGGTTTTAGCACGGCGGCCCCACCAGAGCGAGTCTTGCTCCGTTGTGGTTTTGATTTACTGGACACACTAATTGTTTTCTCACACGAAAGCACCAAAATAAGTGTCAGAGCATGAACGGCCACTGTGTGAGGGAGCAGGTTTTGCCGGGATGTGATGAGTGTTAACGCCTCAGTCCAGCCCTGCAGCTGCCCCTGAGGCAACACAAACATCTCCCTTCACTCATTCCTGCAGCTCATCCAACGTCTCCCAAGGGCAAATCTTTGCCCTCCAGGTTTCAGGGGTCCATGGATGCGAAAATAAATGAATCCAAAGGGAATAAGTGTATGTTTAATCTGGATATCCCTATAGAGGAGCTATCTGTGCAATCCCAAATGCCACTTGGAAACACTTTGAATTGGACACCTACTAATTAAGAGCCACGCAGCAATTTGAGTAACCGAAGATCTGCAAAACTGAATCACCTAAAACAAAATGCAAAAAGTCCAGCCTTTGAAAGACCTTTAGTCTCTGGATCCAGTTTTATTGCCAAAACCTGCCACAGGCTTTGGAAAACAGTTGAAATAAGGGAAGAAATAAGGATATTGCAGCCTCATTCACTCTGTGAGCGTTGCCAGTGGTATTATTTCATGAAGTTTTGTAAAGGATTTAACTTCTCCCCGGGTCTCTATCAGCACTTTTTCAAGTAATGACAAATCTGATTTGCTACAGGAAAAAGCTGAGTGTACCTTAACCCCCAAAGCACAGCTTAGGACCAAAGAACATCCACTTCCCAGCTCCCAGATCCCTTTGGAAACACTGAATCCATTGTACAGGGTTTTTTCATTTGCACTGTACGCAGCCTATGGAGCCTGAAACGGGCTCAGTGGGATTTGTGATGAAATCCTGACTGCTCCAAAGTGAGAGAGACTTGTGGCAGGGCTGCAGGGAAGTCGGATTTCACTCCTGGAATGCACCTTGTCCTTGGCCCCACGTGATCTCCCAGCTCGCCCTCCACAGCCAGGTTTTATCGAGTTTTAATGTCTTTAATTGCTATTTTACTACACTTATTTCACCATTTATCCAGCGTTTTTCATTTCATCTCCTAATTTAGTAGGCTTAGCAGCAGCAAACCAGTACAACTGGTTTGGATGTAGTGTTACAGTCCCCCTTATTCCAAAGGATTTGCTGCTGCACACAAGTGTCAGAAGGAAGGGACTGTCTCCTGTGTCTTAACACAGTGATGGATCCTTAGGAAACCCAAGGTTTAAGGGACACAGACTCATCCCCTGCCCCAGTCCTCAGCCTAAGAAAACACATCACCCACTTCAGGAAAGATGTGAAGACATGTGGGACTCTCCTGCTGGTCCCCCCAGAGCCTCCCCAGGGACTCCAAACAAATGGGAAAGGCAGAACACCCTTTTCCATTGAATTTTCCAGGTGGGTCTCATCTGGTGCAGAGGGACTTTTGTCCCACTCTGGACACCAGCACCAAAGTGAGAATCTTGACTTTGTGGATGAAAACACCACAGTGTCACCAACCAGAGGGTTCACCCATCCCTAAGTGGAAGATGTCCCCTCTCCCCACACTCTCCAGTGACACTTGTAGCTGGTGTTTGTTCTCCCAGTGAGGTGGGGAATCTCCTCTGCAGAAAAAAGGCCTTTTTCTTTACGGGGGAAACCAGCAAGAGATAAAGCTCTGGTGGGTTGAAGCTGCTGGTCCCAAGCCCCATCCTGCTTTGTCCTGCTGCTGCCACTGTCCCCAACACACTGACCCATCCCAGAGGCTGAGCTCTCCCAAAGGGACACAGGAGGCACAGGTGACACCATGAGCACCAACAACCCACCAGGGTAACACCAGCTCTCACTAATCTTTGGGTACATGAGGCAGCCCAGAGCTCACCCAGGGACTGTAGGTGGTACCAAGTGCCAGGGACAATCTGTGACAGCAATGGCCATTGGCGTTTCCCCACATTCCCATTTCCTTCAGCGAGGTGGTGATCACGGAGAGAAGCCTGCAATGTTTTGCCATAACTGTTCTGTTTCTGCACCCTCAGGCAGATGGAGGGAGGGTTTTTTTGTTGGAAATTGCCAAGAATAACTGTTGCCTCCCCTCAAATGGGAGCTGCAGCCCTGGGAAAACAGCCCTGCAGGGTCCCTCTGAAGTGACAGCAGGTCTTGCCGACTTCAAAGGGGACCTGAGGTTTTTAGTGAGGGCTGTTTGTTGATTTTTTCTCCAGTGAAGTGATATTACATGGCATTTCCAACCCTCAATCCTATTAAGTGACAGAACTACCTAATAGCACTCATTAAATAACATAACTTGGTGTCAGAAATTCCCTGACAGGCTCCTGCAATGGAAGTGGGAGATTTATGCCCTAAAACAAGATGGGTTTGGTGTTATTGGGACTGGGGTTTTTTAATAGATGTCATTTATTTTAACAGGTGAAAGCAGAAGAGCCAGGACAGTTCATGAGAAGGTTGTCACTGGTCACATAAGCAAGAAATGGGTGCCTGAATTTTACATTCTCTAAAAGTTCATTGCTGCTGAACTCCTCCATCTCTTGGCCAGGATTTCTTTGGTGACACCACCCTGCTCTGCAGTGATGTTGCACCAGGATTCAAGAACTTTCCCTATTTCTGACCCAAGATATCAGAGTTTTGTACAGGTGAAAACAACCACGCTCCAAACTCCAGCAGAAAATGTGGAATGATGTGCACAGGGAGCAGGGAAGTTCTCCGGGTAAGTGGCTCCTCTGATGTGAGATTCCCACTGGAATGACCTGGGAGTACCTGCCCACCCCAACCCTCACACTTGTCATTTTAAATTCTCTTCATGGAGCATGAATGTTTTTGCAAAAACGACTTTATTTTGTACCCTAAAGGAATAAAAATGGAAAAAAAAAATCTTCCTGGAAATACCAATTAGCAGTTAAATCCCTGCCTATAACATTTTGACTCAAGGCAGAATGCTCTAAGGAATAAAACAATGCAGGGAATATTTGCAGCAGGAAGAGTTTGGAGATGTTTGTTTACCATGCAGTTGTTCTTACTAGACAGAAAGGATCCTAAAAACCCATATAAAGAGCTCTGATTATTAATAGAGTCATGAAATGGGATTTCTAAGCTGTTTATAAGTGGTTTAAAGGAAATCACAAATAGATAAAAAAACAAAGCCAAGTTTACAGTAAAAGGGCCGAGAGCTGAATTGGTTATTCCAGTAAACAACACAACTGAGCTGAGGACATCTGCCAGCATTTCACCTGGAAACAAATCAAAGTGGGGAGAGGAGGAAAGGTTTTTGGTTTGCCCTTTTTTTTCTTTTTGCAAAAGCCAAACAAAAGGGAAAAGCCCATTTATTGTATTTCCCTGTTGTACATATGGAGGAGTTTCACTAATGCACAGGATGATTTCACAGTGTGCTTCAAAAAGATTCAATAATGGCTTTGGAAATATGGGAAAGTAATTTCTAACACCACATAAAAAAGGAATAGAGGGTCCAGTCCTGCCACCACCAACTTAAACTGGGCAGAGTTGAGCTTTCAGGATCTTCTGATGAATTTAGAACCTTTTTTTCAACAGTCTCATTCAGAGATGAGCAAACCCCAACCTGGCTGCCTCTCACCATCACCCACTTGCTAAATGACTCCCCTTGTCATTAGCATTTAACACAAAAATATTTTAAACGTGTGGAGTGTTTTTATATCTGGACACTGCCCTGAGCCAGGCAGAGCCACCCACCCTCAAGAGCAGAGTTGGGTGAACACCTGATTTCCTGCCTAATATTGCCAGGGAAAATCAATGTCTCCTACACAGTCAGAGGGGAATTCTGCAAATGCAACGGGAGTTGAGTTTCTAGAGACCTTCATGAGCTGGAAGAAGCATTTTAGCTTTGTTTCCACAGTGAGAGAAATGCCAAGGATGGATGGAGAGATGGAGGGATGGATGGAGGGATGGAGGGATGGACTGAGAGGCTGTGCTGGAGGAGCCTCCCTCGTCCCCACCAGTAACACCTGAACACTCACATTTCACAAGGAGAACCTGCACCAAAGAGCCCTTCTCCTCCTCCCCCTCTTCCCCCTGCACCTCGAGGTGCTGCTGGAAATCCCCAACCTCTGCCTGTGGCACCTGAGGTTTCCATCATGATCCTGTAAACCTGGTGCACTTCCACAAGATGCTGTTGATCAGACCAAAATTCTGACAATAAAACCTTCCCTAATCAATCCTCTTGCTGCTCTTGAAGGGCTGAAACAATGTGACAAAAACCTTCCACCACAGTACAGTTGGATTTCAGGAGGAAATTATTATTATTTCTCGTGCCTTTTAAGACCTTGCTGCCATTTCTTAGCCATAAGCTGGAAATGTTAAATTATAAAAAATACAATATTAATCAACCCATGGAGTTGCCAGCTCTAATTTTGGATAGAAAAGTGGACAGAGAAATAATCAAAGCCTCACCAAAAAAGCAGATGGCTGGAGAGCACTGCTGGCAGTCACACGACTCACACATGGGACCACTTGAGTTTAACAAATTGGACAACGGAGAGAGGCCTGAAATGGAAATTGGGGCTCTACTCCATTCAAATTCTTCAGAATGTTTGTTTTGGATTTGTACCTCTGCTGCAATTTGCAACTCCAGATTAGATATAACAAGAGTAATATTCTTGACTAGAAGGAAAACAGAGTGACTCAACCCTTTGCCAAATCACACACGTTGTCTCTCTGTGTACAAATAATACCAACATATAAATGGTTTCCTAAATAAAACCCCAGCACTAAACATGTCTTTTCCTAACACAGCAATAAAGTTGCACAAGACATTTCCATGAGTCAAACTGCAAAACTTCTCCAAGCAAGGCCCAGATTGGCATGGAAACAGCACGAAAAAGAAACCAGAGCACCGGAGATGTCCCAGTCAGCTCCCACTGCAAGGGGGAACACATCCCAAAACACAGTGCTAAGGAATTAAATGAGTCTGTTTCTAGCACTGACCACTCTTGAGAGCAGAAGGAACAGTCCCATCCTTCTCATTTGATCAGGAAGGTACAAAATGACTACACCAAAGCCAGCTGCAGCAATTCAAAGGCACACAGGTAGGGGATGACACCAAAAAAGGAAGGAAAAAGAATTATTCTGCCAGTTTTCCCATAAGAAATCAGTTGCCTCAGAGCTCAAGAGGAAAACATGAAGGTCTTCCTCAGGGAGGTGCCAGTGGCAGCTTAAGGAATGTACGGCCAAATATGACATCACCTACCCCGACCAAAAACGCAGATGAAAGTTGTGCTGGTCTCAGGGACCAGTCACTCACCAGGGAACCGGGGGGTTTATGTGCAGCCTTCCTGAAGAATCCAAAAATAACATTTTTCCACATGGAGCAGAGATTCCTGTAGTGCTCATGCTTTTCCTTCCAGTAATGTTGCAATCCAGCGTGCCAGCCCTGGGTAATGAGGTCATCCCACAGTGTAATTTGTAGTATTTTAGCCTGTCAAAATTGATCTTCGTGTTTCTACAGCAACCAGATCAAAACAAGAGATGCAGCAGACAGAATAAGTCCCTGCCTGCCACCACCCAGATTTTTATATAAATATATATGTGTGTGTATATAAAGCATTACACATATGTGAAGTTAATGTCCATGATTCATCATTAAATGATGTTAGAAACCCAGCACTGCAGAAATAACAGCGCAGGCTGACACGAAAAAAGGGTAATAAATGTGTAAAGTGACATCAATAAAATATTAAAGAAAGATAATTGTTCAATTCTCGAGCACCTGGGAACAGAGGATGTCCTTCCCTCTAAACCCAGCCAGGAAAAGGTATTACCCATTTCTGGTGAGGGGAGACAGAAAGGAATCCTAACCCTAAACCTTCCCCCCAGGGAAAAATCACCTTTAACCATTGCTGTTAATGTGTTCATGCTTAGCAAAGCCGGATTTGCACTCAGCCACCTGAGCTTGGCTTTGGAAGTTCTCAGTCAAGTCTCACATGTCTGTCAATTTATTTTAGTGCCCCTCAGCTGAGTCCAGTTGTTGCGATTATAAAACATCCAGGAGAACTCTGGATGTGGAACCCGATGTCATTTCCAGTCACTAAAACATTGAACAGCAACACCACCCAGCCCCCCATGGAAACCAGGGCTGAGCTGTTAAATTGGGGGGATAAACTTGATTTTCCTACAGATCTCTTCTCTTGAACGTCAGAGAAGCTTCTGGGCCCTTCTCAGGAGCTCTCAGTGGGGTCCTGAACACAGACCCAACACCCACTGTTCACCTGCACACTTCCTGACATTCCCTCACATCCCACAACAGCCACAGGGCTCCCAGCCAGGGCTTTAACCTCTCCTGAGAGGTGACACGTACCTGCCTCCAGAAACCTGCCCAGCGTCCGGGAACAACCTCTTGTCGCTGCCTCCTCCCCAAGGGTCAGCCATGGGATGGGATTGTGGCTGGAAGGGGGTTTGTCCTCAAGGCCAACAGCTGCTGCCTGTTCAGACAAAGAGAGAATGTCGAGTTAGAGAAATACTGGTCATTGAAAAGGAAAAAAAAACACTTTCAAATTCAGGATATTGCTCTGCTCTTAAGCGCTCTGCTAGAAAGCAGAATTTGCCCATCAGTTTATGGGTGATGGCCGAGATTCATGGTGAATATGGGAATAAAATGGGGTGCACACCTAATTGGAAGCACAGGAATGTTTCCACAGCTCACTCACCTCCCTAAACATTAAACACATTGAAGTTTTTCACCTGAGTAAAACCTTTGACCCCCATGAAGAACGTCCAACCCTCGGAATTCCCTGGAGTATTGACCGAATTCAATCCTGGCAGAGGCTGAACTATGGATTACACTGAATTACAGATGCTTCTGTAACAACTCCTGCCTATATTTGGTCGTGTGACATTGGCATTTCACAGCTTATCTCACAACTGACTCACATCTTGGCTTGTCTCCAGATTATTTTATTTATAAAAACGTGCACAACGAACAGTTACCACTTTTTAACTTCAAAAAAATCATTGTTCTGCTGCTGCAGCAGGACAGGCAAAACACTTCTTTAGGCAAGACAAACAAACGAAACCGTGGATTCCTTCCTAATTACCACCAGTTTGGGACCGTCAGATGCTCTTTTTCCATGTGAAACTCCTCGTCGCCCCTTCCTTCCACCAAAATGGAACTGAAAAATCCCTGCACCCTCTTTGCAGGCTCCACCATCCCATCCCGCCCTTTGCTGCGGAGTCACGTCCGAGGCACATCAGAAAAACGGGAGGAAATTGGAGATAAAAAAAGCCCTCCAAAATAAAGGCGGTGTTTGTGTGTGCCAGGCGGGGATGGGGAGCGGGCAGGGCAGGAAGCGCACAGGGATTTGAGCTGATGACCCGAGCCAAGCGCCACCGCAATTAACTGGAGCTCGGGGCAGGGGGGGATGTCACATTGGCTGGGGAATTTAGTGCTGCCTGGCTGGGCAGGGCTGGGGGGCTCTTAATTGGGGCTCTGTGCCCCGCGGGGCTCTGCCAGCCCGGCCTGGGGGTGGCCGCGCTGTCGCAGCCGCTCAGGATCCCAAAGCTCCTCCGCAGGGATCTTAAGGTTTGGACCACAAATTCACAGGAATAAAAGCCTTTCGGGCCACGCTGCCCTCACGGACATGGATCTTATTATGCTTACCTAATTACCGAGCGGCTCTGCTCCTCGGCACAGCCCCTGCCCCCGGGCGCTGCTCCCAGCCCTGTTCGCATCCCCGCAAAAATCCCGGCTCCTCAGTCCCACTCGCACAGAACTGACGAGACAAATAATATTCTCGGAGTGGGAAGAGCCAGAATTAGAAAGGAAACGCTGCAACACTTAGATTTAATCTGGCGAGCGCTGGATCGTGATTCACTCTGACATAAAAGCTCAGGAGCACATTTAGTCAGGGCAAAACGCATTACTGCGTTTTACATGAGAAGGAAATCAGTCTGATGTTCCGTGGGCTGCGTTATTTGCTGTTGAAATCCTGCTGATTGCCCACGCTCTCCACCTACCCTGTGCCTAATGAATTGGGTTTAAATTTCAGAAAGCTGCAGCAACAAATTGGACGATGGGCTTCGCCTCTGGCCCTCCGGCAAAGAGGAGGGTTGGAGCAGAAAGGAACAAAAAACTGACAATAAATTTAGAGAGGAAAAAAAAAAGGTTTCAGTTGCCACACTTCATTTCTCTTCGCTGCATTTCACAGCGGTATTTTTTAAAGAAACATCTTTTTTTTTTTCCATAAAAATATTTTTTCGAACAGGGTAAGCAGGATTGGGTCACTGGCTTTCAAAATCCACAGGCAAATATGGAGCAAGGCTTCCCAAAGGCTTGTGCCTGCTCAAGGCTCAGGAATATTTGCTGTATCAAATAAAGCAAATAGCTGATGCTCCACATGAGACAGTGGCTGAATCAACATGAGTTTGACACATGGTTTAACCCTCTACTTTCTTCTCAGCCACATCTCCAAGAGCCCATTGCCTCCCTCCCTTCTCCTCCTGCCTTTTGGTGGCCACAGGGAAAACCAAAGCCCTGTAGCCTCCTCCCCGTGATCCTGTGTCCCAGCAGCTGGCAGAGCAGTGGGTCCCCTGGGATGGTGGAGCCTCACAGCCCTGGAATGGTTTTTGCCATGGCAGATCATCCAGCCCAGTTGTGTTTCCCAGCCGTGGCTCCCCATCAGCATTCCCAGGGCTCTCTCAGCAGGACAGAATACAGGTTCACAGGTTATTCTGAGTTGGAAGGGACTCACAGGATCATCGAGTCCAACTCCCAAGCAAAGGCCCACCCAGGGATCAGGCCCACAACCCTGGAACCACGGGCACCACGCTCCGTCCATCCAACCTCCCACCATCCAGACCATGGCACTGAGCTCCTCACCCAGTCTGACCTTAAACACCTCCAGGGATGGCAACTCCACCACCCCATTTCATACATCGGAATAGTCTGAGTTGGAAGGGACCTTTAAAGGGCCATCCAGGAACACCTTCCACCAGACCAGGGTGTTCCAAGCCCCATCCAACCTCTCCTTGGTTGTTTCCAGGGATGAGGCATCCACAGCTACCCTGGGCAACCTGTGCCAGGGTTTTACCCCCCCCTCTAAAAACTTCTTTCTCACATCTTCTCCTCTGTGTGATCAGGAGGAATTTCTAGTTGAGATGTGAGTCCCAAGGTGTGTCTGTGCCTTCCCCAGCCCAGGGCACCCCAATAAAACCCCCCCTCAGTGTTCCCAGAGTGACCTGGGTTTAACTGAGACTTGTGTTCATCTGAACACGTTTCCTCAAGGCAGCAACAGGAATTAATGTCTCTAAAAAGGACCCAGACACATCAAACAAGCTGCGAACTCTCCCCCATGTGCAGAGAGGATGATGCCAGTTCCCAGGAGCTGCTGTGACCCCATGGATACGGTTCTCCTACAAACCCAACTGGGTGCTCTGCAAGGATCTGCAATTTCAAGGCAGATAAATGTTCCATAAACCCAAATTTCACAACTTTATTACTGGGGATCATTTCATGCCAAGTCTCTCTTTACATAGAAAGCAAACATCGCTGAATTTATTTATTTATTTTTTAAAAAGCAAAAATAAAGTTTACAGTTCTGCTTGGCCTCACATTTGTTTATAAACACAGGACCAGAGTGACCTTATTACAATGGGGAGGGCAGAAAAAAACCCTCTTCCAGCTGAACGAGAGCCAACAGTGTGTTTCAGCAAGTGAGGGGCTTCACCTAAGCATGGCCCCTGCTCTGATGAAGAGATGGGGATTTAACAAGAGGTCATCTAAGAGTTGAGAGCAATAATTCCCTTATTTGAAGGGAAATCATAGTGGTGACAGAGCCCAACTTCTTGTTTGGGACAGATGAGAGAACAAGGGCACAACTCTGGCCTCACACTGTGTATCCCCAGGGTACCAGGCTATTTTGGGGTCCCAGTCCATTATTCTGGGATCATTCCCTAGGTAGGAGTATTCCCTATGAATAGAGATTTAGGAGTAAAAGTGCAGGACCAGCTCATGCAACTTCCATCCCAAGAGCAAACTCCACACATTTGAAAAGATTATCAGTCAATCCCAGTTCTTTCCACTGTAGAAACAGTCACTCAGTTAAGATAAACAAAGAAATTCCCATGCACTGAAAAGGAAAACCTATTAACTGATTAAACATGTGAATCAGTTGATAAACTGGTTATCAAAGTTCTGAAAACATTTTTAACAATGACCCTTCCTGCCACATTTAACAATGACCCATAAAAGCTAGAATAATTCAGCCCTTGACAGGAAACCAGCTGCAGAGAAAACAGAAAATATTTCTGCCCCAAGAAGCTGCAGCTCTGCCATAAGAGCTGACAAATTCAGACATTAATTATGAGTTAAGCAGTGATAACCATTTTAAATACACTAATGAAAAGCTTTGGAGGGTTCTTCAAAGGTTTCTAACCCTTTGCCAGCGTTGTCCCACCTGATGTGTATTTGTAACTCATCCCTTGGTGCAGGATTTTCAGGGAACTATAAAAATAGGTATGAAAAACCCAAAACCTGTGTAACCATTCTGTACAAAAGGTTGGCATCTCTTCCCCTTTCATCAGCCAGGTTAACCCAAATCCACCGCAAGCAAATTCCCTTCTCATCATCAGGAAAGTCTTTTTGTATAGAAGGCGACATCACAAGTCAGAGAAATTCCAGAATACAAGAGATTTTCACCAGGGCCTTGTCTGCCAAGTCAGCCAAGATTTTGACATAAAACATTTCAATCAACTAAGGGCTTTTTAAGAAGTCACAGAAAAAAAGCTTTCCACCAATTACTGCAGAGTATTGGAAGTTAAACCAGTCAGTATTTAAACATTTGGCTTGACAATGATCTTTAAAACCCCCCCACCTCTCATCCTTCTCCTGAGCTGGAGTAATAAAAAGCCAGTATTCTATTTTCATTCCAGAAACACAACATTTCAAAGCAATCAAACAAGGCATTTGTTAGCAGAGCAGCATAAATAAAAAAGGAAATGGCCAGAGGTTTTTAATTTTGAGGAGTCTGCTACCATTTGTGGGAACATCCCTCAAAAGCCCGGCCCGTTCGTGGCATGGAAAGACCTTATTTATTTGGCCACAACTTGGTCTCACTGATGGCTCTGCTTTTGGAAGAGGAAGAAAACACAGAGTGTTAATTTTTTTCATGGGATATAAAAGTATTCCAAGGCTCTGATGGATCTGGAAGAGCTGAGCCCCTGCAGAGCCAGGCTGGGGAAGGGGATGGTGCTTTCAGCACCTCTGAGAAGAGCTCCTGAGGTCACCAAACCCACAGGGAGATGAGAACACCAAGGGTTTGGGAGTTGTAATTTGAAAAAGATGTAGAAACTGCCCAGGATTATAAAATGAAGGTCATGTTGCACTTCTTTGGTCTCCAGGCACAAAGAACAAACAGGGCAGGATGTTCTCCCCATCCTCTTCCTCCCACTGCCCCTCTCCCAGTGGGAGCTGCAAACCTTGCAAAGGGTTTAACTGGGTGGGAACAGAAGTCACAACAAGTTTCTCTGTAATTCCTGGCTCAGAGAGCTCCTCCTGCTCTGCTTGGGAGCTGGACTTTGTGTGAAGCAAAACGCATTTTCCCCATTGACATGCACAATAATCAAAAATATCCCTTTGAAGGAGAGGAAGCAGGAGGATTTACAGCCACTTTTGCAACTTTTCCTTTCTCCTGCTCGTCCCACCCTTTGGAGCAGCCACCCTGAGCTGGGCACTGCCACCTTGTCAGACCAACCCCTGCGTTTGGGCAGAAACTGCTGCATTTCAGGTGACCCAGTTTCCAGGGGCTCAGCTGGGATCCCTTGGAGAAGTTTGACATTTTCACACAGTGAGAACACACAACTTTCAAGGCACTTTCCCCCAGAGAGCCCAGAACCAAACGGTGCCCACAGTGACCTCCAGACATCTCCAGTGCCTGGTAACAGAAACCTGGGGACATTTATAGCCAGAACTACATCCCACTTGTATCAGTATTCAATTAAATGGTTCTTCTGTTCTAATTTTTGCACTTATAAGTAACGCACACTCCTTGCTTTTCTTCTAGGGATGAAATCTGAGCAGAGTTGTAAAAGCACAACAAAGTGATGCTGAGATTCATGGCACAGGCTTTAAAAAAAAATAAAATAATCTCCTTTGAAGCCCATGATCCCTTTTGGCAATGGCAGCATCGTCCCAGATTGTCTCACCAGGTTGAGCCCACTCTGGGCCTTCCCTGAGTGGAAGGTTTAAGGGAAGGTTGGTTTTTGGGCAGGGATCGTTCCTTTGCTCACAGTGCTTTCCACAGCAGAGTCCCATCCCTGGTGGCACAGGGACACAAGTATCCCCCACTTATTTCCAGCTCCAGAGGGGAAGCAGGTTGGATCAAGAAATTAAAATGAAGTATTTCATGAGGCAAACTGTGACTGCAAATCCTCAGTTAGAACAAGCATGTTACTAACATCTCCAGATTAGTGCAGCCCTGGCCAGGAGCTGTGCCTGGTGGAAGGAACGACAGCGAAACTTCTTCAGTTCACACTGAAATATTTCAACTCTTTGCAACTTTTCAATTCAATGAAATTACCAAAAACAGGTAAAACAAAGAAACTGTGTCAAATCTGCAGTAAGAGCTGAAGGGGAAAAAAGAGTTAACAACGACCCCGTCCTGGCTCAGAATGTCTTCATTTAAAAATAAACCGTGTGTTAAAAAAAAAAAAAAGAAAGCAAAAGTCTGTAACATTATAGTTTTCAAAGATTGTAAAGGCAGGAATTACAGATAAGCCCTCTTCAGACCATAAAGAAAAATCTTTTGATAGTGTTCAGTGCCTTGAAGTGGCTCCTCCTGGTCCTTGCAGCAGTAAAGCTGTCAGGCACACACGGAGGGAGAGCCAAGTGAACTCCTGGTAACCTGCATTGCCAGGGAATTGTTGCTGGGAGCACCATGCTCTCAAAATCTTTCCCTGTGCCACACCAGGTAACTGCTGCACTGCCCCATGAGATCCTGGAGCACTGAAATGATGCAGAGGAATTATTGCTGGAAAACTTCCCGTCTGGTTACTGGATTTCAGAATGGGGAGATGTTATTTCACTTGACTGACTTCCCTGTTTGGATGAACCAGCATCATGTCCAGGATCACACTTCCCTGCCCAGAGCCTCAGGGGCTGGGAATGAGCTGCTCCAATGAGACACCCTGACAAATCCAAGGTGATACGGAGCTTCAGGAGACACCACCAACATTCCCATCCTCCAGTGGCTCCAGCTGCCTGTGCTGGGTGGGAACACACCTGTCAATCCTCTGGGATGCCCAGCAAGCACCACAGCCTGGGCACCTCTCAGGACCCGCCTGCCCAGCCCATTCCATGGCACCTGGAATCAGTAGCTTGGAATTCTCCGCACCGCTCCCTCGGGCACTCAGAGATGCACCTCAAAGATGCAGGAGCGGCGGGGCTGAGACGAGGTACTCGCAGCTCCCTGCGGATAAATCGGGAGAGCAACCAGCAGGAAGAGCCATCCAATGTGAAGGGGAAGCATTTGCACAACAAGCAGTGGCTACAAGCCAGCCCTTAATAAATTTCTGCGAGAAATGAGAAAAAGGTGCAGAAAGATTCTGGCACAGCCTTCCAACAGGATGGGAGAAACCACACAAAAATGTTACTGTGGTTTAAAAGGGTTGTTTATGAATTCACAGAGAAGACGAGAGGCCGTAGTGACCTGTGACTGCAGGGACTGGACATTCTCAGTCCCTACCCTGGATTTGTGCCTCCTGTTCCCCCAAATTCCCTTCCTTTCCAGCCAGGGCAACATTCTGGCGTTTGTTTAATGCTCATGAGCTCCAGAGATGTCAGTAAAATGATGTATCTCAGAGGGTAAGACACGATTGCAGAGGGATGGAGGTGTTGACCTGGGGCTGAGGCTTTGCTCTGTTGTGGATGTGGCTCCTGATTAAACTCTGGGGTGTGGAAGTCCAGGGCAGCACATATTGCTGAGCAGGGAATTATGAATTCGGCTCTCTGGGTTTCAGAAAAGCACAGTGGAAGCTGAAGGTGAATTTCTTCCCTTGTGTTTCATTCCAGGCATTGCAATGTGCCTCCCTCACCTTTCACCATCCTGCCCTACCAAACAGAGCCCGGGGGGATTGCAGAGCCTGGATCCCCAGTCCAGCTTAAAGTGGCTGCTGCTGACAGACAGAGCCAAGCATCAGCTCTCAGGCAAGAGGCACCGAGCTCGACTTTGCCAAATTACTTTCAGAAAAGCCCTGATTGAAAGGGATCTTCACTGTGAAATGCTGAAAGACACACACACACACAGAGAAAGCCCTGAAAGCCTTGCACTGCACGGGCAGGAGGCAGGAACCAGCCTGGGGGTTCTGACTCTCAGGGAACTGCTCGTTTTCAGCTGATGACCACACTGATTTAAGGCGTTCCAGAGAAAACCCCCTTCAGACAGGATCCACACACAAGCCGTGCCAAGGCCAGCCTGATTCCACTGTAGCTGCATGGGCTGGAGGGTCCTTTAGAGCTGGGGGTGAGTTTAGGTCTGCTGAAATCCACGCCAGCACCCATGGAATGGCATCAACATGCTTCTGCTCCCTCATATTTTCTCTCCTGTTTAAACCCAACAGTTACAACAACAGTTGTTGTAACTCTGGGTGTCCAATGACACTGCACTGCTTCGTACCATCCCCATCATGGGACACTTCTCTTGGAGGTGCTCTGGGGATGAGGTTACTGAAAATATAAATGAAACACACACACATATCCCAAATCCAGGTGTTTCTGTGGCATCCCCAACGCTGGAGATGCCCAGAGGCTGTACTGGGACAGCTTGGGCACAACCTGCTTAAATCCAGCCGAGAAGGGTTGACCAGGAGATGACACGTGAAACTACAGGTTTAGAACAAGAGGTTTCATGATCAGCACAAGCTGCCACTTCTCAGAACACAAGGGCAGAGGAAGGGAAAGATTAAACACTTAGTTCATTTCATTCTGCTTTACTTCCCTGGCACTGGTGTCCTTTCATGTGGCAGTTTGTTTTCCTACAAAATTATTTCAGAAATACACCTCTCCAAACATCTGGAAAACTTGCTCTGCCAACCATAGCAGGACCCAGAGAAAATGAGATTATCTGTGAACCCCCCCAGGGCCACATGTGTGCATTCCCTGTGTCCTCCCTCTTCCTGTGGTCACCCAGAACCTGCCACTGCCTGTGAGAGTGTCAGTCACAGAACCACAGCGTGTCACAGCCCAGCTCCCCAAGTGCTGAGGGCTTTGGCGCCTCTGCCCCTGGCAGCTCTGCCTCTTTAGCCCTTCCCAGGTGCCACAGATCCTCCTGGGATGAAGCACTCCCATTCTGTGGGAGCACACGGCTCATCCAGGAGACACTGAACAAGCAGCAGCTCACCCCCGGCGCCTGAGCACTGACTGACAGCCAGGGGAGCAGGGATCTCCTCAAGGCAGCCAAGGGGCTGCAGAATCTTCCTGCTCTTCCAGCAGCCACAGCGACCCCCAGACATTCTGCCCACACTCCTCCCCCCTCTAGTGCAGCCCCAGCTGCCTTTGCTGTGCCAATCCCCACTGAGAGCTGCACCAACCTCGATATCCACCCAGGACATGGAGCATCCCAATGGTTTTGTCTTCAACCCCAAGGCATATTCCAGCCTGGCTTGACCTACTTCTTCAAATCCTCTCGGAAAAAGGGCCGAGCAGTCCCCTCCACACAGTAACCACCGGAATTCACCACCCAACAGTCCCTTTTTGTAATGCAGGAGCTGGAACAACAGACAGCGACCAAGATTTAGGATAGGACAACACCAACCATTTCATTGAATTGAATGTGTACGAGCAGCAAAAGGAAACATCAACAAATTCCAGATGTAGAATGTAATTATGTTTGGATGGCAGAATGTTTCATATTGTTTTCTATAGGAAAGGAAAAAAAAAAAAGGCATCATTAAAGCAGTGGAATTTCAGTAAACTATGTTTTGGGTTCCAGCCCAGAATAGTTCCACTTGGCAGTTCAGAGGCATGGGTAAAATATTCCAAGGTTCATAAATCCTTGGCTTTAATTTGTAGATATAGGTTACAGCTTTAGGATCGCTGCAAGGGGGTAAATCATGCTCCCACCTCAGCAGCTGCCAGAGGGCACAGGACCAAGCCTTGAGCTCCACTGGGCAGCTCTCAGCAAAACCACACATCAACGTCTTTTGTGTTCCCAGGGCACTCAGCTCCTCAGGATTCCCAGCACAAGGTTCCCCTGGCTGAGCAGCACCTCCTCTGAGCTCACACACCTCCGGGGGGGTGTCCTGGGAAGCACAAATGTACCTGGGCATGGACAGGGTGATTCCTCTCTCAGTCAGGTCACACCGAGAACCCCGGGATGAGGCAGTTTGGAACTGTAGGGATGAATTTGTAAAACCAAAGATCCAGCAGCATTCAGGGGCCTGTAAATAATTCCATTTAAGTTGCATTCTCTGGAACAAGTTGAAGAGCTCCAGCAGCATGTGCTTAAATAAAAACAGCTCATTATGTCTGCAAAGAGCTGCTTGAAGAAGATCTCCTCAGATGCCAGGCACCTCACCTGCTTCATTCCCTCTGAGCTGGGTTCTCTGCTGCGTCAAATTAAGATTTGACAACAAAGACCTCACAATTCACTGCCCCACAGGCAGTGTCTCCCACCACAACAGGGTAATAAAGCTCCAGGATGAAACACAGACCTGTCTCAAGAGACTCTTCTCTGCATTTAGCACCAATTTGTCCCATTCTGTTAAAACCCTCCACTACAACAAAGCCTTGACACAGCTAAATTGAAGTTAATTTAGAGGTTTTAACTTCAATCACTAAGTAAAGGCAGAGCACTATGAGCCACGACATGAAAAATCAAGCAAATGCTTAAGATACACCTGAAGAAATTCCACTGAAGTCACCGGGACTTCCAGAGTGGATCCAAATGACAGAGTCAGTCTGGGAGAGCCAGGAAGGTGCTTGTAACAGTGGGAAGGGTGACAGCAGGGAAAAATTCCTCTTTCTGCCAGGCCTCAGGCACTGCTGGGTTGATCTCAGTTTGGACTAACTGCAGAGTTATTCCACTCCCATTCCCTCACAAAAGTATTCCCCGAAATCTTTTCTTTGGAAACAACCTGATTTTTGGAGCATCAGACCATGCTCTGCAGTGCTGTGCTCTGAATGTAAACTCCATTTACCACCAGAATTTGGGACCTACATCTCCACAAGGTGAGAAGAGCACCCATGTTCCTTCTAGGACACAGCCTTTGGTTTCCAGTGAGTTATAACAAGGTCATGGGAAAGCCAAAAACACAACCAAACTAAACATCAGCCGACTCTGTGTGTCCTACCCTGCCTTGGCTGTCCACTGGGCACTGCTGGTGTCTTCAAAACATTCCAAGTGCCACCTGTGTTACCCTGGCTCTCACACACGTCCAAATTCCTGGAGAAAGGGAGTCCCTTATAACCCAGCCAGACTCCCTTTGTTCCCTGGATTCCTGCTCACCCACAGCAGCTCTACAAATCCAGTCTGAGGTCGAGCCAGATTCCTCCAAGCCACCAGTGCCCCCACTGTCCCCAAGAGCACCAGGAATTTGGGTGGCTCACCCAGAGCCTTTGTCTCCTTGCTGCTTGTTTTCACTGCCAGCCTCCCATGAAACCAGAGCAACACGTCCAAAGAGTAAACATCCCATAGCCAGGTCACCAGCTGACATCCAGAAATTAGAGAGCAGCTCCACTTCCACTGCTCAGCCAAACCCCAAAATGAAGTGCTGGCCCAGAGCAAAAATACCCCCAGAAAGAGAGAAAATTGTGGCCTTGTGTCTTATGGTCTTGCAGTGGGCTCCATCTCGGAGGGTTTGGAGGCTTGTCCTGGGCTATGCCAGGCAGACAGTAAATCTTCAGAGGAGACAATCCAGAGATCCCCTCTCCCAAAAACTGTCCTACAGAAACCCCAGTTGTACTGCAGCCCAGCCTGCACCCCAGCCTGCCAGGCCAAAGGCATCCTCTCCAAGAAACGTTCCCAAAGAAGCTGAAAAATAAGGAAAGACATTTCCAATAAATCCAGATTTATATTTAATATATATTAAACTGCACATGGCAGAGGAATGTAGAATGCTTTGCTAATGGAAGAATTCAAGGGGAAAGCCAGAGCTTTAACACATAAAGAATGCAAATATCCTGCAAAGTCTGGGGATCCATGGCCTGAGGAGTGGACATCCCAAAGGAAGGGGTGTGCAGGAGGACGTGTGGAAACCCAAGAGCTGTTTGTACTTTCATGTTACTCATTCCCTTGGTGACTATAATGTCTCACTTTTTTTGGTTCTCACAGACCCAGATCCTCCAACGTACTCAAATTTCTGGCTTGGGACTCGTTCTGATGATGCAGCACCTCTGGTCATAAACCAGGCACTGAAACCGTGCTTTCCTAAATGACAGTCCTGGCTCCAAAGCCTGTTTGGAACAGGAAAAGAGATGGATATAAACAGGCAGGAGAAGGCAAGGAAATGCTTCCAGCTCAGGAGGACAGGAAATATTGGCAGCCCAACTTTATTAACCCAAGCCAAGCAAACCCACAAGTCAGCAGGAGGCTGAGCCAGGTACCTCAAGGCCCTCAGCTCTGAGATCAACTACAGCAACAATCCACCTCAGATATTCCTGGAGACATGGAATCCGGGAATGGTTTGGGTTGGAAAGGGCCTAAAAATTCATCCAGTTCCAACCCTGCCATGGGCAGAGACACCTTCCACTATCCCAGGTTGCTCCAGCCTGGCCTTGGACACCTCCAGGGATGGAGCAGCCACAGCTTCTGGGGATATTCAAACCCTTGGAAAGCCAGGCAGGAATCGCCCATGACACAAGGGAGGTTGGAGTGACTGTCCCTGCAAACCCAGGCATTTACACCAGCAAAGGTCAAAAGCAGGACACAGAGCACTGGAAAAGGTCTGAGCATCTCGGGTCACATCCGGCCCCGAACAATTTCTTTTTTGTATCTTATTTACGCCTTTATCTGAATAGAAACACAGTAAATGAGGTTCAGCTAAAATGGTAAACAATGATTTCAGCGTCAAGCTTTGATTTCCATGATGTGCTGCCTGATAGTGCTGCTGTGAATTGTGCCCCTCAGTTATTTCTGGAGGCAGTTTATAAACAGGTGAACCTACAACAATGTTCCTTAATCCCTCCCCACCCCCTTAATAAAGTGCAGGATCACCTAAATTTAAAACAGTATATTTAAAACACTAAGAATCATTTCCTGGAGTGTTGCCTAGTTGGTTTTAAACTTTAACAAAAATAAAGGAGAAGTCCAATCTGTGAATGTTTGTTTGTTGCTTTTATGTTTCAATTGTACTTATTTCTGTGCTTGGAGAAATGGAAGAACATAAGTTTTATTTTTCCAAGAGCCTTTCAGAAAGGGAAGTCACTTCTGCTCCTGATTGTGCGTGTTTTCAGCTAAGGACCAGAAGATATGAGAAAGTGGATAAATGATAACAAAGATTAATTTTAAAGGGTTTTTATATATATATACACTAATGAGTAAGTTGGAGCCATATTTAGATACACTCAATTATCAGAAGCACATGGTGGCCATTAAACTTTTTTTTTTTTAAATTTCAGACTTCCCTAAATTCTTAAATTCCCTAATCTAAACATCTGGAGACTTTCTAGTCTCCCTCCCACAGCTTCCCCAGGGATATTTCCTGATGCAGCAAGAAGGAGAAGATAAGCATTCCTTGGTGGTGGTCACAGTTGGTGACAGATTTCCAGAGAAATCTGGATGCCCATGGAAATGCCCCCCTGTCTCAGGGAGAATCCACATGGATGGCAAAATAAACAAGGAAACAATTCCCAGGATTCTGCATTTGGATGGGCCTTGTGGGTCCCTTCCAAGTCAGGATTTCTAGGATTCCATGAATAAAACCAAACCACAGCTCTCCAAAGCTCTGCTCTGAGCGTTATGATTTCCCAAGGATTTACAGTTTACTGCCTAAAATGGAACCCCAAAAATTAAAGTGAGTTTCTGCCATACCTCCACCAAGACTGAAAGTATTTCTAAAAAGGGTTTTCTGTAGGATTTAAAGGTGAGATCTGCAAAGCTACACCATGGAAGAAGGACAAAGGTACATTGCACAGCGATGGCCAGAGAAGAGCAACGGGGATTGTCCCTCCCTTGGCATTCCTTGAGCAGATGTTCGTCCCCTGGCATGGAGGACTCTGTGCTAAGCCCCAGGAAGACCCTCCCTCCTTAAAAAGCCAAAGTGCAGCTGTGGTTGGGTNTCCCTTGGCATTCCTTGAGCAGATGTTCCTCCCCTGGCATGGAGGACCTTCCCTCCTTAAAAAGCCAAAATGCAGCTGTGGTTGGGCCACCTCTACCATGAGATTGACCCCTGCCCCTGCTCCCCAGGGCCAGCCAAGGCAGGGGTAGCGTTTCAGCACTGCCGTTCCACAGCACAAGCTGCAAATCCAGGAGTCTTTACTCAATAAATGAAATTCCAGCACTATTCCCAGCACTGATGGCTCGGCTTACAGGGAGAGCTGACAGTTTCCTTCTAGCTCAGGGGAGTGAGTTACAGCGATGAAGGAAGACCCAGGAATGTTGATTAATAGATACTGTAATCCATAAAAAAGGAGGCCCAAAATTCACATCCATCGCGTTGCTGCAGCAACGTGGGGTATCAGTGACACTCTGCCCAGAGCAAGCAACACTTTGTTCTCTGCACATCCAGGAACAACTGGTGGCAGAAAAACTCTAAATATCAGCACCTCCAACCGCGTGGAGACAACTTCCAACTGCACCTGCTGCTGGATTTGAGGCTCTGACCAGAACAAGAGGGAAACACCTTATTGCTCTGTGGTTTTTTGCTTCACACCATCAGCAGAAGCAGCAGTTGGGCTTCTCCTGGGTCTGGTTCCAGAGACTCAGGGTAAATTATAAAAAAACCTCTGGCAGCTGCCACAAAGCTTCTGGAGCCCTTGGGCCACTGGAAAAAAGCCTGGTGGGATCCAGCTGGGAAGGCTCTGATCATGGGAGGTGTGAGAATGGACAAACAACTGTCCAGAGGGATCATGGAATGGACTGGGGGACTTTCTGAAGAACCTCCCAACCCTCTCTCCCAGTTCAATGAGCATGTTCTCGTTTCCAGCTGTGTTGTAAAGCGTTGGAAGTGCTGGATGAGACCACGGTTTGATGGGGAACATGGCGGTGCTGATGAGTTGACAGTTGGACTTGATGATCTTAAAAGTCTTTTCCACCCTTGACAATTCTATTATTCTACGATTAATTGGATTCTTATTCCAAAACTAATTTCAAAACAGCAAACACATATCCAACATCCTCAGTTCCACTGATTCCCGACACTCCTCCTATTAAATCATCTGAAAACCAGACACCTTTCAGGTGACAGGCCCAGTGATGAAAGAACACATCCAACCCTGTCAGAAATTCCTTGTCAGCCTCAGACACCCCAGCAGAACTTCCAGCCCGTGGCTATTCCAGCTCACACTCCAGAAACTCAGACTATGAGGAGCAGTTTTTACAGATTCCAGACGAGCGGCTCCTTCTGGCACCACGACAATGCAATAAACACACATTTCAAAGCCACTTTCGTCAGGTTCCTCTGTTGTTCACGGGACAGTTGCCAGAAGGAATAAAAACGTTACCTAGGGGTGAGCTCTGAAGGCATCAGGGGCTGGAGCCGAAACTCTGCGCTGATGGATCTTGCAGAACCTCAATTAGGAGGGTGCCAGTAACTGTGAATTCAGTAATCCTAAATTCCACGTTAATTTATGGAAAACAAGGTGAGGCTTTTTAAGAGAATGTCATTAAAGCAAAACATAATTAGTGCTCCAATACTGAGAGACTGGAGAGTTCTCCAAGGAGAAAAAAGGAAGCAGAAGTAAAGCAAACCCCACACTCGGAGGGAACAAGGAACCATCAGTCAGGTGTCACACGAAACCTGCTCTCCTTCCCATCAGCTACTGCCTGGTGGGCCAGAATTAATATTGCTTTGAAGGCAGCCTGCCCAGGGGATGCAGAACAAGGGAGTGCAGCACGTGCTGACACAGGAACTATCAGACTGGCCAGTTTGCAGCACACCCTGAATGAATGTCTGTCTGTGGGAAGGGGTTTCCCCCTCAGATTTCCACATGGTGAAATTCGAATTTCACCAGATTTCAGACACTGGAAAGTACTGATCCATTTTTAAACCTGCTTTAATCAGCCTCTCATGTCAAGCCCAGACTGTGAGTCGCAGTGAAGGAATTCCTTGGTGAAAGCAAACCTGCATTCCTGAGTGGGGTTTGTGTCCACGTTCCATGAGCCAGAGGCCTCCCAGCACAATCAGGGGAAGGAGGGTGAGAGACCAGGATGTAACTCAGGATTTCAGCAACCTGAATTCCACTTCTTGCCCTGCCACAGACTTTCTGTGAGACACAGGGCAAGTGTTTGTGGTTCGCTTTCACCCCTGTGACACGGGAGTGACAGGATCACCTCAGAGAGACACGGAAAGGATAAAAACTGAACAATTCTGAGTTCAGGACAACTCTGAGAGAAGAGTGATTGACCCAAGGGTCAGAAGAACCCAACCTCCTGCAGCCAGTGCTGTCTGACACATTTGCTCTGTGAAATGCAATGCAGGGACCAAACTTCAAAGCACTGAGTGCTTTTAACCAGTGTTTTGCTCCATAAATACAAACAGTAATTTCCCAGAGGTAAAAGCACGTGGGAAATAAAGGGATGACATTCCCTTGGTGGAGTCTCCTCTCTCAGAGCCACAGCAGAGTGAACCCATGTTCCTGCTGCCTCTGTCCCTCCTTCCCTCTCCAACTGGAGGGTTCAGGGAAAGGGCAAGACCAGGCCTGGGTTGAGAACAGCCTAAAGTGGTAATTAAAAATCGCTTGCACAAGGAGAGAGACCCATTCACACCTTGCATTGAGCTTTCTTTCATCTCCCTGCTGATGGTGCAAGGAGGATTCCTACCTGGCAGCTTTGAACACCAGAATATCAACTCCTGACCTGGAATTACCCTGAGGATGCAAGAGAGATTCAGAAAGCAGAATGCAACATCACATGATTTAGTAAAACCTGAGCAGGACAGGAGCGGGAGAGATTTCCTATGTTTCCCTAAAACATCCCATTTCCCTCTATAGAATCCTATCTCAGGAAACAAATACAACAAAACACAATCTATTAATTCTAGGCTCTAAGACTAAAGAAGGAAATGACAAGTTATATTAAGAAAAACAGGGTGGCAGTTTAAAAAAGAAAAACCCAAGATGTCCCCAATGACTAAAAGCAGATACACGTGTCCCCTTTGGGGCTGAAGTAAAACTGAAACCATGTGAGAACTGTGCACTCCTTTCCCTTCAACTTCTTTTTAAATGAGAACACTGAATGAGAGATTTATCTCAATTAAAAGGACGAGGATTAATCACAGAAATTATTAACATATTTCAATAAGATTATTTAATCCCCTCGAACTGTTTGTTTTCAAGTCTGAATCAGTTAGAGGTCACTGTGTAAATACTGGGCTTCTGAGCCTCCTGCTCCATTCAACAGCACAGAAAACCCTCAGCATCATAAGAAATAACACATTGTTTGCATTTTTCATAAAGACATCAAGTGTATTTCATCCCTCTGAAACACAATCTGCCCCAGGGAATCACGGATGAGCAAAACCAGAGCAAGTGGAAGCTTAATTTTTTTTTTAAATGCCAAGAAGCCAACGGGTTAAGCTCTCAATTTATCTTTGTTTCTGCAAAGATACAACACTCTTGCAGGGACATTAAGAGCCAGACCACACCTGGGTTTCTTTAGTGGTGGCCCACTGAAAATATTTGTCAGGCACTGTGTGAGAACCCAGAGCACATTCCTTCACTTTATGATTAACCTTTAAGGAGATTCTGTTGGGGAAACGCTCAGAGTGACATTCACCCTGAATCCAGGGCGTTCAGACTGGAAGGTTTGCCCTTGAAGATGGAGCTGGGTTTCAAACAAAGCCTAAATCAGATGTGGAGCGTCCGTAGGAAACAGAATCCTCAGCCAAGCGCTGAAAACAAGCCAGGAAGGTTTTGATATTTAGAGAGTAGCAAATTCAATGCTAAAGACAGATGAGAGAGACTGACCCTTCTACTCAGATCTGGTCCCAGGGATGAGCAGAGCAGCTTCAGTTAAGCTTTACCTGCCCAGAGCCTGGACTCAGCGGGAGCACATCCCTTCTTCCCCTCATCCCACACCACCCCAAACATCTCCAACAGGTTCTGCCACCTCTGCTGGGCTTGGCATTGCTCCGAGCCCTTCCTCCTGACAGGGTTTGCTCCCTGGCTCCACGTCAGCTGGGGCAACTCCAGCCTTGTTTCATTGAGAGTTTATCTCAGAGACTCAAGCAAAAGTCAGAGGCTGCCTCGGTCTGGGCACTCGGCCAAACCTCCAAAGACAAAGAACTTTGTCCAGCACAATGTGAATAAATGATTACACCCTCCCTTTACAAAACATTAATTCACTTGACTCAGGGCACAGGCTCCTTTTCCAAGCACACAGTAGGGCCTTAAAGAAAAAAATCCCCCCATTGCAAAGCAGCTGCCATCAAACCCACTTTCCCTCTGTACCTCGAACAGGCTCCCTCCCCCCCCACCAGGGACTGAGACAGTAAATGAAGTGGTAGGAGCGATACAACAGCAAATGTAACCCGAGTGTTTTGGAGGAAAAGTGTCAGGAGCACAAGGCAAAGGCTCTGCCCTGTTCCCTGATGCTCAGCTTGTGTCTCACACATCACCAGGACAAGGTGATCCCCCACCTTCCATTATTCTGCCCAAGCACAGGTTGAGCGCTGCAGTCCCAGCACTCCCACTTGGACCTTTGCCCAAGCCACATGTTTTTCCCCCTAAATCCTTGATGCAAAACTAGCGCAGAACCCTCTCAGAAGTCCATGCTGTGCCTGGAGGGGATGGTGACAGAGCTGCTGAGTGACCTTGGGATGCAAACCCTCCGAGCCTTGGGACAACATTCCCCGTTGTCGAGCACCATCTGCTGGTCCCTCGGCCACGGACACACGGGCAGCCACCTCCACCTGCGGCTCCTCCTCCAGAGACAGGCACAAGAGCTGCTGGTTCCCACCTCTGGGGCTATTTCAGCTTTTGTTATTCTCACCATCGTGCCATACCCGGGTTTTCAGGACAGTGTCGTGTCTGAGACCAGCTCCACCTCTATTTCAAATGTATTCTATCAGCTGAAAGTCCCTGAGCTGAGGGAGAGCAGCAGTTCACAGAATCACAGAATCAGTAAGGTTGGAAAAGACCTTAGAGATCATCAAATCCAACCTATCACCTATTACCTAACCTAGCCAAACCTGTTACCTAACCTGACCTGTTGCCATCCTACTACCAACACACCACCCTGATATCCAGGTCATGCCACCAAGTACATCATCCAACCTTTTCTTAAACACCTCTAGGGATGGTGACTCCACCACCTCCTTGGGCAGCCCATTCCACTGAGAGATCACCCTCTCTGTGAAAAAGTTCCTCCTAATGTCCAGTCTAAATCTCCCCTGACGCAGTTTAAGACTGTGTCCTCTTGTTCTATCACTTGTAGCCAGAGTGAAGAGACCGACACCCAGCTGGCTACACCTCCCTCACACACGAAAGGCACAATGTCCTGTTGAGGACAAGGGCTTGCCCCAAAGTCCTGGGAAAGGGCTGCAGGTCTTTCAGAACCACCAGAAGTCTCATGATTTCATCTCCCTCCCTGCCTGTAATTTCTGGTGCTTCTTGAGGAAAGGCACGAAGTTGACAAGGAAAATGATACAGCTCGTTGCAATAAATTTTCAATATTACTCTGATACAAGCTTTTTTTGGTAAAGGCCAAGGGTAATTTTAATGTTTCCCTGACTTAATCATTTAAAAACCTGTGATCACAAACTAACAGTTGTTGACTAATTACAGAAGGTTTCACATTTCTGTAATAAAGCAAATATTCTGTTTAAAGGTGAACCGATGTAACAGGGATTTGTTTGAATGCTCCAGGTTCTGGAGAGCCACAGTTCTCCCTGATGCTGCTCCTGTTTCCCATCTCATATCCAGGAAATCCCGCTTCTGCAGTGTCCTACAACACAGACCTTCCCTACCATCAAACCCCAAAACTCAGCTTTCCCAGGTGGGAGAGAATTAGCAGGGACACACCGGGGCTCTCCCCGGCTCACTCCTGGTCCTGGGGAGTCGTGGGGCTTTGGTTCATCAGAAAGACTCGAGAGCAAGTAAATATTTGGAGCTTAGAGAGGATTTTTCCTTGTTGAAAGACTTCTCAATACATGGAGCTTCTGAAGTTGTTTCTGTCAACATCAAGGATTTCTGGAGGGGTTTTTTTCTTTTTTTAATAAATTCCAAAAATCCTTGAAAAACACTAAGACAAAGGCATGACTCATATTCAGAGTTTCCTGTTGATTTTTTTTTAAATGACCAGGATGTCATTGGACAGATTGTCCTAAAATAAACTGGTGACAATGACTTTAAAAGACCAAGGCTGTAGAAGGTTTAAAGCAGCAACTCAGCCTCGTGAGCCCCTTTCACCAGCAGTGCTGGGAGTGGAGCCCCCAGGGAAATCTCTGGGACTTTTGCAGCTACAAAATTCTCAGAAATGGCCTTTGAAGGTCCAGTCCTCACCAAAGACTGACAGAGGCGTTCCTGTAAATTGAGAATGAACAGAAAAAAGACCAAACCTAAAGCCATCTGCAAAATGAGAAATGCACATCCAGGTTTGTCCTGCTGTGAGGTGCCTCAGAGGGTGGGAGTTCCCAGGGCCACTGGGGGCTGATGGACACTCAGAAAGAACATTCCTGTTCTTTCCCTGGAGCAGGAGTGCTGGGGATGGACAGCAATGACCAGCCACAGCTCTGTCACCAACACCCCCAGCAGGAGCTGCTTTCCCTCCTGGGCTGCCAGGGAAGATAAATGGGAAGGAAGCACAGCAGTGAAATGTTAAATGGAGAGGAAGTGGTTTGGGATGGCACTTGGAAGTGCCCCAGGAGCACTGCCAGCGGGTTCCTCCGCAGCAATCACTCTCCTTCCAGGCTGGAGAAGGGAATTGTTGGGCTTTCTCAGGCTCTCACATTCATCCAAAGCATTTGTGTCTCCGAAAAACATTCTATTTGTTCAATAGATGGAGGGGGTTCTGCTGGCCAGAAAGTCTGAATTTGAATGCCATATGCTCCATAAATCCACTCGGATAATGCTGATGATCTGTTTGTTATTTCATCAACTTTCTGCAACTCCAAAGGGGGAGAGGCCACAGCAACTCCATAAAACTTTAGAATCCTCTGGAGGAGGGGTGGTGGGGGAGAGGAGGAGGCAGCAAGAAAATAATATAAAACCACATGTGAAGCCCAGTTTTGGAGAGACTGAGGGTTCAGCAGGTGAGCAAAGCCTTGGTGACACACAGAGATGCTGCAACTGCACAGCAAAGCCTTGGGACAAATTCCCAAAGGTTGGAAGGTAAAAAGAGACCATTCCCTGATCCATCCTGAACTGGTGCTGATCCCAGATCCAGCTGAACACAGGATGCTCAGGGACAGCAGCTCTTGACCTGAGAGCAACAACAAGCCAGGGCAGGAGGGGGTAAATGCGGGATTTGGGAGCACAGCCTGGCTGACTCATTCCCCAGCAACAATATTCAGAAGTCTCCCAGCTGAGGAGCAGCCAGCCAAGAGACTCCTGCTATTCAGAAATTTAGTATACAAGGAATGGAAGTTTGTTAGGGAGTTACATACGGCGCAACATCTGCAAAGATTTCACATTCTCAGATGTTCAGAGAATTATAGAAATACCAACTCCTCCAGCCTCCCTGTAAATGTTCTGGACACGTTTTATAGGAGCTGCAGAGGCAGAAAAGTAGCTTTTCTCCAAAGCCAGACAGTCAGTAGCAGTTCTGAAGAGATGCAGAACTAAAAAATACTGAGAAATATTCCAGAGTCCTCATTTCATGGCACAGATTTCCTTTAACAGCATTTACCTCCACCTGTATTTGGATGGTCTGGGGATTATCATATATATTTTTAATTAAAATTCCATCACATATTTGTGGAAAGGAGATTGGTGGCACCACCATCACCTCTACACTGGGTATGACAAAGCAAATAAAAGAGACACCTGTATTTTTAGATGCTTATTATTTGTGACATTAATAAATGTTGACACTGAATGTTACGTTGACAACACCAAGGACTACATGGAGGGTTAATAATGAAACACCCAGAACAAAGATGCTTTTTGAAATCCTGATTTAACCCCTCCTATTTACAAATTCCCACTCTGTCATTCAGGACACAGGATCACCATCGAGCAGTTGAGATAAATAAAGGCCTGCCCACAGCAAATGATGAAAGAAAGAGAAAGCAAAAAGTGAAAGAATAGTTTATGGGCTCTCATCTGTTCCCAGGAAATGGTTCCTGCCCAGTAAAGTAACAGAATTCCATTTTTGTTGAAGACTCATCTCTAAAGAGGAGGATAAGTCAGTAAATGACTGAGTGCAGTCCCTGCTCAGGAGCTCCTGGCTCCCATTGCCCAGCTCCTAAAGCACATTGTTTGTGCCACACAAACTCCAGTTGGGAAAGGCTCAGCTTTGGGTCTCCTGGTTACACAAGAAGCTGCAGCCCCAGGACTGAGGACATTCCTGTTGGCTTTTGGCTCCTGTAGTGCTCAGCTCCCTCATCCACGTGCACACTCCATTAATAAATACAGACTGTTCCCTTGGGGGAATGGCCCAAACCCTCTTACTGGAGTGCAGAGAGCCTCCCCTCCCTCCTCCCTCCCACACTTGGAGCCCAGATGGCCAAAGGCAGCCCGTGGGTTTAGGGGCTCCCAGCCCTGCCCGTGGATGGAGCCCAGTGTTTGTACGTTTGCAAAGGCCACAGGAACTGATACAACACATCTGCTCCCACAGCACTGTATTTCTTTCATCTGGTGGAGTTTTGGCTTCTCGGAGAGGAAGTAATTGGCTGTTAATTATGGGGGCTGAGAACTGGTCACATCACAGGGCTGTGTTTGCAAGCGTGATTCATGACAGCATCATTTCTCAGCAGCTGTCAGCAGGAAGGGCTCAGCACTTACAAGAAACTATTATAATATTATAGCAGCAAAAGATGAAGACAAATGCTGTGCACAGCTGAGAAAGCAGCAAACAAAATATTTTCTTAAAGCCTTTATTCGATAGAGAATCGACTTGAAACACGCTGTTTCTCAGGAGAGATAAACAACAACCCTGCCAGCATGGCTTCCCAGCCTGTGAAACTGAAATCCAAACTCTTCAGATGTCCTCCCCAGAGCTGGATGAAAAATGAAAGACCTTTTCTCATTAATAGCTGGAAATTTTAAACTTGTTCTTAATACTCCCCAGCCTGTCTCTGTTCCTGTGTCTTTCTTGTCTCATGCTTAAATTGTTTGCTCCTCGGGGAAGGCATTTTGATTTGTTATCTTCATATAGGCCCCAGGAGATCTGGCCAAAATCCAGCCCTAAAGTATTTAAAACCAGGAAAACAATCAACCTGCATCAGATCAGAAGTCCATATAGAACAGCATCCTGTCTCCAGTGACTCCCCAGTAGCAAAAGCTTTGGGGGAGAAGATGCAAATGTCAGAGCACGTGTGGACTGAACTTCTTCCTGCCTCTATTTTCGCTGCTCCCTGCAGCTCAGAGAGAAACAAACAGTGGGGAACAAACGTGGCCTGAGAGCCTGGGTGCATAACAGAGAGATTGAAATGCCATATATTGGGGCAGGCCCTGATTTTGTGCTGCCAGGCTGTCCTGGGTGAGAGAACCAAGGGAGAGTTTGTTCTGGGCAGCGTTGGCTCATCCTTGCAGATCTCAACACCTGGGGCAGCTCCAGGTCCTGGGAGAGCTGGGTCCTGCCCATCCCATTGGACAACTCTGTGTAATTATGAATTACAATTAGCAGCAGCTCAGTGGGACAATGAAGGAACGCCTTGGTGCTGTTGGGAAAGCAGGAGTGTCCCTTCAGCCATTCCTGCCACATCTGCCCAGACACGTCAGACAAACGCTTTTATCACTCTAAACAAAAGCTGTTCTTGGAAAAAATTCCTCCCTGGAAACCAAACATTAGTGAGAGGGTCACTGGAAGGGAGAGCTGCACACACACAGTTTGTCATCCCTCGCTTCTCCCTGGGGTTTCCATGGCACAAACAAGTCCTACAGAAGCTCTGGAGAGCAATTCCCTCCTCACCAAACACTCCTGGTTGCCAGAGGGAGCACCACGAGGAAGAAGATGGAATAATGGACATTGCCTCTGCCCCAGCTTAGTCACCAGCCACGGTGAAAAACAAGGTGGCCTGAAGGCAACACACACTGAAGGAGACGGACTTTTATAAGAAATCAAAATACTTTCATATAGGCTTCAAAGTTTTTGGTGTGGTTTGACAGACACAGTTCCCTTCCTGACAATTGGTGCTGGGGAAGAGTCTGGTCTGCAGTGGGCAGGAAAAAATTAAAGCTCCACGTTGGTTGTGGGCTAAACCAAAATACCAGGACTTGTATGTAAAACACAAACGAGAGGAAAGGAAAAACAATGTTATAAAAATCCCTCAAAGGAGTTTAAAGAGGGCTGAGAGATAACATCTCTAACTGACCCCCCCAAAGCAGGGCCTGAGCATTTTTCCCACTGAATTCCTGAGACTTCGCAGGAGAAATTGAGCAAAAATGTTTGTTTGTCAATACTCAGGAAACTCTGAATTCAGGATTTCTTATTTTGGGAAAATGGGAGCTGAAGGAATTTGAGATGATGATATGTTGCCCTCGAAAGTCTGATTTTCACATCACAGAGAAAAGCAAGACATTTCCTCAGTTTCATGAAAACTGCCTCTCCCTGGGATTAGAAACAAAATACTGCAGTTTTATTGATGGGGGAGCGACTGCCAGAGAGAACAAATCCTTCGCCCAAGAACCAGAAAGTGAAAATTAATGATACTTTCTTAATTATCTTTTAAGGCTACACAGGGGCAGAGCTGTGGCATCAGGGTAACACGTCATGGGTGTGGGCACAACACAGGGGAACAGGTTCAGGCCTGGAGTTTAGATTTCATCTCTTTTTCCTCTTGGTGAGGATGAGCTGGGAAAACAGGGGGTGCCCTCAGCCCCTCAGAATCACAGCTCAGGATTGAACACCACCTGGCCAAGGTTAGTGGGACAGTGAGCAGTCCCTGAATCACAAATCCTGGGGTCACTTTTCAGGCAGAGTAACCAAAACCAGCTCCAAATCCAGTCCCAATCCCTCAGCACCGAGAATCACACCCTTGACTCTGGCCAAGGCTCAAAACCACCTCAGACAACCCCATGTCCTCACACCTGTTCAACACTCCCAATCCCAGGATAAATTAATGCTGGCTCTGTTGCCAATGTTAACAGAAGCTATTCAAAGAAAAACAGCAGGGAAGGCCTGGATCTGGAAGTCTGGAGGACACCCCCTCTGTCTCTGCAAGCCTTGCACAGAAGATGTATGGTTGTGATGAGAGGTGAGATCTCTCAGGGTGAGAGTTTAGTCTGGAATAAATGTGCCACAGACCGTAAAGCAGAAGCACCCCAAGAGCTCAGGGTGGTGTTACCTTACTGATCCAAGGCCCGTCTTGGGAAGCTTTTCAAATTCCACAGGTTGTCTTCAGAACTCCAGGACCTTACACACATCCAGAAGTGAGTGAGCTCCCCAAATTTAAGCCACCCACACAAAGGTTTCCAAGACACGTCTGTCCCCTGACAAAAACTCATCAGCTCTTTGAACATCCCCAGGTGGCACCAATAGAGCACTAATGGTTCTGCCCAGATTGGCATCACCTGGGGGGATTTGATTCCCAGCCTGGGCGGAACTCAAAACCACAAGCTCCAAAACTTAACTCAGGGTAAGAGTTAAATGATGTTGCCCAGCCAGGAAAACACAGCTGCACGTGGCTGCTGATCTGCTCCCAAGGTCCCTCCCAAACACTGAGATATTCGGTGGCTTTGAGTCCATGAGCACAACTGGAGGCCTCCAACCTCATGTCATTGGAATCACAGGGTCTAAAATGTGCTTGGGAATGGTTCTGTCTCACAGGGGACTCAATGCCAGCCAAAATCCAAGAGCAGCCAGCGGTGCCAGGACATTCCTTACCTGGTGTGGAGTGTGGGAACCTGCACCAGCCCCATGGACACAGAGGGGAGTGACACAGGCAAAAGAGCTTGTCCCCTAAGTTGGTTCTTGCTGGAAGTGGCCTTGCTTGGGATACCCCAGCTTTGCCACATCCAGGGTGAAGAGTTAAGGTGCAAAGGCCAAAGACTGGCTGCATGAACCCTTCCCTGTCTGATGGGATTGCACTCAGTGCCCATCCAATCTCCATTTCCAAGGAGCTTTCAGGGGGAATAAGTAGTCAAGTTGAAGATCTGGCTAAAAACCAGACATCTCAGCTGGGTCATCTTTAACCAATTCATCACAAAGAAAAACAGCACCTTTTGCAGAGCTCAGAGGAAACGTGGACAGTTCCCCTCTGCACAGATTTATTGGAAAGGTTTTAATAAACACAGATGTTGGGAACGGATGGCTACTGTGTAATCATGTGGAGAGAAAGCCAAAGGACAAAATATCCCTTAATGAAGCCCTGCATACCATGAAATATTCCAAACCAAGGGGGGAAGGCATATGGCTGGTGTTGCAAACAGACGGATCGCAAGAATCCAGATGCCAATATTTATTTGTTTCAAAATGTTATTTCTTCTCCCACCCCATTTGGAAGCAAAGGAGCCCTGGAAGGCCTCGCTCTGACCAACACACGAGGCAGCTCAGGAGTTCATGGGATCCACGTGGCATTTGAGGCAGATTTTAGAGAATTACACCCAGTTTTAAGCAGTGATACTGAGACAGGAGATGACTCTCACTATATCTGAGATCCTTATTTTATACTTATTTTACTGGTCTTAGAAGATGTGCACACACATCTTAATGTCAACAGGGACAGAGGTGCTTATTTGAGGAGCTTTAACAAGCTTTCATGGAATCCTGGAATGGTTTGGGTTTGAAGGAACCTTAAAAACCATCTCATTCCACCCCCTGCCATGGGCAGGGACACCTTCCACTGTCCCAGGTGGCTCCAGCCTGCACTGGGACACTTCCAGGGATCCAGGGGCAGCCACAGCTTCTCTGGGCAACTGAAGATTTTAGTCTGTTCTGTTTTAGTTTTTAGAAGTTCATAAAATATAAAAAAATCTCCATGAAAATATTGGAGGCACTGAAGCCATAACTGCCCTCTGTGATTCTGCTGTGACCAGAGATAATCCTGGGTTAACACGTGAAGAGAGAAATCATTGGATACTGAGGCAAAGAAGCCTGACTTTCTGGGTTTTAACAGTTTTTAGCACAAAAAATACAAATTTTATTTTTTCCGGAACTGATTATATAATATGCTGGCAGAATATCTGAACAGCATTTTTAGGGAATTTCTCCCACCCTTCCCCCTCCACCCCTTCATTTGGGACTTTCATTCATTAATCACAACTAAATGATCCCTAAAGAGAAAAAGTTATTTTTGCCAGTCCAATATCCCTGTCATGCCAATGAACTCTGCAGAAGAATCCAAAAACTCAGGCAACTCCAGAATATATCTGTAATATTCAAGAAAAAAAATAATAAATCCAGCACATGACACAGGAAATAATAATCAGATGATCTCAGCCCCAGAAGTATTTCAGTGCTGTGGAAATGCCAGGTTGGAGAGTTCATGTGGAAAAGGAAAAGCCTTGTAACTTCTCCAAACATCAGTCATCACTTCCAGATACCTCTAAATACAGCCATTCATTTCACACTGCAGGATATTGTATTGAAAAGCAAGGCAGGGCCAACACAGCACCTTCCACCACTAAATATGCACTGCACAAACCTTAGCTAAGTGTGTTTTTCCTATTTGGAATAGGGCTCTTTCATTTCCAAAAAAAAAAAGAGCTTCATGCTTCTCGCAGAGCACAATATTTATAGCCCCATGTAACAAAAAAAATAAAAAAAATATAAAAGAGCTTGAAAAGGCACGTCCAGAGGTATCCCAAGATAGCTCCGTGTCAAATACAGAGTGACTCATCCACCTCTTTCAATGAAAATGTTCATCCCAGATAGATCAAAGGCCCTGAGTACACCGAGCCCTTTCTGCTGAACCTGGCAGGAGAGTAAAAAGGTTTTCAATCAGCAGCCACTTGGTGGGAGGTCTGGGGAACAAATGAAAGCCAGAAGACGCTGGCATTTGAGGGAGAGCATCCCCTACAATGCACAATGGGGCCCGCGGCTGTAATGTAAGCACGGTTTGCAAGGAGCAGAGGAAAGCCCAGATGGATGTTTTGGTGCGGATGGAGCTGATATTTGCAGTTATTAGAAGGAACTTTTTCCCAGAGAGGGTGATCTCTCAGTGGAATGGGCTGCCCAAGGAGGTGGTGGAGTCACCGTCCCTAGAGGCATTTAAGAAAAGGTTGGATGATGCACTTGGTGACATGACCTGGATATTAGGGTAGTGTGTTACAGGTAGGATGGTGTGTTGGTAGTAGGATGGCAACAGGTTAGGTTAGGTTAGGGAACAGGTTTGACTAGATTAGATCAGGTAATAGGGGATAGGTTGGACTTGATGATCTCTAAGGTCTTTTCCAACCTTACTGATTCTGTGATTCTGTGTGTTATCTTTGCTACAGCCTTTCAAAGATGTTCCCCGCTGCCCGTCACCCCCGTGCAGTCACAGAGAGGGTGGGCTCTGATGGTGGGTTTCCTCTGGAGCCTGGATGGATCCCGGGGGCCGGCACAGCTCTGGGGATGTCCCGGCTCCTGGAGTCTCTGCACACCGGGATATTCTCCGTGTGTCCTGTTTTACCGCTCGGGCTTCCACCTCTCCCACCACCCCCACGAGGGCTGGGCTGCGGGGGAAGGGAAACCACCAAACACAGGAAAGCGAAATGTCAAAGTCTAATTTAAACTAACCCTGACCTGCCGCAGCGGCAGAACACAAGGCTAAGGATTATCTCGCCCAGTGGCGCTTTGTGCCGGGCTCTCCCGCTCCCTGCGGCTCCGGGAAGGCAGCGGAGGCTGCCCCGATGCCCCGGGAGGGTCCCGCTTTCCCCCGGGACGGTGGCGGGTCCCCGGCGGCCGCAGCGCCGATCCCACGCTGCCATCGTGCGGCTCCTCCGAGGGGAACCACGGACACATGGAACGCTCTGGAATGCGATGGAATGTTGGAAGGGACCTTCCAGAGCATCTCGTTCCACCGCGGGGACACGGACACCTCCCACTGTCCCAGGCTGCTCCAACCTGGCCTTGGACACTTCCAGGGATGGGGCAGCCACAGCTTCTCTGGGCACCCTGTGCCAGGGCCTCCCCACCCGCCCAGTGAAGAATTCCTTGCCAATATCCCTCTAATCCTGTCATCTGACACAATCCCGTCCCACAGGCATTGCGGGGGCTTGGGCAGAGCAGACTTGCTCAGGACTAATTCCTGGCACAAGCAGCTGCTCCTGCCAGGGTTAAACATCAATGTCCATCTCTGGGCAGAGTCTGTTCCACCCCCAAAGGTTCAGCACGTCCATGTCCCAATCCCAACATCCCAACTTGGACAGAACTGTATCTTGCAAAGCTTCCTTAACTCCTTCCCGATTTTCTTTGCCCTCCTGCTGTTGTTTACCACTTTGAGCAGCAGACACAGATTGCCAGGAGACATATTTACATCCTACAGAGCAGCCAAGGAATGGCCAGAGGGACCAGGGATACACAGGCTGGCCAGATCATTCCTGGAATCGCTGCACAGGCTCCCAACTCGCTCCACACTGGGATGCTCTGAACCCCAGGGACAGGGAGGACTCGTGTTAACACCAGCCTGACCAAGGTTTACTCCATCCCATACACAAACCCCTCCACTTCCCAGCTGGCACCATCTCGGCCAGGGGGCTCCAACCCCGCTCTTCCAGGTGAATCCCAAGTTTTTAGGAACTCATTAGAGCGAGAAAAGCTGAGTTGCAAGTTTCCTGAGTTCAGGGGTTTTTTTGCTAAATTCTTGTAACCCTTTTTAAATATTAACTGTGCAGAATTGACTGTTCCTGCAGAAGGGAAAATCTTGACACTAATATACTTCTCAGTCATAAAGAATTCATGCATTTTACCCTGGTTTGAAACTCATTAACCGAGCGCCTGAAAGCAATTTTTCCACGACCCAAAGTAACAAACGGTTTGAAAATTTCTCTGGGTAACAGTTGCCTGCGAAGCACTTAAAATTTATAAACTTCTCTTTCAGTTTCTGCCGTTTATCATTGCTAAAGTAAATGGAAGCAATGGAATCGACTATGCATCACGGGTAATATAATGCAATATTAAAGGGCACCCAGTGGAGCACTTCAGAGGCTGGAGGATCTAAATCATACACTTGGTGCTGGGAAAGCAGGAGGAAAATGTGCAGCACCATTTGTTGGGGGCAGTGGCTGTCACTGCTCCACGGGGTGACACAAGTGACAGCACTGAGTCACTGGGTATGTGGATCAGAAGGGAAAGGAACGGGAAGGAATTCCTGAGGAGTGATCACCAGAGCTGTCACTGCGCCTGTCACAGCCTCAGCTGCACAAAAACCAACAGGGAGCCAAGGAGATGGGCTCAGGCAAAGGAAGAGACTGATCCTGCTCTGCTCCTGGGGTTCCCAGGTGTCTTTTAGGGTGTCCATGTGCTTCCTAGGGAGGGACAGGGAACAGGCACAGCTCAATGGCACTGATGGAGGCTGGTGACATTGCCACCTTCCTGCCAGTCCTGAGCTACCCCATGTCACCAGGCCACAATCCCGACGTGGCTTTGGCACAGGTGTGGCTTCCACAGGTCTCCAAGGATCCAGAGGCCTCCTCCTCCAGACTTCCCAGCCTCAGTGATCCTGTAATTCCTTTGTGGCTGTGGATTTTGTCTGGGTGAATTCCCAATCCCCGGGAGGCTGGGGACAGCACCTCCTGTGCACAGAGGGGCACTGACATTCCCAGAGGAAGCCTGGAGCCCATGTGGAGGTGCCTGGTGCAGATCAGGGTTGGATACTCTGTGCCAGGGGCACACACCAGGCATCTACTTTTCCATCTGGGAATGCCCAGGCCAAGGGGAAAAATAGATTTGGGAGTTCTGGACACACCCTCCTTCCCACTCATTCACTGCTGCTTCTACATCCCAGGAAAATATCTAGATTTTGAAGCACAATAATCAGCACTGGGATTACACTTAGGAATTGTTTTCTTTTGTCCTCTGTTTTTATAACATATTTTGGGTTTTAATCTTGCCTGCATTCCTTTTCTTTCCTTCTTTTTGCTTTCTCCTTCAGTCCCACTGAAGATACACAGAAACAAGAAAAAGGAAAGTCACCTTTCCCATTCCTCTGTTCCTCCTCCAATAATCTGCAAATTCTATTAGTGGAATGATGTGGGACAGGGGGATGGATTGGGGCAGACAGGGAGGAGCAGACAGAAATCCTGCCTGGTGCTGCTTCTGGGGAAGATTTTATCAGAAGGATCACGACAAACCCTAATCGTGTTACAGAAGTTCTAAGAGGAAAATGAAAGTTTATCTTAATTTGTACATAAGTTGTGCACAGCACCATCCCTGCTGGAATTACGAGTGGATTTATGAAAGATGAAGGAACATGAACTTCATCTCAAAAGTCTCAAGCACTATTTAGCTCGTGCTTGTGTCACTTGTATCAAAAGAAGTACAGATTATTTTTCTGGTGCGATGGTCAAAGAGATCTGTTGCTCCTCTGGGGTAATTATATGTATCATTATCAAATGAGCAGCTTCTGAAGTCATGAATTGCTTTTCAGAGTGCTTTGTTTCTTGGGCTTTTAATAAGAAGCCCCATCACAATTATGGAATAAAAGTTTGGAAGAAAATAGGTAAAACAATCTAAAGGCTCGAAACCACATGGGAAACAAGGAACTTTGAAAGCAAATTTATCTGATTTAAACTTACAATTTTTAACAGAATCTGGTTTTGGAGAGCATTTTTGGCCTTTGAAAGCTCCCACTTGGATAAATAATGCTGCCCTTCACAGCCACTTCCTGAAAATCTTTGCAGCAAAGACCTGGGGCTGCCCTAGGAGCAGAGGGCAGCAGGACTCACGCCAGCACAACAACCTCGTGCTTCCCTGTTTGATGTTTTATGGCACAAGTGCATTTCTGTGTGAAAGCAGCACTGCTTTATCAGTTCCCCAACAACAAGGATCACAGGGGGAGAATCTGCCCCAGGAAAACGGGGAGATTCCTCTTGGGTGGCAGGATTGTTTGCACACAAGTGCATGGGAGTCCAGTCCCAGGAAAGAGGAGTGTGCCAAGAGGACATCTCCCCTCCCAGACAGTTTTCAGGTCTCCCACCTACCCAGTCTGATGCTGCCAGGAGTAAAATTGAGCTGGGTACATGTGGCACATCCCAAATTCAGCCTGGAAGGATGGAAAGGCTGAAGGATCATCGGTTTCCCATTCCCAGCTCTGACCTGACGAGCTGTCTGGTCACCTCACCTCCACCTCCAGATCCAGCAAAGCTGCCTGACCCTCCCAAACAAACACCCTGAGAGCTCCTGGAATGGTAAATCAGACTCTGAGCTTCTTGAGGATGTTTTGGGAAAGCATTCAGAGGAGGATATATTCATATTCTAATGATATTCATTGAGATGTAAAAGTCTAGTCCCCATGGTTCTGATTTCCAAATGCCAAGCTCCTGCAGGACACACACACTTTAGAAACAAAACACCATAAAAAGATCAAAGATCCCTCTGGGAATACATTCTCTGCACTCTTCAAAGCCAAATGTCCCCTTGTAAACGGATTCATTTCAGAGGGAAGGATCTGCTCACAAAATCAGCAAATCCACGCAGGGAGAAGGTTTGTCTGTGTTAACTCAGGGGCTGCAAGCAGAACCCAGAGCACCCTCTGTGTCCAACAACAAGGATCACAGCGACAGCATTTCTGCTGATCCTCCTTTCCAAGCTGCAGTTGGGATTCAACCAGTGACCAGGCAGCTTTTGCTTGAGTCCTTCTGCACATGGATCAGCCACATCCCCCTTTCCCTGAGCTGAGGAGTAAATGCTGCACCATCTGGCCAGGCCTGCTGCAGCCCCAGTGCCTGTGGTGCTGTTCCAAAATGTGAGGAATGCTCACCCAGGAGACTCCGTTCACATCCTCCCTCCCATTGCTCTGTCCCTTCTGGGCTGCTTTCTGTAAGAATTCGGGGGGAAGTGGAGGGCTCTGAAATCCAACCCATCCTCAGCGTGCCTGTGTGTGGTCCCAGCCTGCAACGAGAAATGGGAAGCCACTGAAATGATTCTGCTTCTAAATATTTTGACCTTTATTGACATTTGTAAGTAGCAGGCAGCTTAATTACCAATTAAAGGAAGTTATTAGCTACAAAAGGAGCCTGTTCTTTTTTTTTTTTCCCCCCTCCCTCATGGCTCCTTTCCCAAAGCTGTGCTGTTAGATGAGATTTCTGGGGCAGGACAAGGCGGAGGAGCCCAGGAGACCTTGGCTACTTTATAGCAAATCCAGAGAGAAATGCTTCTAGGAGTCAGAAACCTTCATCAAGTGGAGACTCCAGAGACAGCCCCTGCAGAACAACAGGCTCTCCAGTGCTCTGGGGGTTAAAGACTTGTATTTCAGCCCTGTCGTGTGTTTCTACATGGAATTATTTGGTGGCTGGTTTTCTTTCAAGCACAGCCATAAAAAGGCTTCTCTAAACTGGTTTTGAGGGGTTTTTTTTTCCCTTTTTATTTTTTTCACAATATGCATTTAAGGCCTGGCATGAGGAGCTGAGAATATACCAGACTTGGCTGCTCATCCTGAGACACACTGTTAAAACAACCCAAAGTTCTACCCTGGAGATGGAGGAATTCCTTTAAAATTCTGCAGGATTGCAAGGGCTGGGAGCTCTGCACACATTCAGGGTCCCACTAGAATATTAGGATTGGTTGCCGGGAGATGGCACTGATGGGAACATCTTAATTAGGAAATACTTATTAGAATGAGCAATGCTCTCCCATATTTTTTTTCCAGTAAAAATTTTTTCCAGTAAAAATCTAATAAAAAAAAAAGGATTTTTTTTCCAGTAAAAATGAATTCCAGCACAAACCAAACCTGCAGCCTGAGCAGAGCCCTGACACTGACAGATACAGGTATGATTTTTTTAAACTGAACTAGTGCTAATATGAATTAAAAAACGGTCTCATGTAGGAATTATCCAACCCTGTAATCCCATATTATTTTTAGTTCTGTAACTCACACTAATGTTGTTTTAAGAGTCTTTACATGTGAAGGGACAAGCCACGTGGGTAAGAAATGGAAACCCAAAGAAAGACACTAAAGCCAGCATTTCCTCCCTGGGTGATTGACCCCAAGGTGACTTCCCCAGGAGCTGGGGAGGTGCCTGTGTGATCCAGAGCACATTCTGCACCTAGGGAAGTCCCAGCACTCTCCCAGGCACAATAATTTAACTTTTCCTCCACCTTTCTCCTGCTTATATCTGAAGAAGTCTCACAATCCCTTCCACCAACCTCAGCTTCTGATTCCCTGACAAACATCTGGATTCTCAAACAAGACTTTTAATCCTTTTTTTTTTTTAGCCCCGATCATCCCAACTTTTTCTGCTCATTATTCTTTACACCTTCTTTACCAAGTTGGTAATTCAGTTTCAGAGGGGAAAAAAAATATTACTTTCAACCTAATTGAAATGTAGAGTTTGATCCTGGAATCACTAAAGTCAAAGCAAAAAGGACGTTCTGTTCAGTGGGACTAGAACAGCCCCAGGTTCCTGGACAGTGTGTTTTCAATCAGGGAGCCTTCAGAGTTAAAAGGAAATCATTTGCATCATATTTGTATTCATTGTCCGCCTCCACAGGATGGGAAGTTTGCTGAACAAAAAGGTTAAGTGTGTTGATGCCAGGAGGGCAGAGCTGCTCCCAGCTGTACCTGCTCCAGGAATTCTATCAAACCCTTCTGCAGTTCTGGCTCAGGGGAGCCAGGCCTTTTTCCTCAGGATATGTGAAATTCCAGCTGAGATCCCGGTGTCATTCCATCCCAGGAACAGTCCAAGGGTATCAAAACCAAAACTAAAGCTCAGGTGAAAGAAGGTCCTGAAGGGAAGCTGCTGCAGCCCCTCAGACACCATTTACTCCAATATGTCACTTTAGACCTGAGAAACGTCCTCCTGAAAGTGCTTTATCACTTTAGATCCAATAAATGTGCTCCTGAAAGTGTTTCATCACATCAGACCCAAGAAATGTCCTCCTGAAAGTGTTTATCAGGGGCCCTTGGCTGGGAAAATGAGGTGAGTTCTTCGTTTCTGGTGCGAAACATTGCTGGGGTCTGTACAATACCTGTGTTCACAGAGTCTGGGGTGGCTTCTGAGCAATCTGTGAAACACATCTGAGCCAGAAAAGCTGATTTTTCAGAAGGCTGTAATTTGCTACAGCCACAGATCCCTCTCCTCTGGAAAGTTTTAGGCTCCTGCAAAAGCCTGTGAGTCACTTGTTTGGGTGTTTTATACAACATGACTTTCTTCCTTCCTGTCACATTGGAGCTGATACGAGATATTAGCTCTGGTGAGACAAGACTCAACTCCCAAATTTTCTTTCCAAGAGGCTTCCCAGAGCTCCTCTGAGTCCTTTCCCACTGTCTTTCACTACCTCCATTTATAGTCACTGGCTCATTCCTCTCCTCAGCTTTCAGTTTAGAGCTGAACCTCAAAGTTCATCTGAGATGCCGAACAGCACCTTCTTCTCCCTGCATGGAAATCTGTGAGGAATGACCTCTCCTCCTTCTTCTCCCTGCATGGAAACGTGTGAGGAATGACCAGGAGCAGTGGGCAGCTGTTCTGGCAGGAGGGATGGAATGGGATCTCCCATCCTCTGGGAACATGGAGTTATCAAACAGCTGCAAAGGAATTATATTCATAGATATTTTCCTGAAGAAGGATAACAATGAAGTCTTGTGCAAACAGCAGGCAAAGCAGGCTGCAAAGACTTGGAAAAGCAAATCAAATCCAAGCCTGAAACAGGGAAAAGGTATCAGGAGGAGCGAAATGTCTGCCTGGAATCTGAGAGCCCTGAGCAGTTCTGTAAATCACCTCAGTCCTCATCCACAGCTCAGAGGAGTCAGGAGCTGCCCTGCCCTGCAGAGCTGGGCAGTGGGTTCTGGGAGGAAGGAAATAGCTGCCACATGCAGTAAATAAAAAGAAGGGGTTTTTTTAAAAAAATAAAATAAAAATACACACATAGTTGTGCTGCAGAATCATTCCATTCAGCCTGGCAGCTACAAACCAATCATTCATCTCCAACATAAACACACCCTGGCTTCGACTCGCAGTAACATAGGCTGAGATTTTTAGTAGATGACATAAATAAATGTATATTTTATATTTCCTGACCACATTAAGCCCGAAATCAAGAGTTCTAAAATGTGAGCCACACACTGTAAGATTTCTAATAGCCAATAAATCCAGACAGTCACACTGGAGCAATGTTTTCTCCTTAAAGGTACATTTTGCTGCAGTGAATATAAATACAAGGGGACTTGTTTTCCTGTGGATTTGTAATTATATGTAGCTGAACATGATCATTCAATAAAGGTTAAAGTTCTCTTAGGAGGACAGCAAGACGGAAACCACTTCAGAAGGCACAATTTCAGATCCCAAATATTATTCCTACATGGAGAAACATCAGTGAGGAGATGGGGGAAGGCTGAGGAAAATTACTCGCTCCTAAAAAAGACCAGTCCAGGAGAGGAAAGGTAAAACATCCAAGCTCAAGGATATAAATGTGTTCCTCTGTTCCTCTCCCATCTCTGCTACACAAAGAAAGGACAAAACAAGTTCTTACCCTGCCCAGTGCATCAAGTTCCCATGGGTAGAGTAGGGATTATAGTGCTGGAATTGCTTCAGCTGGTGTTAAAGGAATTCCTGATCTTAGAGGATCACCAGCAACACTTCAGAGCTAAAATACTCACAGTGCCATAAATAAAGGGCCCTTTTTAATCTCGAGCCCTTAGAGCACTTCAAAGTGGAGATCAGCACTGTCATCATGTGATCCCACACTGGGAAATGTAACAGTCAGGAGGAATATTTCAGTTCCTCAGGATGGGCCAGTAGCAATGTCAGGAGTGATTTTCAGGTGGCAGTTGGGTTAGGGTTAAAAAGGTGAGGAAGATCCAGAAGGGCTGATCCCAGAGTCAGGGGATGCAGAGCTGAGGATGCCAAGGCTGGATTTCAGCAGGCTCTGCTCCCCAGGGAAGCTCTGACCCAGGGCCAGCAGTGCCTGGGAAGGCAAGTCCGTCCTTAGGGAAGGTATTTAGTTCAGGTCTCTTACAGAGAGACGAGTTCCCAGTCGGGGAGCAGGACAGAATCAGGGTGTGCTGGCTCTGCTGCCCATTATTGATGGGATGCTGCTGGAAAAGCCAGGAGGAAAATACCTGAGTGCTGATGTCACCCAGATCCAGTTGCCTGCGAGGCTGCTCAGCTTTCCCTGGGTTCCCCGGGCGCCTTTTGCAGGAGCCTGTGTCTGGTGGCTGGAGTTTTATGGCCAGAGGGAAGTGAAGGTGGCAGCTGAGACTCACTTCACGAGGAGTCAAATCATCCTGCTCAGGGACAACGTGTCACACCCAGCTCAGCTTAAAACCCAGCAGCTGAGACTGAGTCCATGGAATGGACGAGCAGAAGGAATTTGAAGTCACCAGCTACTTCCAGGTGGGACTGAGGTGCCTGAAGACAAACAGAATTAATCAGAACCTCTCTACCCACCCATGTTAAGGTTGAAGAGCTGGGCACACCAGAATGATGGTTGCCATGTGTAGCCCTCATTCACTTCTCCTGTGTGATACAATTAAAAGGTATTTTCCCCCAACAGCCTCGCCCCTTTCAGTGGGCAGGATGAACAGAGCTATTCAGTATTTCTTTTTTTTTGTACCTTTTTGAGTCAATGTGTGGCCTTGGGTTTATTTATAACATGTCATTTAAACTCTTCACTGGAAACAGCATTATTCATATCCTTGTGGGTTTCAATGTAACACTTATCACAGAAATATTTGCGTGAAAAGCATAACAAATGTCCCCTGACAAAACCCTTGGCAGTGAGGTGGGATGGTAGCACAGTCCCTTGAGCCCAAATGCTTAATCAGAATCAGAGATGCCACAAGACTGTTTGGATTAGGATGAAATCATCTGAATGTAATAGAGTGTAGAATAAATATATTCTTGTTTTTCAGCAAACCAATGGTAACAAACCCCCACTTTTCTGGGACAGACCTCCAAAACTTCCAGTGCCCCGAGCTGTGGCTTCACAAACCATCTGTTTCCTTTCAGGGTTGGCCACAGCATTTGCAAAGCTGGTTTGCTGTGGTTTAAAGCACCTCCTGCTCTGGCCACTGGGCAAATGACAAGCAAGGCCTGATCTGAAGCAAAGTAACGTGGCAGGGTAAGGCTGGAATGAAATTATTCCTAGAACACTTGATTTTGGAAGATTCACAGTGAAATTTGCATTTTAAAATGCAAACCAATTCCTCCTCCCCCTGGTTGTGTGCCCTCGTGTAAGTGCACATGTGTGTGGTTGTGGAATACACCTCAAACCAAAAGAGGAATCACTGCAGGAAACTGAAACATCTTTAATTTTGTAGGACCCAGAAGTGTTAATGTCCTTTTTCAGCAGTTAACCAACCCTCAGCAGAGTTTTACCAGACTTTAGTTCAGGCAATACATAATCATCCTTCTCCCAAACAAGACAATTGACATCCACCCTTTTGATTTGGATTTAGGCTACAAGTCATTAATTCTGGTTTTGAGACATCATCTTTGTAGCAAAAAAAAAAATAAAATGTTACTTCAAGTTCTTGCACCGGGATGAAATATTTGAGAGATACAATTTTCAAGTTTCTGCAAGCCTGCAGCACCTCAGAGAAATCCATCCCTGATTCCCTGTCGTGCTGCTTGTTCTGCATCAGCCTCAGAGAAATGCTTCTCTTAGAAATCCATATTTTTTTTAGACATTTCCATACTCACTGTTCTGCCAGAGCTCAGCATCTCTGGATGTTCTTCCAGTCCATATCTCCAACTGTTCCTCAGAGATGTGAGAGCTGAAAGAAAAATGCACAATGTTCAAAGGTTACATCCACAGGACTGGAAATCTGGTATGTCTGGAGCTTTATTATTATTGCTGTTATTACAAATGTATTTTGGAATTTGTATTTTTGGCATAACTGGATAATTCATTATAAAGGAAAAGAAGTGTTACATTAGCTTGGATCATTTCAAATTCCAGCATTTCAGAGATGGCTGGAACTAAGGTTCTTTTTGATTTGATGTACATTTAAAAACAAGTCACAAACATGATTTCAAGTATCCCTGAGCAGCATTTTCAGCAATATCACCATCATCATTCTGTTCAGACTGTATTTTATCCTTCCCAAGGCTCTCAGGACTCGTCTCAGCCCTGCTGTCCTCAGCCACTCTTGCACCTCGTTTAGCTCCAGGTCAGTCCCCCAAATAATGAGGAGAAGATCTTAAATTAAATCCCCAGTGGCATCACTTGGAGTTGGGCTGGAGCAGAAGTTACTAATGAACACTAAGGCCTTGTCTCTGGAATTCATCCCTGGAAAAGCAAAAATTAAAAGCCATATCCTTTTGCTTTTGCCTTTTAATAAATAAGCTACAAGAAGGTCCAGGCCATGGCACCAAACAACTGTCACTACAAGAGCTGTGAAAGAACTGACATTATCCCAGTTCACCTTCACTTTTCCAGTGAAATTTCAAATTTTCTGTAGGAAATAAGGAGCTTGCCACGTCTTTATAGTGCTTTCTCAGTCCCCTCCCTGGCAATCTGTGCCTGTTTGCCGGGACTGCTGTCATTCCTTCTAGGGCAGCCCCACAGATCAATTGAATGTGAAGCACTGGGTTTGAATGTTTCATAATCTAAGCTGAATATCCACAGAAAGAACAATTGTGTGGTTTCAGTAATGACCTTATTCAACTAATTCAATAATGACCTAATTCAACCCCTTCCAAAACAATTCACGAATTCTTACTCATTATCAGCTCCCAGGGCTTGGGGACCTTCATTAATTACCACTATTCTTCATTTCATTGCTGTCTGTATTTATGTTCTGGGTGCAGGGGAAAGATGGACGTGGAAATAAAATCCAACTGTGCCTTTTTTTGTTCCTCCTCCCAAACAGGGATGGGAAACTCTCCCAAGCCATTCTTGATGTTTTGGGGTTGTCAGGACACTTCATTTTCTCTCGTTCCCAAAGCTTCAGGAGCTTCCTCTTTGTGATTGCAAACAGATGATGGCAGAGGCTGCAATTAAACTAATCCCAGTAAATTCCAATCAGGGGCAGCCTGCAGCAGCTTGCAGAGCTCCCATCAAATGGAGGCCCACCCTCAGCTCAAAGCTGTCAGCGGGAAAGCAGAAATTAAAATTGATTTTTGAGAGGCAAATTTCTGTGACCTTCCTCGTTGCACCCGGGAGTATTTACAACATCTGTCATTTGTTATATCTCACGGTTGGGGTTTCCAACCAAAAACTGAGCTTGGGCACTCAAAATCCAACCTGCACCTTTGGTTGTATGGGTGCAAAGTCTCAGGAGTTTTGGCCATTTGAGAGTTCCACAAAAGAGGAAAGTGTCTGCACCTCTCTGAGTGAACCAAGAAATGTTATTAAGAGTATAAAATTCGGGAGCTTGTTTGAAGTGACACCTTTAACACTGGAGCTTTCAGTACAACTGGAATAGATTCTGCAGATTTAACCAGTCCTTGCCAATCTTTGCAAGCTTTCTGTGCAAAACAGAGATGGCAGAGTCTCAAATAATGCAGTTTTGCCGAAAATTACCCCAATCAAACCAGTGATTAGGGATAAGAGCTGCTCAGTGGGGATGAAATCCAAGAGCAGTGGCTTTCACAGCGGTGTAGGAGGTGCTAAGCAAACATGGGGTGAGTTTGGGTCTCACCCACCTCATCTCATCTCAGGGCTCACTGGAGGTTTTCCTGCCATGGAGAAGCTGCCCACAGGTTTCCCAGGCTCCAGAGCTGCTGTTCCCCAGAGTGGGAGGCCAGCAGAGGTGGGCACCAAACTGTAAAGCAAGGCATCCTCACCTCACTCACTCCCAATTCCCTATTTTTCTCTGAAAAGCAAGACCAGGCCATTAACACAGTTGAGACAAAAAAAAAAGTTTCCAAAAGCAGCTCAGAGAATGCAGGGGAAGTCATTTTGTAACAGAGAAAAATACAAGCACAGTTATACAAGTGTTCGTGTTCCAAGAACAATTGTAAGTGGGTTTTGTTTTGATTTTGAAAAAGCTCCAGTATCTCAGTGGAGCTGCAGTGGGACCACACACTGGAAAAATTACGTGGTTTTCTGGTTGCTGTGTTGTAAGAAAGGATGTTTCTCTGTGAGACAGAAAAGCCTATTCAAGGTTGGGAAGGGAGTGTAGTTTGGAAGAAGGAAGAATCAGGAAGCTGGGGAGATAGGTCAGGATGGTGTGAGGATGGTTGGGTTTAGTTGTTTGAAAAGTTGCCAGGGAATTAAGGAATTAGGGAAGGCAGCCTCTGTTATTTCATCAAAACATAAGGGCTGGGAGCAAAAATCCAAATAAAGGCCAGTTTTAAGGTAAGTTGGTGGAGTCAGTCTGGAGACGAGGCTTTGCAGCACAAGGTGCAGCACAGGGAGGAAATAAAGGGGCAGGATAAGCCTCAGTTGGGTAAGATCGTGGGGTGTGTGCTGAAGTTTGGGTCACACAGGATTCCACAGCAGGAGAACCCAGAAATATCTACATTTGATGGCTGCAGACCCACTGCAGGCTGCAGAGAAGTGAACCTGGAGTCAGCCACGACTCCACACCCCATTGCACAACCCACTTTCCAGGTTATTTTACTGGGCAATTTTGGATGGAATCCACCAAGTAACTTTATTTTTTTTTTTAAACACATTTTTACCAATAAAACACAATAAAAATTTTATAGCCTTGATGTGTTTCTGGCACATTTTTAAAACCCTTGCTATTACAACTTCTCCAGGAGGAAAAAATGACCAGGCTGATGTGTGAATATCTCACAGATTTTTTTTTTAAATATCTCACAGATAGGAGCTCTGAGGTCAGGCCTAACCTGATCCCAGCTCCCTGGGCCTCAGCTTCTCTCACCTAAAGAGAGGTGACCTGGCTCCCTCTGCTCCCACTGGCAGCTCAGTTGAGTCGAGGATTTAGAAATTCAGAGATTTTAGTGAGGTGGATGTAATTTGGAGGCACAGGAATGCAGAGGTTTTAGTGAAATAACTAGAAGGTTTAGATTTAGAGGAATTAGTAGGTGTTAAAGGTGTTGGCCAGGCCTGAAATTTAAGGCTGAATATTAAAGGCAAGATTTCTGGTTTCCCAGCACAGAATGATGAACAGGGCAGAGTTTTAGTCAAAACAGGGAGCAGAGGAATGTGAAACATCAGAGCTGGTTGGTCAAAGGCTTAAAGCAAAGTGTAAATCCATGACATAATGATGGCATACATATTCATGAGGTGATTTGCATACGCAGGTGACAAAGCTGGGGTGGGGGCTTTGGGCACTCCAGAGGGAAAGGGGGGCACTTTGCTGGCTGAAGTGTTTTTTCCTGCCTCCTGGGGCCAAAAATAAACTTTTCTGTAGCCTGCAAGCAAACCCTGAGTCCTCAAACTGAACTCCTTAAACCCCCCTGAACAGCCACAGCCTCCCCTGGCACCACCTCTGCTCTTGGGGTGGGTTTTAGGTGCAGTTATGATTAACAAGGAATGACTGAACCATCACAGCCCTGGCATCCTGCAGCACTGCAGTGACTCTGACTTGCTGCTCTGCCCAGTTCTGCTGGAGATAAAACCTGCCAAATGCCAAAGGAAGCGCTTAAAAACGTGCCCTCAGCACCAGAGTGCCCAGCAGGCCGACCACCGACACAATCCTGCCCCTCCTGGGCATCTTCAGAGAATGAGCTGCTGGGATTTCAAGGGTTGTCTCCTCTGTGCCTGGAAATGCTCCCTCCTGATGAGCATGAGCTAAGCCAGAGAACTGCAGGGATAAACCAGGAGCTGAGATGTGTCCTGATGGTATTCCTGCTCTAATTCCAGTGAACCTTTCACTCCTGAGGTCAGAGGCTCTGGATGAACTGCAATGGTATCTGTTTTATGCTACCAGGCAACATTTTCATGTTCATTCTTTCTCATGGAATTTGCCACGAGAGGGCACCAGTTCTGCTCTTAAAAAAAGGATCCAAACAAAACTGAGGAGGTAAATCACAGACCACGGAACCACCGAGGTGGAAAAGACCTTCGAGATCATCCAGTCCAACCTATTAGCAGTGACCTTACCCATCACCTTACCTAACCTGGACTGAGCTGAGCTGAGATGCACCGAGCTGTGCCAAGCAGAGCCGTGCCAAACCGTGCCAAGGGGTGTCAGTCTGAGCCGAGCCATGCCAAATCACCCACCCCTGGCATCTGGCAGCTCTGTGGGAGCAATAAACTGAGGAGGAAACCCCCAAGGAACTGGAGCTGCTCCTGCTGTCCCTGTGAGACCCCCCTGCCCACAGACCCCCTTTCCTTGGGTTCCCACACCTTGTTGTCCAGAGCCTCCCTGTGCCCTGGCTCAGGAGGAGGTGCAGGAGCAGCAGTTCCCTTCCCCTTCTCCCTCAGCACGAGAAGGTTTTCAGCAGCAGCAGTGTCTGGAAACATGTTTTCAGCCCAGCCCTTGTTTCCTGGCCTTTTCAAGGCACGTTATTTGTGGAGGGGACTGAAAGGTAAGTCACAGAACTGAAAGAATGAAGAGCTGTAGCTCCAGCTGAACTTCCAGACCAGGAGAGTTGGTTTTTTTCACAGGCATCAGCATGAGGAATTCCTCTAGAAACAAGAGAAAAGAAAAAACATTATTTTCCAATATATGAATTTTTTTTTTTTCCCATGCATATATTCCTGCATCCTGAATATCTGATTCAAAATGACGCCACATAAAAACACCAAGCCCTTGGCCTCACAAAAGCTGCCAGTGAGATTTTTCCTGCCAACCACCACCCAGGACATGCACATTTGCACTAAGAGAAAAATCACAGAATCCCAGGATGGTTTGGGCTGGAAGGGACCTTCACGATCCCCCCTCATCCATGGCAGGGACACCTTCCACTATCCCAGGTTGTTCCAGCTTGGCCTTGGACACTTCCAGGGGTGGGGCAGCCACAGCTTCTCTGGGCACCCTGTGCCAGTGGTGCCTTAGACATTTTTCTAGTAATTCGGTGTAATGCAGCTCATGTAGTTTTACTGGTTGTCACCACTGCTCTGCAAGAGGGGAATGCTGACCAAGATTCCAGCCCCTGTTGTTCATGAAGACAGCACCAAAAAAAGCCATAAACCTCTGGGAACAGGAGCCAGAGGCCTTGGAGATGCTCCAGAGAGCAACACTGGGGAACACCGGGGTCTCCCTACCCTCATGGAAGGATTTCTCCCAAGGATCTCACCTCAAGTTCCCCTCTTTCATGTTTGAACCACGACTCCTGGTGCCACCACTACAGTTCCTGCTGCACAATGTCTCCGCACAGCCTGTTGAAGGGTCAGTCCCCTGTGGATGTATAGATCCCTGCAGAGCTGAGCTTGCTCCCAGAGGAAAATCCCTCATTGCCAACAGATTCCTATGGTTAAGCTAAAGCTGCTCCTGCACCATTGGCTGGGGATACAAAAGGATTGTTCTTTTTTGTTTTGGCTCTAAGTGAACAAAGTGCTGGTTTCAACTAGATGTTTCTCCCGAGTTTTTGTGACAGTCGGATTCATTCCGTGCAATCGCTCTGGGAAAGTCAATTTATTCTGGATGCCCTGGTGGGTTTGTGGCAGTTCAGAGGAATCCCCCAGTCAGGGCACATCTGTTGGGAAGAACACCAGGTAAGCCAGGAATGGGGGGGAATTAAAATAATCTGCAATTAGGGCAGGAGGTTGTGCAGAACAAGAGGGTCAAAAGGGTTTTACAGGAGCAGCTTTATAGTCTGAGCTTATTAAACCTTTTTTGCACTATTTCAGTAGCTGTTTATTCCACTGATCTGTAAAGGTACGTGACAGGAAAGCAGAGCAATGAAGGGTTCTTCATTGAATTCAAAGGATTCTGTGATTCTGTTCCAAAATGCAGTTGAAAAGTAATGGATTGAATATTCCACAGTGGACTGTTCTCTTCAATATAAGGTGCTGTAAAATCATAATGTGATCCTTGTCCTTGAGCAATTCTTGAGGTACTGGAATTATTTCAAATACTACTAATAAGCATAATAATCAGGCCAAAGAGTGGAAAAAACCCCTACTCATTTTGATTTGTTATCCTTAGCTGATTTTGACTTGTTATCCTCACCCCTAGTCTAGTTCCTGGTACCTAAAATGTGAATCATAGTTACAAATGCCTCAATCCAGTAAGTTAATGTGATGTCAGAGTTAAAATTCAAAATTGATGCTGGGACTGGGTAAAAGGTACCTCATCAAGATAAAAGCTGCCATTATTAGTTCTGCAATAACTGCAAGTGTTAATTTGCTTTTACAACGTCCCCAGGGTTTGTTGCCATGACAGATTTAGGCGCCAGATGCTCCCAGCACCTCTTTGTAGAGTTTTAGTTACTGACACTGGGGGAGAGTTTGAACTCCAGGACCAAACAGGTACCAACAGAGGCTTTTAGAATAAAGATAAGCCACGGGAAACAGGCAGCTTTTGGTGGGTCACTTTGCCCTTGGTTTTCCTGGCCCTGCCAGGAGCTGAACCTTCCCCTCAGCCCCTGGGGTGCTTTGGGCCTTCACTGACAATGGCACCAGGAAAAAGGAGCTTTTCCCTTGTGTTCCCAGGGCAGCAACTCCTGCCAATGCTCTTGTGTTTGCCAGGTGGAGCCTTGGTGAGGCTGAGGATGGACCCCTGGAGCCTCTGGGCTGTGCTGGTGCCGCTGCTCGGGCTGAGCGCGGCCGACGAGTTCCCGTGGACAAAGAACAACCCCGGCTCCTTCCACTACGGCACTTTCCCAGATGGTACTTGGCACCTACACTCGGTCTGGGGGTTCTGAGGGTCTGCATCCACCTGGGGGAGTGTGAAACAGAGAGAGCCAAAGGTTTTCCTGGTGCTTCCAGGGAGAGGGGAGGAGCAGCAATGCGGGACACGGGTGGGACAGACAGTGAAGGACAGTCAGTGCTGAGGGACTGGTGCTCCATGTCCAGGCCTCCCTGCCCAGGCTGGGATTCAGACGCACAGTACAACGGATCACACCTGGGAACCTTCTCCTTTTTCATTAATTATCCACACTTCATGAAATATCATAAACCGAACCCACCTTTTCTTATGCAGCTGACAAGAAATGAGTGAGATAACAGTGTTGGGTTCATTCCACAGTATCACAGTATAGATAAGGCTGGAAAGGACCTTGAAGATCATCCGGTCCAACCTAGAGCCCAACTAACCCAACATCAACATCCAGATCATAATTTCGAGCTGTTCAATATTTTCCAATCTGATTTATGAACCTTATCCTTTCTTCTGTATATATTTATACACACACACACCTTTCACTCAACCAAAATCAAAACTGGAAAGAGGCCCTGAGTGGTTTTCATGCTCCAGTTTTTAAGTCATTTAAGAAATGGAATAATCATTGTATGTATTTTGTATAACAATAGGAAAACAATCCAGAATGTTTTTAATATATTTTACATAACAGGTAAAATTGTAGTTGCTGAAAGCACCATAAAAAGCAGCAGGGAGGAATGACATGGAAACCTAATTTATTTTTTCCAGTAAGACATTCCTGCCACGCTATCACTGCACTACCTCATCACTGTAAAATATACTTTACTAAATAAATAAATATACTTAAAATAAATAAATATACTTAAAATAAATAAATATAATAAATATAAATAAATAAATAAATAAAATATACTTTTATAGGTTTAATAAAGGAGAGAAGTAGATTCCTGTTTCAGTGCCTCAGAATGGGACATCCTGAATTTATACCCCATTTTCAGACACGTCTTCACATGGAAAACATTGTCAGTACTTGAAGTCAGTATTTATTGTCAGTACTTTACTTGTTTTTTTCCTAGGAAAATGTAGTCCCAGGAGCATTTTAGCAGGCAAAGGTCTGAGTAAGTTCCCTGTTCTCCCCTCGAGGTTTCCTGTGGGGCGTCGGAAGCTCCGCGTACCAGACGGAAGGAGCCTGGGACAAGGATGGGAAAGGACCGAGTATCTGGGACACCTTCACTCACCAGAAAGGGAAAGTGCTGAGGAATGAGACAGGAGATTCAGCCTGTGACGGCTACTACAGGGTCAAGGTACCACCTCCTTCCCCAGGGGAACCTTCTGGAGCCACTCCAGGAGTTCCCAGTCTGGGATCAGCTTTGGTTGCGCTCAAAGAAGCCAAGGGATGGTATTTGTGATTAGTTCAGTAAATCTTCTTTCCTAATAATCTCATGCAGTCAATCATACCACAGGATTTCCCAAACGTGTCTCAGCTTTTCAGGATGTCTGAATTCTGTGGGATGTCCAAATGCTTAGTTAGAACAACAATGAACATCCTTTTTTCCATGTGTGTTTGAGCAGCTTTAAAGGCTGTCTATATATTTTTAAGAGGCTTTAAAATTCAGTCTGAATGTTTCCCTTTTTTTGGATGGATAACAAATCATCCGTGCAGCTCTATTCCAAATAATTCCCAAGCTTAAAACTATCAAAAACCATTTCCCATTGACTGTCCTGGAGGAAATACAGACCCATAAGAAGAATCCAAATGACTGGGATAAGCCAGTGTTGCACAACGGGGATTCCTACTGATTTAATAAGTTATATTCCACTGAGATTTCTCCACATGTAGGAAATCCAAGGGAGAAGGAGGTTTCAGGAAGAACTAAGAGAAAAGAAACTTATTGTGTGTTATTCATTTTTCTGACCTGACGGTGAAAACATTCAGTTTCCAGTCACACAAAACACTCCAGGATTTTTTTGGAGAGTCAAAAAATGGACAAAAAAGAAGGTTTCAAGTAGAACAAACCCCAAAGATCAGAAAATAACTGCTGGGCTCCTCCTCTTGTGTAATTTCCTGCATGGAGCATTGTGTGAAGTTGCTCTGCTCCGGCCTGAGGTGTGCTGGGTTTTCTTTTCTCAGGAGGACATTCAGCTACTGAAGGAGCTCAAAGTCAATCACTACCTGTTGTCCATCTCGTGGCCTCGGATTATGCCCACAGGCATCAAAAGTGAGCACAACCATTTCTCCACGTTCTTCCCAGTATTTTTAGCAGTAATTTCACTCCTGAGTAACCCACAGTTGTTTCACATTCCTGTTAAACAGATTTAACCATTCCAATATTCCCATCGCTGCAACATAAAATTCCTCGGTTAAAATTTTTAGATTCCTGTTCTTGCAGTTCTTTGAGAACCAATCCAGGGAATTCCCTGTCTTTGCTCTCCATCAGCCGAGCAACTGAACGAGAAGGGAATACAGTTCTACAATGACACCATTAACAGCCTCCTGGAGAACAACATCACCCCCATCGTGAGCCTCTACCACTGGGACCTTCCGCAGGTAAGGGAGGAGCTCAAGCAGTGAAACAGCAAATACAAAACCATTTCCCAGGTGTAAGAACTAAAAGTACTTCAGAAAACTGGAAGACATTTCCCATTTATTCTTATTTTATATGCATTTTTTAAAAAAAACTCCTTCTGAGCTACTGAAACAGAAATTAAAGTCTTCGTAAACAAGCAGCTGAACTTTAAGTACAATTATTCTTGATGTTTCCAAAGGTTCTCCAGGAAAAGTATGGAGGCTGGCAGAACATAAGCATGATCAATTATTTCAATGATTATGCAAATCTGTGCTTTGAGAAGTTTGGTGATCGTGTCAAGCACTGGATCACGTTCAGTAATCCCTGGGTAAGTCAGCAATGCTTTCCCTCCAAACATTCCCACCTCACAGTTCTGCTCCCAGAATCCCAGAGAAGTCGCACTAGAGGAACACAGGTTAGAAATTGGAGAGGGGAGAGACTTAAACCATGAGTCTTTGTAGGCACAAATCCCAGAGGGCAGGTGCTGTATGATAGCTGAGTTCTAAGATACGAACTTCCAGTGAAATCTGGAATTTCACTGGAGAGGGAGCTGCTACTGACCCTGCCTGAATTTCATCCACCAACACCTTGTTCCCAACAAGCCACAGCCTCAACCAGGCAGTGGGGGAGAGCCCAGAGGGAGGGGAAGGAAAGGGGGGGATTGGAGAGAGGATCCCAGTCCCCAGGAAGGCAGCACATCCCTGGCTCTCTCTCTGTGTGTTCACAGGCAGTTGCTGAGAACGGTTATGAAACGGGAGAACACGCGCCGGGACTGAAGCTGGGGGGATGTGGAGCTTACAAGGCTGCTCACCACATCATCAAAGTAACACTGAAATCCTGCTTTAAACCCTGTGCACGGGCAGAAGTTTTAGCAGATTTTACTCTTTCAATAGAAATGTTGTTTTGTAACAGTGTGATTTCCAGCCAGGACACTGAAAATATCACCTGGCTTTAAACCACCAGTGTGGCTTGAAATTGCAGCTGCTTGATGTGATGCTGTTGTGAGAACTTCAATTTTCCTTTCCATTTGAGAAAATATCCAGGTTAGTCCGGGAACAAGTAGTAACAGCCTGTTGAAATGAACCTGAATTTTTGCAAGTGACCTCAGGAAAGCTGCTGCTTGTTAAAATTAACTCTCATCTGCCTGAATAAGTGAGGCAAAGGCATCCCAAGACTGGAGGCAGTGGGCAGAACCCTGTACTGAATGCTCTGTGTTATCTCCTGGAATTTAGGGAAGGAATCTTGCATAAAAGCTTTTTTGGCTTCTTCTGTAATGTACATTAAAAAGGCTGTGAGATTTTCAGACAGATCTTAGTGCCAAAGCTGCTCTTGGTGTTCCCTGCATTTCCACACCGACCAGGGCAAACCAGAGCAAAATAGCATTTGATTTGTTGTATTTTGAACTTCCAGACTCACGCCAAGGTGTGGCACTCCTACAACAGCACGTGGCGCAGGGAGCAGCAAGGTAACCAGGATTCAGCCTGGGAGTGGAGTTGTGTTTCTAGGAAGGGTTTGGAGGTTGTGAACCAACTGCAGAATTGTCCCTCTGTGCTTTAAGGGATGGTTGGAATCTCCCTGACAAGTGGCTGGGGGGAACCTGTCGATCCCCACAGTCAGATGGACAGAGATGCTGCTGAAAGGTACATCCAGTTCCACCTGGGATGGTTTGCAAATCCCATTTACAGAGGAGACTACCCAGAGGTGATGAAGAACTATGTAGGTAAGTCCCAGCAACTGATTACAGCGTGAATAAATCCCACACTTGGAGAACATAACGAGTGAACAGGACACTCTAATTCACTGTTCCCTCCATGTGTTGTACCCAACCTGCTTCTCCAAATCAAAAGGATGAAAGATCATTTCATCTTAAAGAAGCAACCAAACTCAAGGGGCCTCTGCCCTTACACTGAGTTCAGGATAACCTTTCTTGGCCCTGGCACAGGGTGCCCAGAGAAGCTGTGGCTGCCCCTGGATGCCTGGAAGTGTCCAAGGCCAGGCTGGAGCAGCCTGGGATAGTGGAAGGTGTCCCTGCCCATGGCAGGAGGCAGAACTGGATGGGCTTTAAGGTCATTTCCACCCCAAACCATTCCAGGATTCCACGATTCTGTGATTTATTGCAGGTGAGGTAAAGAAAACCCATTTCCTGCTCCTCAGAAATGTTTCCTGTAATTATTTTGACAGGCAGGAAGAGTGCCCAGCAGGGCCTGGGCACATCAAGGTTACCAACTTTCTCAGTGCAAGAGAAAACCTACATCAAAGGCACCTCGGATTTCCTGGGAATAGGGCACTTCACCACTCGTTATGTGCTGCAGAAGACCTTTCCCTTCCTCCAGGTGTCTGGTTACCACACTGACAGGGACCTGGCTGAACTGGTGGACCCAAACTGGCCAGTCCCAGGTCCCAAATGGCTCTACTCTGTGCCCTGGGGATTCAGACGATTGCTCAACTTCATCAAGGTGAGGAGAGTTGAGTTTCAATTAAAAAGGAAGCAAACAAAATGCCTGGTTACACTTACACCACTTTAGGTTTTCAACATTCCATATATATTTGTCTGGTCATACTGGGAGGTTTCTGTGTCAATAAACCCCCTTGACTCTAGAATTCAGTCATTTTAAAATAAAACCCATAGTTAAATTAAATTCCTACTTACACACTTTTCTGGCTAAAGGTAAACCTAGAAAATTGCTCTTAAGGCATTTTACCAGTCCCATAAATAACTGATTTTCTGTGCACGTTTGCAGACCCAGTACGGGAACCCCCTGATCTATGTGACAGAGAATGGAGTGTCTGAGCCAGCTCAGTGCCCTCAGCTGTGTGACGAGGGGAGGATCCAGTACCTCAAGGGATATATCAATGAAATACTCAAAGGTAACTCAAAACCAGCCTCTTAGTGTTTGATTTCTTGAGTGTTTCCACCTTCTGATTATTTCTACTCATCACAGAGAACTAAACATTGCCAGGTCAGACAGCAAAGATTGATTTTTCACACTGACAACCTCAGCAAACATATTGATGCTCATAAATACAAAAACCAAATTCAGATTTAATACTGCAACAGATTCCTATTTTCCACTTTCACAAAGGAGAAATTGCACCTGATTCTCACGCTCACAGAGCTCTGGTATCTCAACATTCTCAAATGACTATTTATCCGTTCCCCTCCCCACCATTACCTGGTATAAACCAACCACCTCCAGAGGCAGATTTAGGGACACAAAGTTCACCAGAATCCTTTGTTTTGTTTGCAGCTCTGAATGATGGTGTGAATGTCAGAGGTTACACTGCCTGGTCACTGCTGGATAAATTTGAATGGAACAAAGGCTTCTCAGAAAGATTTGGGCTGTACCACATTGACTTTACAAACAAGAACAAACCCCGGTACCCAAAGGCATCTGTTGACTATTACAAAGAGATTATCAGTGCAAATGGATTCCCAAATCCCAGAGAGGTGATTTTTTCTTTTTTCTTCACTAGATGGACAAATATCCTACTGAATTTTAGGAACCATGAAGTGCCACTTGGTTCTGTAACTCAGGGATGTGGGTTCATCCCCAGCCCTCCAGACACTGGAACAGCCTCAGCTGCTGTTTCCAGAGCATTCCACAAACCCTAATTAGACTGAGGCAATCAGCAAGTCTCCATCACAAGTTAGCAGTGCTCTGGCAGCTTCCTAGGCAGAAAAACTATCCATATGTTCTACCTTAGTAGAAAATAATTTAGAATATGCTTTGGAAATAAACCATTAACTTGGGGAAATACATTGCAATAAACCCCAGAAAGACACAAACTTCCAAAAAAAATCTCAGGTTGAGGATGAAGTAGCTTGAAGCCAATGGTGGTGGGTGAGTGTCCAGGGGCAGAGAAGCTGCTGGTGGGATTTCCCAGTCTGACAGAACTGCTGTCACCCTCCCCAGGTGGAAAACTGGCACCGGAAGGCCATGGAGACCTGCTCTGCCACACACCAGCACCTTGCTGCAGGTAACTGTGTGTGTCTGCTTTTTGTGTAGCTTTTGGAGCGTTTAGGTTTTAAATTTCCCTGTGAATGCTGCTAGTGGTGGGTACTAAAAGGTATTTTTTCCTCGGAGCACAACAATAGTGGAAGGAAAAATGTGTTTATTTACTCTCTCCCACTAAAATCAAATAAATGGATCGACTTTGGATGTTAATGAAATGCACAAGCTCAAGGAATTACCATCTAAAATTAAGGACGACAGTATGGTCCTTCAAATAGAAGTACTAAATGCTTTTTCTAACGTAAAATAGACAAATTCAAGCCAATCACACAGAAAATCCTCAGATGTTTGACTTCTGTGGAGCTACAAAAAAGCCAAAAAGGGCTACGGCCCTGCCTAAGGTTAAGGTAAGTTTTGCTACTGGTGACAAAGCCAAGCCCAACACAAGTGCCAGGGGACACAGGAGGCTCTGCCTGCAGCTCATCCTGCATTCCCAAACATTCCTGCTGCAATCCAGGACGTTCCAGAGAACAGACACCCACAGTGGATCCCTGCAACTTTTGAGGAAGATCAAACAATATTCCAGAGTCCTGTGAGGGGATGAGCTGGACTCCACCTGGAAGGGGATGTCGGTCATCCCACGATTCTCCTGCTCAGCCCCAACTTCAGAGTCACATGGGAATGAACTGGATTTACTGAACTCTTTCAGGTTTATCTGGGGAATAAAGTCGTACAAAATAAACCCCATTTAATTTTTCAAACAGCCCCAGAACAATCATGAAAAGGCCAAAGTCCTTCCCGAGGATTTCTCTCTCACAATTCTTTTCTACCCTCGGGGTGGGGGAATAAAACTCAAAGCAACAGTAAAATACTGCAAATGTATTGAAACTAATCCATAGCAAACATCATTTTTACAGCCCTTTGAGCACTGAATGGCTTCAAAAAAATTACCTCAGAAAGACAAAAAAAAAAGAGAGAAAACTGCCATGGATTTGCTGCAGCTTTTGCAGACTTTGAAACTTTGTTTTCTTTGCTGTTTATGCCAATGTCAACGATTTGATGGTCAAAAGATCTTTAATCCGTGTGAACTCTCAGCTGGCAATTAGTGCCCTGCAGAGGATTAAACTTCTTACATATTCCTCATTTCTCAAATTTTAGATTCCCTGATTACTCACATGGAAATGGTGACAGAGATTGTTCTTCCTACAGTTTTCACACTCTGCATCCTCATCTGTATTGTCCTACTCATATTCTACCTTCGAAACCAGAGTTAAAATGGCCTGTTCACCCCCACCTCCACTCTGCAAAAGGAATGAGATGCACCCGTTTTACTGGAGTGGTTAAAGTTCACCACAGATGCCTCTTTAAATCCCCCTGCAAAGAAACTTTATTTACCCACCTTCGCTTTGAGAGCTTTTCTCTGTTCAATTCCCAAACCGGTTTTTAAATCAACCCCCAAATGACATTCTCTTCCTACATTCATTGCCTGCTACTGATTTAAAGGAACACATTTCACATTTGGTATTATTTTGGAAATTATTCTAGATTTGTCCACCTGAAATAGACTTAAGATTATTCAAATCTTGACAGTACAAATTTCAAGTGATTAAAAGCCATTTGTAAATTGTGATTTTGGTTACCATGGAATTTCTATTTGAAGAGAGACAGACACTTGATTTTAAAATAGAAAAGGACTTAAAATATTCCAGGAGCACCTGCTCAAACATCAATTTATGTTCTTCAAATTTTAATTATGTAGTAAACTGGTAGTTATTGAGATGTAACATTAGGAAAGGGATACGAAATAAGATTTACTGGGGGGAAACCACAAATGGTAGAAATAGTTTTTAAAAGCACCAATATTGGGGTTTTCCTTATTCTTACTTACCAATACTTAAGTTTCTTTATTTGTCTCAAGTTATTCAGCCAGCATATACTGAAGGATGGAATTACAATAAAATTAATATAAATATGAATATAAATAATAAAATAAAATGAACTGCCAAAGTGTTACATACACTCCCTGACCAACACAACACGTGAAACTGCCAACCCAACATATTTAAGTGATTAAACCCACCCAGTGATACTGATTTGCTTTCCAAATTTTATGCAAAACATACAAGACAACACTGTTAAAATAACTCACTTCACATTGAAGGGGAAAAATAACTTGAAGAGGAGAGAGAAGTATATCCAAGAATACTCCAAAATATAAACACAGGGACAAAGAAAACCAGACTGAAGATCCCAAGGCCCTGGAGGACTTTTCAGATCTATCAGGAGGATGAAGCATCACTTGATACCAGGAAATCACGATGACATTGTTTGGTTTGTTGGTTCAGATAATTCACACTTTGAGCAGTGTCTGATTGCATTCTTAACGAACAAAAATAAAATATAAAGCCCCAAAGTGCACAACTTTATTGACTATTAACACTGTACAGCGTTAAATGTACAACATTTACAACCCAAACCGGTGCCCGCAGGAGAATAGTGGCTGTGGGGGAACCACTTGAGCATTAAAGCCAAACCCTCAGGGAGAGGAGCTGTTCTCTAAAGCAGAGTGTTTCTAAATATTCTGTTGGACACAGAACCCCCTGAACTTGGCCTTTACTCTACCTTTGCAGCCCTGCCTGTAGAGTAACTCATAAGAAAGGCACCTGACTGCACTTAGTCACTGTGATATAAAACAGTTTTTCTTCACTGCTTCCATCAGCTGGGGAGTCACAAGAGAGACCTGTGAGGGCAAAGGAAAAGCTTGTGATGAGCCACGATTTTCAGAAACAGCAGAGATTCATTCCTAGAGCAGCTTTGAGAACTGTTTCCAAACCTTTTACTGAAGCACTTCATGACACTCATCAATAACGGCAGGAAAGTTTAACCAAATCATCACATTCTATCAAACCTCATCCCCAGATGGCAGATTCTGCCCATACCAGCCTCCCCCTTAATTCTTGCTCATTCTCCTGCTTCTCCACTTGTTCTACATTTGGTTGCAGCAAGGCCCCTCTTCTCCCCTTAGCACCTGGTGGCTTCCCTGACTGGAGCCCAGAATTCCCAAGACACATTTCTCTTCAAACCTTTCTGATCCACTGGCAAAGATTTTAGAAATCAGTTATTAGATTTATTAGAATGTTTGGAACTGTTTTCTTATTTTACTCTAAAAACATAACTCAGCCAAGGGGAGAAGGCAAAAAGTCACCACTTTCTGAATATATAAAATTCTGTGAATACCACAATTAAAAGGTTAAACTCTGTAAATATCACCTCACTTAAAAGGCAAAACATCATTTTGCTTTGATGACAAGTAAATATAAGTACAAACAAAGTTCAGCCCCACTGAACTCAGCATAAAATCTGAGTTTGTTTGAAGTGTGTGTCACCACCACCGTTCCTCACCTGAATTGTTTGATGCCACGTGTTCAGCTGGAGGATTTGTACTCACTTCCCACACTGTTTTCACCTCCTTTGGTCCTTGCCCACTACTTATCTCCACCTTCCACAGGTCAGGGTGTTTACTGAAAGAACAATAGAGAACTCCTCAAAATCGAGTTGCAGCTGAATTTTAAGGCTGCAAACACTGAAGTTTCTCTTACTTTTGATAGAACCTCTTGAGCAGAGCTGCTCTGATGGGCAGCTGAAACACGTGCTTCTCCTTGAGAGGGTTTTCCTTGTAATACTTCATGCAAATCCTACAAGAGATGTCAACCTGTTACTTTGGAGAAATGCTTGTGCACTGCATAAACCTGGTGCAAAATTAGCTGCACTCTCACGTTTTATCATCTCCTTTAGTTTTCAGTTCTAGTCACAGAGCAACATTTAGCAGCACGTGCAGCTGCAACTCCTGCAGTCTCACCATCATCATCATTAAATGTTTCTTTATAACTGGCAAATAAATTCTATTTCTTATTGTCATCTAAAGAGTGAGAAATGAAAATGAGATAGTTACTGTGTCAAAGGGAAGAGGCTCTCGTGTCTGAACTGGAGCAGGACTCTGCAGTTGGCCATTATTTCCACCATGTGGTGAAGCTTCTGAACACGATCAACTTGTTCTTGGAGAGCCACTGATGTGGAAGTGAAGTAATCCTGGAAGAGCAGAGAGCTGCTGCTCTTACCCCAGCACAGCAGCACATCCTCAGCAACTAAAACAACCCTTTTTGGAGAGGCCCAGAACAAAGGCTCAGTGCCCTGCCTGACAGGGATCCCAGCTGGACAGCAAGGGCATTCTATGGGAACAAGGAAGCAGAACAATGACATGGTTCCAGCCCCAGGATGTGCAGCTCAGTTTCACAGCTGCTGTGGCATGACTTGCATCCCACTCTCAGCTAAGCTTTCAGAGTTTTTTAGGAATGAAAATAAAGCCTCTCACCAAGGAGGTTAATGTGGCAAGTTCCTGCCCTGTAAAATGAACAGGGGAAAAAAATATGATTAAAATTTAAGACACAGTGTCAGGTGAAATATAAGCAATATTCAGGTAATCAAACAGGGAACTCTGTCAAAGAGACAAGTCCCCAGGAATGTGATGTTAGTTTATTGACACAATTATCATTCAAAACTAGGAAAAGTGCCTTGGGGGAGGGACGATTTTATTTAGCAGCAAGGCTGCACAATGAAGGAACCCACCAGACCCTCTGAGACAGCCACACTCCTCGGGACTGAGGCTCACAAGGAGTGAAAATAAAAGAGGAAATGACAAAAAGAATGAAAACAGGACGACAGAGCAAAAAACGAATGAAGGGTGTAACAACAGTGGTAAAACACAAAGCTATAGATCATTTCAGACAAATCAGTTTTTCACATTTTGCAAACATTAAGGAGGCTGGAAAGTGCAGCTGAGCAGATGGGATAGAGGAGGGATGCAAGTTGCCAAAAAGTTGATTATTTCCTGCATGGAATAACTCTCCTCTTGGATGTCAAACCATGGTGACAGGTATCAGCCTTACCCAGGAAAAAAATGACATAATCCCTCTTGATCTTGTCCAGCCCAATCTCGAGGAGCATTTGAATGGGAGTGATGCCACTGAGGGAAACAACCTCCATCTTCCCGTGGTAGGATTGGTGAATCAATTTACACAACAAACTGCTGCTCCCCTGACGAATCTAGAAATGGAAAACGCTTCTTGTGACATGAGAAACACAACAGCAGGGAAACAGAAATGAACTGAGACACATCACACAACATAACTGAGGGCAGGGAAGTGACAAGAATTATGTTCTACTTCAGAATGTTGGCATTTCTTGTGGAACACAAATACATACCCATGGCTGTATCTCACCACGCTCCAGGGATTTTATGACCAGGGTGAAACAGTCAATCAACTCCTGATGGGAACTGACGCCTTAAAATGAAAATACACAGGATTTTATTTCTCAGTCCAGGCTCTTCCTCTGGCTGTTAAGTCAATTAACACCAGGCCAAGGCAAGAACAAACCCCCTCCATTAAAGAAGTGACAGACTGCAGTGCTTTGTGGTAACTCTAACAAAGGTTATTGTAAAGAAACAATGACCAGAGGCCATTGAAGTGTGCATGGCTCAGAGCATGGCAGCAGCAGGTTGTCACAGACAGATTTTGGTGTCATTCTCTCCATTTATATTGAAATTGTCCTTCAGATCCAAAATGAAAAGTTTACAGAATAGTTTTTTTTGTTCTGGTTTAGAGCAGGTGGGTCCTACTGATGGTGTGGGACCTTTTGCAGTCGAATGAAATGAAATCTCCTGCTAGATTTTGGTCTGCCTTTGCATGTGTAAGAAAATGTATCCTCTTCCAATCCTAAAATGAGCTCCTTAGAGACTGTTGACACCAATTTTCTGAGGAGCTGATCAGTCCTTAAAACCCACCACTGTCCCTGACGACCCTGACACAGCGATGTGAGGGAGCAGACAGGGAGAACAGGAGAACTAAAGGAACACAGGAGGAGCAGAGCCCCCCAGACACTGACCTCTCATCCTGCACCATAACTGCTCAGCAAAGTCCAGGCCTCGCTCCCCGAGGAGGGATTGGATGTAGGTGCCCCCTGCAGCTGTGTCACACTGGATTGGCTGAAAGAATTTGGTGGGTTTCAGTTAAAAAGTTGCTGGAGATCCCAAAACCTTCCTCATCTCATTTCCTCCAGAGACCACAACTGGATGCACCCCCAATTCCCCCCTTTTCCAGGGCAACTACCACTGCACAGTGATTGAGAGGCATATTTTTATTTATAAATGAAAATAATTCTTTCCAGAATCATCCCTCTGGATAACTGTTAGCCTTGGATCAGGAGGCAAAGGAGACTGTGAATTCCAGATAAGTATTAAATATTGTCTGCACAGCCAGCAGTGCCCTCCTGGGAGCCCAAAAATCCATCTACACAAATCCTCAGGACAGAAAACTACTTTCTTTTTACCCTGACACTGAATATTTTGGGTCTGGTTGACAGAGAAATTAATATATTTCTAGATTAGCAACAAAACGCTGCTTCTCTCTCAATAAAAAAGGACCCAAACCTCTTCTTGTAGACTGGAAAAATAACTGCAGACCAGTAAGTTGTATTAAAAATATGTCTGACACTGGTAGAGCTCGTAGAATTAAAAGAAGTGAGGTTTTCTGAAGGTAAAATCACAGTGGATCTTCTATTACAAAACTGCTAGAAATTCCTAATTTTGCCTGAAAGACCTTCTTCCATTATTTTTACACAGCAGAAATAAAAAGCAAGAGATCGATCATCCTATCTTTATGCCTGTGTATTTACACACATAAATAATAGAGTAAAAACCTGAAATAACCACAGTTCCTGCACACCTCTGTCTCATTCTTCTTCCCAGACACACAATCTCCAGCCATCTGCTTCTTTAAATCTGGGAGAAGAAAAAAAACCAATTTGACCACTATGAACAAGAAATATCATTAAATCAATTGTGTTAATCCCCAGGCACATCACAACTAGCAAACACACTAATAGATAAAACTCACTCAGTTTAAAAGTGGTTTTACTGGGGGAGGATATAGTCTGAGAAGATTTTTTTTTAGTATTTTTTATTATAATTCCTTTTATAGATGTTATTAGGACACAGAAGATGACAGGGGTACTGAGCTATTTAATCACTCTGTGCAGGTGGTTTTAGCACTAAAATGAACATTTCTGGTTCTAATGCTTTAAAAATTGTCTGTGGAATTTCCTCTAATTCCTGTGAAATGTGAAATCCCTCTACCCAAGGACCCAGCAGCAATTACCAGTCAGGAATTCCCGGATCAGCTCAAGGGCTGATTCAGACTCTGCTGGCTCAGGCCATTCGGTCTCACCCGTCTTCAAACCTTCAGCCAAGGCCTAAAGGCAGCAGGAGAATCAACACAACAAATCAGCTCCTCCTGGAGGTTCTGCACAAGCCCTGCTTCAAAGTGTAGGTGAGTTCACCAAGAATAACCAGGAACTCAGAAACTCCCACAATTTCCTGGATGAGTTGTCCTCTCTGCATTCAAGACTCCCCAAACTGAACTTAAATTTTAACTCTTTTATTTTAGCTTATCTTTGAAACATCTGATGAAGTGTCATACAAAAGTAAACTATTAACACATCAAATCCCTGTTTCATGCAAGTCTGAAATCGAAATTTCCCTCTGTTACTCACAAGGAGAAGCTGCAGCTCCTGATACAGGTGGAACACGGGACTTCTGGGATTCCCGGACTCCAGGAGGATATTCTGGAAGTTCCAGAAGTTTGGGTCATTTCACACTTTAGAAATCACACATCCTAAAACTGCCATTAGCGAGAGGCACGTCAACATAATTTATCATGTGCACTGTGAGCAGGTTTTGGAGGTTCCATCTGCTCTCCCTGGACTCACCAGGGTGGTGTCTGAAGTCAGGGGGGGAATCTGCAGAACCTTCTCAACGTTATTCCACGTAAAATCAACATATAAATTGCTTCCAGAGTCGACTCTGGTGTCCTCCAGTGCAGACATTTTAATCAGTTCATACTGAGCAAATCCTCTGGTTGTCACCTGAGGATGAGCAGATTTACAAACTGAAAACAGAACCACCACAGCATTGATTGGTTTCTACACAAAGGAATTTCAAAAGCATTTCACCAACACAAAAAAGGGTTAATCTCAGACAACAGATTACAAATATTACCTCAAAACACTGTTATAATATAGAATTACAGTGAATTTCTATACAAAATCTATAAAGCTGCCCCAAATCAGCATTATAAACCTCAAAACAAAGGTTTTACATTTAAGTTGAAGACGTGACAGTGTAAAACCTACAACAGATGAATGATGTCTTCTTTTGTGTTGCATTTTGAGCTCTTCCAGGCTTGTGAAACAGTTTTTATCAGCTTTAGGACCTAGGAAAGGAGGAGAATCAAAAAAGCATTTGACACGGGTCACATTTGGCACTCAAAATTCATTCTCAAATATTCCATTTGACATCCCTCAGAACACGGGGGTTCTCCTGGCATTTCAGCAGTTTAAATTTGCTGTTACTGCACCTGAGTGCAGACAGGCCTGCACAGACACAAGTGCATTTAGTATATCAAGTTATTTCTTCTCTACAGCATCAGCTAAAAATATCTTTTTTTAAAATCCCCTCTTGTTTTTTAAAGTCAGGAACATTCCCAAGCCAACATCACATGAGGACAGCGTTGTGACATCAGCATTCCCACAGTTTTAAGCCCTCCCCATGAATTTTAGATGCAACAGGAACCCTCACCATCACAGGAGACCATGTAAATATTGATGCCTGTGGTTTTCTCTCCAGCTGTGAGGGGCTCAGTTCCCATCCAAACCGTGTGTTCAGGGTCAGACCCGTCACACCTGACCCAGAGGGGAGGAAGCACAACCCTGTCGCTGCCCCCCAGGTGGGTCATGTTGGGATTTAGCACCATGTTATAGAAGGACAGCAACAGCCTGGGAACAGGAAAAAAATAAGTTGCCAGCAAAGAGAGCTAAATCTGTTCCTTATCACAACTTGACTCCTCTTTATCATGCTCTGGTAGCAGACTCAAACCATTTTACAGAAAGAATACAGTATTCTAACTTTTAATGCGTATTTATACAACTCCTTTCAGAGGCAGCACAGTGAAATCAAAAAGGAAGAAGTCTAAGGTATCACATCCGAAAATATAATTAATACGTCAATTTAAAATATCCTAAAATCATAACTGGATTTTACACGTTAAGCTCATTAGAAGAATGCATTAGTTAAGCAAACTGGTTTAGTACCATGCCTTGGTATTTTAATAACACCCAAGACCTCAATCACGTTTTTAATCTTTCTTTAACAGAAGCCTTCCCAACACAAGAAAGCACTGAAGGCTTAGTAAGTTTTTTTGCTCGTGTACACCCAGTCAATGCTGCGAACCCAACGGAACAGCCCCCGGGAGCTTTTCCAGCACCTGCTTTGACCACTCCTGACTGATTTCCTTCAAATCAAATTAATGAGCAATTTTACTTTGAAAACAGTAGTAGGAAGGGGAACAAAAGATGTAAAAGAAAACTACACCAAAAGGTGAGGGAAGCCTTTGACACTTACTTTGCTTCTCCCACAGGAAGAGCTGCAGGTCCAGGACTCTCCTTTGGAAAAAGCTCAGAGACAGAAAGAGCTTCCTCCAGTTCTGATCCTTCCCTTGACTCGTTTTCTTCCTTGGGTGTCTTGAAGAGAAATGCGTAATTAAGTCAAAAGCTGCGAGGGGTGAGGAAATACTTGATGGGATCACATTTAAAATAAAAATTCATAACTAACCTGCACACCCACTGCTTTCTGCACAACGTATACTGGGCTGCTTCCCTTCCAAAATCTTTCAATGGGGCTTTTGCAGCTGCCACCAACCAAACAGATCTCTGCATCCGTCTGGGGAACAACAACAAAAAAAAAAGATTAAAGCTTCTTAATACAGTCTGTAGAAACAAAGCAATTTTTTATACCAGAAAGTACAAAATTAACTAGTAACTTTTTTGTAATACACGTTGATTCCAGGAGAAACTGAAGTTTGGCTCTAAAAACAAAATTTCAGAGAACTGAGCTATGAGGGAAAACTGCTGTAAAGTATCAGCTGCTGTCACCAGAGATCCTTGAGACGGAAAACACTCATTTAAAGCACTAACATTAAACATCAATCGTTTCTCCGAGTGTGTGATGGTTGGACCCCGGCGGAACGACAGGGACCGACTGAAGCCATTACCTCATAGAGATACGGACATTCGGGGATATTCTCCTTTCCTTCTTCATATATCCTGAAAGAAATCATTGACATCCGTGACCTCTGCGCCTTCAGCATTTGTCATTAAACGGCGAAATTAACCACATAAACACCACAAACAGCCTCCCCACAAACCGGGGCCACACATCCCTCAGCGGGAGCAGCCCCTCACGGCGGAGACCCTCGGGAATGACCCCGATCCCCTCACGGCGGAGACCCTCGGGAATG
>WEKX01013514.1:78574-109446 GCA_013390025.1 Pitta sordida | reverse complement strand
GGGAGCGGCCCGAGCGCGGGTTTGGTTCGGCTGCAAAGGGACACGGGGAACCGGCGCGGTGCTTGAGGGGCTGGGGGAGAACGGGATCATCCACTGCTGCTCTGAGAGGGGATGAATCTATGGGGGGAGTGCGGGTGGATGCGGGACACGGGAGGTGAAGAGAATTGTGTGTGGGATACAGGAGGGAAATATAATTGTGAGTGTGTGTGGGATGCAGGAGGTACATAAATAGAATTCTGAGTGCATGTGGAGGTAAATACATTTTGTATATATTTTTAATATATATGTATATAGAATGTATATTTTTATATATAATTTATATTGTTATAGGAGGTAAATATATTTACAATTCTACTTATCTGTGGGATACAGGAGGTTAAATACTTACAGTTTTATTTACCTCCTGTATCCCACATCTGTTAACACTCCCATGTGGGATACAGGGGGTGAATAGAAGTGTGAGTGTACGATTTGTATTGCTGGGTGTGGAGCACTGATAGTTTGAGGTTGCAGAGTTAAAGGCTCAGTGGGCTCTGAGAATCCTGGATATTGTAATGAAGGAGCTGAGAGCCCGAGGGCAGCGTCTACAAAGCTTTTCCAAGAGTGCTGGGTAAAACCCCCAAGAAATCTGAGCCCAAAATGTCACATTTCTGGGAGGGTGCCGGGTTTGGGTGTTTGATGTGTGACTTGTCCCTCCTGGCAGGTGGAGGAGCTGGCCCTGCAGTCCATGATCCGGTCCAGCGAGGAGAACGTCACTGTGCCCTCGGCAGCCCTGGCAGAGGACACTCAGCAGGTACAGGGGCTGTCCCCGGGGTGGGCTGTCAGCACAGCGGGGCTGTGGCTCTGGGGTTTCATGCACAGTTCCTGTGTCAGCCTTGTTTCTGTTTCTGGCCATTGCAAAGCTCAGCTCTAAACAACTGAGGTGCTGCTGGTTTTTATGTTTCAAGGGTTTCACCTTCTCCCANCAGCCAGGGTCAAACCACGACAATGTTTCAAGGGTTTCACCTTCTCCCGTCCCTGAAAGCTGCACTTGTTTCAAAGGGGGTTGGGAAATGCCTCTTGGGTGTGACTACAGTTCATTTATTAAATATTATTAAATATTAGGCCTTAACCTTGACCCGGTGTAGCCAGGGCAGCCTGGACCAGGTGCAACTTCCCTGGAGAACTGGTGTCAGCAGCTCTGAGAGCTCTGATTAACCCTGCACAGCTTTGAGAGTGACCTGAGATGCCATTTGGGGTTTGATAATCAGCTCTTTCCTTGTGCCAGGCTCTGGGGCAGATGGACAACGAGGCTGCCATCAACCAAACCCAGTTACACCTCAGTCTTCAGGACCACCAGGAGCAGGAGGAAGAGGAGGAGGAGGAATCTGATTCTTGAGAGAAAAAAGCCACAGATGGTTTTTAATACAGACTCAGGAATTTCTTCTTCATCCATTTAAAAATTCACCACCTGGGGTTCCATTTTGTGCTGTGTGTGGATGTGAACTGTGGGATACAGAAGACTTGGAGTCCAGGGAAGTGACACTGAACACATGGATGTCACAAACTGGGCACATCTTGACTCAGATATTCAAAGCTGCTGCACAAATATGTAGCAAAATCCCTTCCATGTTTAAAACCTAATGTAGCTTTTACATCTTTGAGGTGGAAGGGAGCAGTAATTAATGAACCAGACTAATTTAACGTGCACACTGAACAGCAATAACTTGAGTTTTCTCATTTCCTGATGCTGACAAACAAAACCAGGCCGTGGGGGGCAGGTGAAGCAATGATTCTATGGATTACAACCTGGGCATTTCAGTTAAACCATCAGAAAAGATGTGTCCAGGGTTGTCTCCAGCTTTCAGCTGCTGTTTCCAGTTCCCCCCAGAGCCCTGGAAGTGCAGAGGCAGCACCATCAGCTAAATTGTGAGCCCAGAACAAGGTCTCTCTGTGCCCTCTGGTGCTTTTGGGTACTGACAGTGAAGTACTTTGTACTTCCTGCTCTTCCAGAGTAGATCCGAGGAGCCTTTGATATGTCCAGGATTTGTACAGTAAAAGTTGGTGCTTGTATTAAGGAACGTATACGCTTAAATTAGTGTTACTTTCTTTTTTTCCTCACAGTAACCTCAGAAATCAGTGCAGTTCCACCTGCTTTCATGTGCTCTTTGAGGAGGAGTTTAAGAACTCGAGTTATAAATGGAAACAAATGTGAAGTCCCCTTGCCAGTGGGAGGTCAGGACACCCCACTCAGCCTCCACTGAGCTCCTGCCACTGTTCAGGGAGAGATTTCATTTTGCCTCTTATTTGTACCAATGGAAAACGAATGTGGATTCATCCTGTACTAAAGGCTAATTAGGAGGATTCTGGATCTCTTAATGAAGGAACTTAGATTTAGCAAAGCTTTCCCAGGACTCACAGGTGAAAATCCCCCAAAGTCTGAGCTGAAAATGTTAGGGAGTGTCAGATCAGTCCCTGTGTGTGTGAGAGGAGCTCAGGAGCCACCCTGGCCTTTCCTGGCACCCCTCAGCTCCCAAGGGTTATTCTGACTGGTGAGAGATGTTCTTTGTGCCCAGCCTGGTGCAGAGCAGTTTTCATGGATATCATTCCCAATGCCTCGTGTGCGTGAGCCCCTTGCCTGCTGTTGGATTCAAACAGCCCAGTTCCAGTGCATGTTGCAATAAAGTTCTCCTCCTTCCATCCGACTGTGTTTGCAGTGTCCAGATCATTGCAGAGTGGGGATCAACCCTGGGAACAGGGAATTAAACCCCTAAGAACACCTTTGTTTTACCAAACAGCAGCAGAGGTGCAGCTCAGTGTCACTGGGTTTGATTTACACCCTGCCCAGCTGCCACAGCCACCCCAGGACAAGGTGCAGGGACCTCAGATGTGTCACTGAGTCACTTCCTGCTGCTGCTGGGCTGAGGGAGGTTCCATCCCTTTGATACTGGAGACTGCTGGCCATGGGGAAGTTCATGTCCAGGCTGACAGAGATTCCTCTGGGAAAGAATTTCAGGCATTTCCTCGTCCAGCTGCACCAGATTAAAGCCTTGGTTAAGTTTTTTTGAGGTTCAAACAAAGTTTCAAGGAGGTTACTTGATAATATATTTATTAAGAGAACCCATTGCTAAACATCTGAGAGAATAAAACAATAAAGGATCTTCATACACTTCAGACACTAAACACAGTTGTCATGAATCCTCAGGTTAAAAGAAAGCAAAGTGCTTGGATCATTGTCTTGATTCAGTAGGACATTTTTCAAGAACTGACTTTTAAAAATCAATTAGAAAGACAGACATCACTAAACCCAAGTATGATGATATGTTCGAAAAATAAATATCGAAATATGAACAAGTCTACAATTAGAATATTGCCCTGTACATTCCGAGAAATGCAGAGCTCTTGCCTTCTTCACCTGGAAAGAGAGAGATCTCTACACAACAGCGACACTGGGACCGTGAGGCCTGACTTTCAGGGACAGCTGGGCAGCAGCAAAGCTCGACAGACACTTTGGGAGCATCCCTATCCCGTGCTGCAGGGGGAGATGAGGGAAAGCAGGACTGAAGTACCAACGATTTACAGAGAGTCTGGAGAGAGTTCAAACGACCCGGGGGGAGGTTTCCCCCAGTGCTATTTTCCGAAAGAATATCCATGATCACCTAGATTCAGCAAGCACTGAACTCACACAGCTCACGGGTTTGGTCAGGAGACGAACGGGACCCGCTACGATACCAATTAGTTCATGACAAAATTGAAATTTGGCACATGCTATCGAGACATTCTTCCTGGAGAGGTGAGAGACAGGTTTGAACAGGGAGAAGCTGAGGGGCCAGGGCTGGTACCAGGAGCTGTGGGGCAGCTCAGACTCCGGCGGCGTGTGTGGGGGTGCTGGGCTGGTTAAGGCCGATGGTGGAGCAAAGCCACCCTGCAAAATCCACCTCCTCTGCTTCAGACCTCTTGATGAAGGCATGGATCTGCCACGGGACAAGAGCAGTTAGCACAGCACTCACCCTGCCACCACCACCACCACAAAGAACACAGGGACAGAAAACCTGGCCAAGGCCCTGGAGTGCCCAGGGGAGCTTTTCTAGAGGAGCCAGGAACAGGCAGCACATGGAATGTGCACATGGCAAAGAATTCCACAGGAATGCTGCCCACACCACAGCCTGGAGAAGGATGTGACTCAGCCACTTGAGATAATGCTGTGGGAAATGTCTGCCTGGGCTCTCTGAGGCTGGTTGGAGTCTGCGCCATCACTGCACTGCAGGATCAGGGCAGGGAAAGTTTCATTCTCTGCAACACAACCTCAGTCCTGGCCTTGCACTGACACTTATTCACTGAGACTGACATGGTCATTTCCTACACAAAAAAATGCAGATTTGTTGGTGTCCAGTTGTACAGATTTCACAAGAAAATGCTGGTAACACAGAGAAATTGTGTTTCACAAGAGATGATAAAAATGTGTTTAACTGTTAATGCATCCATGTGGAATTTTGTCCTTTTATTATCCTAAAAGTGCTAATATATATACTTTATTAATGACTAATAAACCTCAGAGGAAGAATTCCTTTGATAACTGATTTATGAGCATTAGGTCACAGGACTCATTGCGATTATCAAAAGGCAGACTCCGAAAACCTCCAAAACTTTTGGTCTCCTGACAGTCCCTGTTCTAGGAGTGAGTGAAACCTGCAGCCCTTGGATCTCTGGCTCAGAAAAGCTGTTCCTCAAACTGAGCTGCTCCTGCCAAGGGCCTCAGATCCACTGCAGGCCACGTGCTCTGAGCTGGTGTGGGAGCAGCAGATGCAGGAAGGGTATTCTGAGCTCAACTTAAGAACATTCACTTACCATCAGCTGCTTCAGGTCGGCTCTCTCGGCAGGATTTTTAATTAAACTGGGAAAACACAAAGTGTTGCACAAGTTACACACTGTTATCTTTGCAAATAAAGATCAAGTTGCATCATGTTGGTTGTACTGCCTGGGCCTGACACAGCTCGATAACAGCACTGGGCACTGTGGGGCCTCTCACACAGATCTGGGGCTGTAATTCCCTCTGGGGGTTCCACAGGGACAGCCCGGGGTGTGAAATCCTGAGCTGCAGAGAGAAACTCCCATTTAAACCAAACCAACATGAGCCACTTGATGCCTCAGTTTTCTTTCACCCACATCTTTTCAAGACCTCAAGCAGGGCTACTGCATTGCTGTTCTTCCTTTGGAAACTATAAATATATAAATACAAATATAAATACATATATTTAATATGTAAACTGCCTGAATATATTGGGTCAGTGCTGGTGCAACTGGGAAAGTAAATAAATGGGGACTGGCTGCTGTGATAAAGATGTTGGCTCAGTGACACACTGGGAAAGGCAAAACATCTGGAGCCTGCAGGATTCCTGCCTCACATGGCACAGGCACTGCAGGATGATGGGACAGGAGCTGTCTGTGCTGTCCCTAAGGGATCTGAGGTGACAGAAGCAGAAATTCAATGTTAGAGGGGAACATCTCTCAGCGTTGGGGCTCCCTCTGTGTCCAGCTGGTGAGATGAGCTTTAGGTCCATTGACACACAAAGAGGATTATGAGAATTGCAGTGACTTGACACTTGCCATGGCCTGGAGCAGGGACTGAAGCAGGGCTCACCCCCTTTGCCACCCAGCCAGAGAGAAAATACTCACCATTTGTTAACAAAGTCTTGAAATTCAGAACCAAAAACACCATTGGGCAGTTTAGGAGGTGGCTATAAACAAACAAACAAACAAATAAATACATACAATTTTCAAATCTCCAGTCGTTCAGTGTAACTTCACCTCCTACATCTGAGCCAAGCTGTGAAGCCCTGACTGACTCTGGTTCCCCCTCACAGCTGCAGGACTTCAAGGGCTGCAGTAACAAATCAGAGCAGGGACAGTTTCTAAGGCAGGGGTGGCTTTGGTTGGGGTTTGGTTGATTTTGCCCCCACACATCCCCCTGGCTGGGTGAACACATATTAATTCAGGAATGAGTTCTTCCAGGCTGTGAAGTCAAAAAGAATTCTGACAATATAGAGTAGGGACTACATACACCTGCCTGTTATTGCCTTGTTCTCCAGGACATCTGCCACAGGACCAGGGGTAAGTTTTCACTCTTACACTGAGTTGTCCAGAGCAGAGACAAGGCCTGTGTTGTTACTCACTGGTGTGGAGTTTGTGCTGGAGGGAGCAGCTCCTGCTGAAGATTGTTTGTGCTAAAGCAGGAGAAAATCTTGCCAAATTCCCAACTCCTGCAGCTTTTCAGCTTAAAGTGACACCCCCAGGGATGCCACAACAGCAGGGCCACAGCAGCTCAATAATTCAAAGCTAACTCTGTTCCAGGAGTCAGTGCTGGCAGATTAAAGTGTTGTGGAATATGCAAACTGGATTTGTAAGGTGAGAGAACTGTGGAACAGGAGCAATCTGACAGAACATGAAGGGCAGCACCACCAGTGCAGGGACCCAGACACCACCTGGGCCTTCTGAACAGGTGAGCTGGGCACTTCTCCATAGTCCATTCACCTGGAACAATTATTATCCACCCACCTGGGACAATGATGGTATTTTAGAATTGACTGGGTGTTCCCAGTGTCTTCACAACTATAATGTTCTGAGAATTGTTAAAACACCAATCTCTAATAACCCTGGGAGCTCAGTTGTTTGGAAGATCCAATGTTGTGAATTAGGTTGGTCAGAATTCTAAACCAAATCAAATGGTATCACCTCGTCCCCCCCTCAAATGCTGGGATGCTTTAAAACTTCACAGTTGTGCAAGAACAAATCTCTAAGTGGATAAATTACCTCGTTAACGATGTAATCAAGGAGTTCAAAGATTGCCATTGGGGGTCTGCTGTCTGGTCCATAGGCTGGGGAGAAATCAAGAGAAGTGGGAAAACACAGTTTATTCTCCTTCCATGGCAGTTTATTCCACTTCCACAGTTTATTCTCCTTCTCCTTCAGGAAGCCCAAGTAACTGTTGTTACATGGCACCCAGATTTACAGGAGAAGAGGTGGAACAACAGGGCAATACTTCCATGCAATGCCCCTCAGAGTGAGGCCGAGCCAGGTGCCCAACACAAATTATCTTAAAGCTCAAATATCAGAGAAAAAAAGCTTTAAGTTGAGGGAGGAGGGGAGTGGGGCAGAGTTAAACTCACAGCTCATGGGTCTGCCAGGGGCTCTCTGCCGAGGGGAGGTCTCTGTGACTGGAGAATCCCCCTCCACGGGGCAGCCAAACATCAGTTCCAGCTCCTTGGAGTCGGGAGGGGGGATTGGGTACCTGCCAATGGCCATTTCCACCAGGGACAGCCCCATGCTCCAGATATCCGACTGCACCGAGTAGTGAGTGCCCTGCAGCCTTTCTGGCTACAAAAGAGAAAAGAAACAAGAGTAAAAACCCCTGCATTCTGCAATAAAAGGAAGGATGAAACCCCAACTAATTAGCAGAGCATGCCAAAAGAGTGCCTGGCATTTTCCTTTAAATATCCCATCCCAATTTCCACAAGTCCCCCAAACATTACACATCCTCACTGCCACTCTGAGACTGTTTAGAAGTGATGTTGTTCTGCTGCTGTTTTATTTCTTTAGCACAGTATCTGAATGTTGCAACTGTTAATGATGACGGGACTATTAAAGGGAAAGGAAACCTGGATGGGCAACTCCAGATTCACCTGGTTCCCCTCAGGAGCTGCTCTGTGTCACCCTCAGATCCATTTTCACTCAAAGAAAATATTCATTTTTGCTTTTCTGCTCTCGTTTTTTAAAGATCAAACTCACAGTTTATCAAAATGCTGCAGACTCTGGGAAATTCTGGAAAAAACACATAAATCATTTGAAATTCCTGCCATGGAAGGTGAGGATGGAGCATTACTGTAAAGGCTCTTCCCTCTGCCCCAGTGGGGGATGGTTTTTGTTCAATCTGACACTGGAATATTCCTGGAATGCAGGAAGTGCTCAAACTATGAGCGGCAGAAGTAACAGCAACAGTTGGGTCCTTGTTTGAGCAGCAGAATTTGGGGAACTTCCCCCCCCAGGGGACTCCAGGCTGGGGAATCTGTACTTACAGACATGTAGGAGCGGGTGCCAACAAAGGAGTTGGCCATGGAATCGATCAGTTGGCCACTGACACCGAAGTCACAGAGCTTGATTTCACCTCTGGAGTTCACCAAGATGTTTGAGGGTTTAACATCTGGGGGGGGGGGGAAAAATAAAAATGGATGATTTGAATAGATCAAATGGGAAAACTGACAATGAGAGTAACACAAAAGGTGAGAATTGTGTCTCTCCCTTTGTTTCCCTCCTGTGACATAATTCTGGGTTTTGATTTCACCATTTCCTGGCTTTCAAATATTAAATTTGGGCATCTCCATCCTCTTTGCAGATGAATTCTCTCCCTTGAGATAAGTAAGTGTATGGCAGCGAAACTCCTCCTGAATGATGCTCATTTGCCTGGAAATAATCAATAAAGTGCCCCACACATTTATTTTACAAAGGTCAGTGAACTGCAGCAGCCAGACTCTCATCCCTTTATACCTGTTTTATATCTGTTGTTGCTGGTTTGGGTTTGTTTGGGGAGGTTTTGGGTTTTTTTCTGTTTCTTGTTTTGGGGAGGAGGGTGTTGTTTGGTTGGGTTTTAATTTTTTAAAAAAATCCTATTCCTGAAAATGTGTATTTAAAATATTTTTGAGGTTTTCCTGTGATAAAACCCCCCCTTCATGATTCTGAATGCATCACTTTTTCTAAATGGAAATTTAATAAGGGTCACTGGTAACCAAGCAACTAACAGCTCTTTGTGAGAGCAAAGGTACAGGGAACAACTGTTGGGTGTTTCTCTCAGAGCTGTTAAGGAGGTTTTTTAACGGATTTTGCTGCTTAGCTGCTCATTACCAACATTTGATCAAAATATCAACCAGCAGCCCACACTGGCAAAGCAAGAAAAAAGAAAAAAAAAAAACCAAAAAACCTATACATTTGTTTAGGAAGGAAGAGAATTATCATTTCAGTTTAGGGCAGATCCAGAAGTCTGGATGTGCAACAGATTTTTGTTTGCTTTCCCCGAGGAGTTTTCACTTCAGTGAGTGCAGACCTGACCTTCCTTTGTGGGATGTCACTGGGGAGGAAACACTGCAGTGACCCCTCAGCAGGGGAAAGAGCTCTCCAGACAAAGTCATTTCTGACTGAACAAGAGCCACGGGGATTGCAAATGAAGACAAAACTACAGTTCAGCTGTTTCTCCCCCAGCCCCCTTGGGAGGAAGGAAGCTTGAATAAAGTTTTCTGCTTCTGGGAAGTGTGGGGGTCCCTTCCATCCCTGCCCTGCCCACTGGGATGTGCCCTGGGATGCTCTGGGGAAGCACAAGCTCTCCCTGGCTCAGGGGCAGGGAGTGAGTCTTGGAGCTTCATCTGCCACTTGAAAATTCCAGCAGGAGGGGAGGAAAAAAAGTGAAATAATGAACCAGACCTGAAAACAAACCCCAGGCAGATGGTGCAGGGAAGCAGGGATTAGAGATTCCCAGCTACACAGGAATCTGCACCTGAAGCTCTGTGCAAAAACAAGGTGGAATAAACAATGTTTGCAAAATACTGTTACCAGAGCAGAGCCTGAAGAGATCAGAGACAGATTTGTGCTGCCTCTCAATGCACATCCAAGAGTTCAGTTCAGAACAACGATGTAAAGCCTCACCTTAATCTCTAGACTTCATTAATACTTCATAATTACACAGGAAAAAAAAATCATTAACACTCCACTGCCAGTGACCCAAACGACATTTTCTTCATGAGCACCTTGAGGTGTTTCAGGATCCCCCTGGAATTTGATGGTTTATCTTTCACCCTCAGTTTCTCTCCACACACTGCACCTCTCACACAAGTGTCTCCTCTCTGCATTTCTGCACAAAGCTGATTTTTCCCTGGAGTATCCTCCTTCCCCTCAGCCAGTGTGATGTCTGAAGGCTGCTGCCTTCCCACCCCTCCAAATGGAGCACCTCGGCTATTTTAACTCGGAGCACTCGAGCAGTTTCTCTGGAAACCAGAGGAGCAGGAATGCCAAGGCATCCTGCAAAATCTATGCTGGAACTCGCAAGAAAATGACAAAAAGGAACACAACGTTTGTTTTTAAGTACTGAAGCGTTAAAGAAAGTGAAATAAATTTTATATGTGCATCATTCTCAGTAATTCAGGGAGAGAATTCTGGAGAACTCCTTCCCCGGTCCAGAGGGAGGGATACATGACCCTGAGAAAGGAGCTGGTTAGTAGGAAGAAGGTTCCAGAATGTCTTGTGATTCCCCCCACAGGCCCAGAGTTCATCCTGAGAGGTGGCCCTGGACATTATTAACTTTAATTTAACATTGACTCCATCAGGCCAGAAGTGACTCTGTGCAGTCCTGAGCACTCTGACATTGGGGGCCACGCACCAGCAACGTGTCCTGCAGCACATCACTGGATCTGCCAGAGAATCCCAGCTCCCCAGGGCAGGATCTCATGGGAACACCCTGGAACAGAGCCCTGGCACTTCCCTGCCGTGAGCTGCCTCCTCCCCTGGGGCTGCTGCTGCCCCTCTGAAACCCTGAAGAGCAGTTTCCATCAAACAGAGAATTCCCAGAGAGGGTTCCACTCCAGACAGGGCCAGAGAGATCTTTGTGTAACAGAACAGGAGCTTTTATGGAAATACCTGACCTGGTCACCCCCCCCTGTGCCTGCTCTGTGTCCTCCCAGTTTGGCTTGCAGAGGTTGTGTGGTTCCCATCGTGTGTGCTCAGGGGAGCAGAGCACAGAGCCCTGTGCTCCATGTGAGCTCACACCCCGTAAAAGGGCTGGATTTTCCATTCCTGCCTCAATAAACCCCAATAACTTGTTCCCTGAGCTCCCTGCAATCACAAGTGAACACTTTTCCTCCGAGTGAGTCCAGGACACACCTGTGTGTGGAACCAGTTTAAGCTCAGTTCCACAAACTTGCTGATATCGCCACATCCCACACCATGAACCATAATAAAGGAATAAAGTCCTCCCTGAAAATGAGCTCCCACAGGCTCTCCTGAGATTTAAGAACAGATATTTTGGCCCTGTGTTGCTGTGTTCTCACGTTTCACGGGGATGTCTCCTCATTTTTAAGTCACCCACTCTCCCCACAACACAAATGCCATAAATCTTCCCAAGCCCAGCCCACCCAGTCCCACATTTTTCCCCAGGGGGTGGATGAGGCAGAACAAACAGTCCATGGGGATGATGTTCAGGGGCTGGAGAAAGCAAAGCAGAGAGACCTGGGTCACCAAAATAATGCTGACAAAGGAAAAAAGTGCTTTGGCCAGCGCTGCTTATTCCAGCTGGGATTCAAGGAAGAGGCACTTTGGAAAAGTGGAGCTGCCAGGAAAAGCTTCACCTGCACTCCAGCTCTGCAAGGACTGCACAAAGGGCAGCCTGGAGCACAGACTCGCTGCTGGACAGCAGCAAAGACACAAAACTGAGCTGAAAACATGAAAATCTCCTCGTGTCTGTGGCGTTTTACACTGCAGGGCACACCCAACCCACTGAGTTTGGAAGTGAAAATGCAGGACAGGAACTTGTGTTGGTCCTGAAGTGATTTCATACACTGAGGTTGAGCTGCACTTAAACAAGATCAGGAGGGCTTCGTTCTGGATTTATCAGATTTACAGATTGTCAGGCTGAAAATAAATAAATAAAATTTGCTGTCTCAGCTGAGCAAGAACAACTTAAAAACAAAACAACCAAGCAACCATCACAGTACCAAACCACTGCTGGGGCTGAGCTGGGAACTGCAAGATCCAGCAGCAACTCTGCCAGGATGCCCTAAAATAAGATGCTCTTTCTCCCAGGAGTCTCCCTTGTGCTCTGAAGAGAGACAAATGACTCTGAAACCATCAGCAGGAATCTTCAGTCTGCCTCCAGCCTCCTTGCTCCAGGAGAGAGCTGTATTTGATTAAAGAAAAACCACCCCAGAAATGTGTAATAAACCCTTTCTGCTTCGTGGGCAAGGAGATACAACAGCTTGGACAAGTCAGGGCTGGTAATTACCCTTTGGGGGCTGGACAACAAATATGATCCGAGGCAGGCATTGATCTTTTGAGAGTGTGAAGATCCATCTCAGCTGGTCCCAGGCTGAGCCAGCAGCTGTTTGCTCTGTGCATATGAACTGCTCCATCTCCAGCCTCCCACTGACACCCACAGCAGCAATAAATGCATTGGGGACTTCTCAAAAGAGTCATTTTTCTTTAATGGAGCATCCAACAGATTAATGAAAGAGCTGGATTTTAATAAAGGGCAACTCTAAGCAGAAGATAATTCGATATACTGTTCAATTTAAAGTAATTAAAGACTCAGGAGAAACAACATTTCATGTTTTTTAAATCATTAAAAGTATAAAGAAAGATGCAATTCTGCATGACAGATGTCTCCAGACAGCCTGGGAACGTGGGACAGCTGGCCAAGCAACTCACTTGCTCTGAAAATTCCAAGGCAACCCTCAGTGTTGAACAGGCAAATTAACCCCAGGTCAGAGGGTTTAATTGCAAACAGCTCCCAACTCAGACAAACCCTGTGTGCACAGGGAACACAAGAAGAGGAGGTTTAACCTCAGATCCTAAACCCAGATCAACTCCTGTCCCCCTGCAGTTTAAGACAACACAACAGTTATGCAAGAGATGGGATTTGAAATAAAACTTTGTCTTACATTACCCAAGAAAAACCCTTTGGAGCAAAGTCACACGGAACCACAATGAACCAGCCACAGAAAACCCAGGTGTTTTACCTTGAAAAAAACCCACATTCAAAGAAAACTTACAGTGTAAACTTTTATCTCACCTCTGTGCATTATTTTATGCTTCTCCCTCAGGTATGTGAGTCCTTTTATTACCTAAAGACAAATAAAAGCAAAATCATTTCATCTAGGAAGCAGAAGAGGTAATTCATGCTTTGTCTGCACAAGAATTCCAACTGAATGCACCTTAGCAGAACTCCCAAAATGGAATTAGTGCCAATCAACATCCAGGTGTAATTTGTACCTGCAGCTCAGACCAGAAAATCAGAGCCAACCAACCCCTCCTGGGAAGTTTTTCGTGGAGAGCTTTGAATGGATACAAAGAGGGAACATCCACAATTCTTGGGGAAGTGCTCATTCAGTTGTTACCCAGCAGCACCAGCTGATCCCAGAGCAGCAAATCACAGAATTAATAAGGTTGGAACCGACCACACAGATCATCAAGCCCAACCTGTCACCTGTTCCCTGACCTGTTGTCATCCTGCAAAAGAAATCACGGCAAACCCAAGGGGATGAGCTGAGCATCCCAATGCCATGAGCTGCCACGTGCAAAGGTGCTTCTGGAGAGAAAGGAACACACTCCAAAATCTGGTAATATTGGCAATATTCCTGTAAAAATCTGGTAATATTGGTAATGTTCCTGTGTCCCTCCTGGGTCTGGCATCATCCCAGGCAGGCAGCTTGGTGATATTCCTGTGTCCCTCCTCCCTGAGCCCCTCCTGGGTCTAGCCCTGGCTGCACAGACACACTCACCGCAATGCTGACTTTGCCCAGGATCTGCTCTGGAATCCTCCCAGCCTTTTTCAGCACTTGATCCAAGGAGCCACCATCCTAAAATTAAATATTTGGAGAGTCAAGCCTTGATTAAATCACTCTCAAAACATTTTAAGCAGGACTAAAGGCTGAAGTTTAATTTGTTTGTAAGAAAAGCCTTTTTCATGTTTGATTTAACACTGGGATGGTTCAGATGTGAAACAAATAAATCACTCCCCAGCAGGAATTACCCAGTTTGATGCTGATTTTAAACAAACATTTGGCCAGTAACAACATCCACTCAAATAAACACTGCACACAATGCTCCTCCATGAGTATTTCCATGCTTTGGATCTCCTGGAGGAAGAGCTGTCCACAAACAGGAGGAATTTTAGAGGTTCCTGTAACAGTCCAGTGCACATTTTCCTGGTCCCAGCAATCCCATGATACTCTCTGCCCCTCCAAAAGGGAAAGAGAAGATTTTATTGGCCCTGGTTATGGGGATGAAAACCCACCACGGTGGGAAAGAGGTTTCTGTCCCTGAAAATGCTGAGCTCCTCCCCAGGGGAACTGTGTCTCTTGTCCAGGGGGACTCTGTCCACTGGGTTTGCCCCAGAAAAAAACATTTCTTCCCTTTTTTTGGTTCTAAAGTTACCTGGTAAGTGATGGCTTTGTTTATCATTAAATAAACTGCACCCCCCCACCCCCAGCAAACACACCCCACTGTTGCCAAGAGCTTTTCACAAAGGAAAATTGGAAAAAATGCTGTTTATTTTTAACAACAATAGAGTGGTGCATCAGGTCGAGATTCTCTTAGAGCAGAGAACGTACAAACAAAGAAGAAATTGGAAAGTTGTTTCTCAAATCTAAGACAATCTCCTTTTGTTCTGATCAGCGCTGGATCACTCCCAGTACTGAAGATAAAAATCCAACTGGAGAAAGCAATTGTCTTCTGCCTTTTCCAGTCCTCTGGAGTTCTCATCAACATTTAAAGCGAAAAAACCCTGGGAGGTGAAGTTTTGTTATCTGAGGATTGAAAGCTAGAACTCTCATGAGGAGGGGAATATATAAATAGTTATTTGAACATGTATTTTTGTCAAAAACACACCCACAGACTCCACACTTGGATCAAAAATACACCAGCAGAAAAAAACCCATCTATAGAAATGTCTTGTAAAATCAGTCTGCATTTCTGGCCAGCTGTCTCTGGTGGATTAACAAAGGTTTTGGACACAAAAAATCCATTTTTTCCTCCCCTCCCTGAGGGCCAGACAAGGCTGAACAAACCCAGGTTGGCTGCAACCTCCAATCCTTCTGCCTGGCAAACACCTGTTGCTCAGCAAACTTGAATTCAGGGGCCTAAAAATACCCAACACCCAAGTTCCACTCCTTTTCTTTCCACCTCCAACTTTTTGTTCATATTCCCACTCATGTTTTGTAACCCACTGCCAGAAAGAACATTTCTGAGCGGTAACAACTGAAACACACGGGCAAAAATAAAGACAATGGAGACTTTTATCCAAAAGGAGAGCAGAAACTTCCACCCAATGATGTTTAATGGCTTAATTAAGGTATAATTTCAGTAATTCCCCATCTCTATTTTATAATTTATCCAAACCTTGTCTCCCGTGTGACTTAGAGCAGATCCAGCTCTGAGCCACCAGATTTCATGACTTACCTTGAACTGCAAACACCTTTGCTGTCAAGATATATTCTATCCCTCACCAGATTATTCCCTGCTCTGGAATTTGCAAACCATGATCACTCTTGTTAATTTCTCACTGAGAAATAAATGGAGATTTTTTTAGGCCTTTTATTCCTCCACGCGATGACACATTTAACAATGTATTCCCATACAATGCCCAGCCGTTTTTATCCATCTTTCCTCCTGGTTTTCATCATTTCTCCTCAATTTTGAGAGCATAACTCCCAGCTTTCCTCTGCATTTTGGGGGATGCACACCTTCCCCTCAGCTCTCACATGCTGCCAAAGCACTTGTTCCTAAGCAACCATCGATCCCTTCTAAAAATTCTGAGAGGCCAGAGAAGCTTTAAAACAATCACATGGACTTGCCAGAAAAAAAGAAATATACAGCTCTCTTCCAAAGAAACACCTTTTTTTTTTTTTTTCCCAGAGAAAAAATAAAAAGGTCTGGAGATGTGTTGCGTTTCAGATGGTTAAAACCCTCCACAAATCCAATAGAAAATTTACTTTTCATCTCTGCCTTTCTCCAGCCATATGGAGCCAAACAGATGTCAGGAGGAATGTGTGCTTTTGTATTCAAATGAGGCACAGTTAAAAATAATTTTTTTTTGGCATTCAGAAAGTTGTGTGAGAGCCTTCTGGGCTTGTTCACTAACCCTTTATGTTTGTATTCCCTGTGAAATTTTTAACAAGGGGTGAAATATGGATTCATCTGAATAAGAAAGGACTAAAACCTGCACAGCTGCAGCCCCAGAGTGACCAGGTCCACTCTGCAGAAAAGGCAAAGCTGAAACCCGATGAGAACAAGTGTTTAAGTGGCAGAATTGGGTAAATATTTTGAGATCCAACAAAGCAGAAGGACCACAAGCAGAAGCTACACTTGCACAGCTTTGCCTCCTACAGAAGAGCAGGGGATGAGACAAACCACCCCAATCCCAGGCTCAGCTCTGAGAAGGAAATCCAAAAGCAAAACATTCCCTCTTGGTTCAGGTCAAATCCAAAGCACAACATTCCCTCTTGGCTCTGATTTAAGGAAAATGAGGTGGAAGGCTCAAGGTAATTTGCTTGCAAGGAGAAAAAAAGTTTATTTTTGGCCCAAGAGCCAAGGAAAGCGGGACCAGAGTGTCCCCTGCCCTGCCAGGTGCTGAAAGAACTGCCCAGATTTGTCACCCATCTTTAACCCCTTGTCTCATGCATATGCAAATCACCTCATGAATATTCATCCCTTCAACATTATGTCATGGACTTGCACTTTTCCATGAGTCTTTCAGCCAATCAGCTCCAATGTTGCTCATTCTTTTCCCCTTCTTGTGGCCAGCACTCACTTTTGTTTCCCTTCAAGGACTGCAGGACAGAGTTTTTCACCCTTAATATTCAGCCTTAACTCTCAGGTCTCTTGAATGATTTGGAAATCTACTCACCCTTCTAAAATTCACTAAATTTTCACTAATTCACTAAAACCCCTAAATCTCTACGTCCTTACCTAACTCACTAAAATTTGTCACTTTCTGAATCTCCAAATCAGCTCGGGTCAGATCCAAAGCAGAACATCCCCTCTTGACTTGGGTCAAATCCAAAGGAGAACATTCACAGGGNAAGTGTTTAAGTGGCAGAATTGGGTAAATATTTTGAGATCCAACAAAGCAGAAGGACCACAAGCAGAAGCTACACTTGCACAGCTTTGCCTCCTACAGAAGAGCAGGGGATGAGACAAACCACCCCAATCCCAGGCTCAGCTCTGAGAAGGAAATCCAAAAGCAAAACATTCCCTCTTGGTTCAGGTCAAATCCAAAGCACAACATTCCCTCTTGGCTCTGATTTAAGGAAAATGAGGTGGAAGGCTCAAGGTAATTTGCTTGCAAGGAGAAAAAAAGTTTATTTTTGGCCCAAGAGCCAAGGAAAGCGGGACCAGAGTGTCCCCTGCCCTGCCAGGTGCTGAAAGAACTGCCCAGATTTGTCACCCATCTTTAACCCCTTGTCTCATGCATATGCAAATGACCTCATGAATATTCATCCCTTCAACATTATGTCATGGACTTGCACTTTTCCATGAGTCTTTCAGCCAATCAGCTCCAATGTTGCTCATTCTTTTCCCCTTCTTGTGGCCAGCACTCACTTTTGTTTCCCTTCAAGGACTGCAGGACAGAGTTTTTCACCCTTAATATTCAGCCTTAACTCTCAGGTCTCTTGAATGATTTGGAAATCTACTCACCCTTCTAAAATTCACTAAATTTTCACTAATTCACTCAAACCCCTAAATCTCTACGTCCTTACCTAACTCACTAAAATTTGTCACTTTCTGAATCTCCAAATCAGCTCGGGTCAGATCCAAAGCAGAACATCCCCTCTTGACTTGGGTCAAATCCAAAGGAGAACATTCACAGGGTCACAGGTTATTCTAAGGTGGAAGGGACCCACAGGATCATCGAGTCCAACTCCCAAGTGATTCCCACCCTGGAACCACGGGCACCACGCTCCATCCATCCAACCTCCCACCATCCAGACCATGGCACTGAGCTCCTCATCCAGTCTGACCTTAAACACCTCCAGGGATGGCGACTCCACCACCTCCCTGGGCAGCCCATTCCACTGAGGGATCACTCTCTCTGGGAAAAACCTCTTCCTAACATCCAGCCTAAACCTCCCCTGGGGCAGTAATCCCAGGCTCAGTGTGCAGAGGAAATCCAAAGTAGAACATTCTCTCTTGACTTGGGTCAGACCCAAAGCAGACCATTCCCTCTGGACTTGTGTTAAATCGAAAGGAGAACATTCCCTCTGGACTCAGATCAGACCCAAACCAGACCATTCCCTTTTGGCCCAGGTGTCACCCCGTGTCCCCTGGTGTCCCTTCCCCACTCACCATGTGCTCCATGCAGATGCTGATCTCGCCGTCGCTGTAGAAGGCGCCGTAGAAGCCCACGATGTAGGGGGAGTTGCACTCGTGCAGCACCTGCAGCTCCCGGATGATCTGATTCCTGATGGCTGGTTTGATTTCCAGGTGGATTAACTGGGAACGAGCCACTCTCTGTTAGTGTCACACTGGCAAAGGGCCACTCCCCGAAGGAACAGGTTGTTCAGAGAGGTTTTCAATGCCTGCCAGGCCCTGGCTCTGCTCTGAGCAGGAGGGTGGATTTCCCTTCCAACTGGGATTATTTTACTATTTACCCCTGAAATAATCCACCCCTGGTTTCTTACTGGCAAAGGAAAAACACTACAAGCCACCACGGGGAGGCTGAAACACCAGCACCCCATGGACAGGCAGGAATTCCAGCTTTTTATCACAAAAAGTTCTCCGTTTTTGTTCCTGAAGGAACCGTGTCAAAGGTGCACTGACACAAAGCAGCTGCCGGAAAATATCTGTGGAGGTGTCTGCAAAGCATCAGTGGGAGGAATGAGACAAACCTCCAACTAAAACCTGCCCAACACTCTGTTCCACCAGATTGTTCCTCTCACATAATACAAGAGTTATTTCTCGTGTGAAAGATTAAGAGCCACCACAGAAATAAAAATTTTTAGTTAATATACTAAAGAGAACTGCAATTCAGCGAAAGGTTCCATCAAATATTAATGAATTTGGGCAAAATTTCCCGTGAAATTCACAGTAGGTGGAAAAAAAAATCAATTAAATCGATTTAGTTCAAGAAAACCTCAGTGACTTGTCTATTTTGCAATCCTCACACCTCAGAACTGGACATTGTTCTTTGCTTCTCTCCAAACTGTTTATTCCTCAAGTCACCACGTGCACATTCTCCTTTAATGTGGCTGAAGATGACAGTGCACCCCTCTTAAAAAAAAAAAACCCAAACCCCTCTGAAATGTTTAACTTCTCAATTAAAGGAAAAATAAGGAAGTAAAACAGTGAGACCTGGGATAAGTGTGAGTTGTGCTTTTATCCTTTGCTGTGTATTTTGCTCCCACAGAAACTGAGGGGAAGCGAAAGCTCCTCACATGAACAAAATGAGAATTAAAACATCAAGTCAGCTCAGTTAAAAGAAATAAGAGTTTTTGGGCAGGTCACAAAGCATGAAAGGAGGAAAGGGGAAGGATACCTGCCCTGTCCTCACTAACACATGGGACACTGTTTCTGAGAAACCGGGAAGGTTGTGTGGGATAAGGAAGTGCAACCCTTCCACCTTTTGGGAACACACCAGCTCCTCTAAAGCTGGCATTAAACAGCCAATTCCTGTGCCCACACCACTGGTTTCTGCAGCTGAAGTCCCTGCATTCCAGAGGCAGCCTCTGCAATAAACACCACCCCCAAGCTGCTGCTTTTGAGGCCCTCACCTTTCGCGCCATGATGAGCCCCGAAGGTTTGTGGGACACTTTGAAGACCACGCCACCATTCCCTGCTCCCAGCTCGCTGATCTTCTCAAAGTCGTCATCCTTGAGCTCGCCAACCTTCTGCTTCTGGGTGAGGAACGCCTCCAGGCGCTTCCTCTGCTGCTCATCCAGCTCCAGCTCCTCCAGCTTCTTCTGCAGGGCCTCCAGATTTGTCCTGTGGCACGAGAAAGGGCAGCAGAGGCATTAAAACTGAGCTCAGCCATGAAACCCAAATACATCATGTAGGACCTGCCTTGGGGGGTCACCCCCGTGAGGTTTGTGGTTGCAGCTCTGGTTTGATTAAACAGGGTTTTATTCCAGATAAAGTGATGGCAAACTCATGGCAAATCCAAATTCTGAGCCTCCAGCTCTGGCTTGAATGACTCTGCATTTCCCTGAGCTCCTGAGTCACAGCACTCCGCTCTGTTTTTAGTTGGGTGCTCTCAAGGTTGTGCTGGAATTTCCTCCAGAGTGTGGCTAAACGCTCCATCGACTGATTTTCACACAACTGTGTAACTAATAATTCATTCAGAAGCATCTTATTTAGAGATCAGCAAAAACTCATCAAGCAGGTCACTGGGACTGTTTTCTGCACCCTGCCCACATCAAAGCATCATCCCAAGCTCAGTGCAAAGCACAGAGAATCAGGTGGAGACATAACTCATCATATATCGAGTTTCACAAATTGAATTAAAGCACACACAAAACACCGAAGAGGGAATACTGGGAATACTTGAGACAGTTCATCACTAGGACACCATGAAAATTCAGGCGGATTTGGCAGCTAAAAGCAGCAGCACACACTCCTGTGCTGATGTCTGCCTCCAGAAGGAGCACTAGGAGCTCCTTCATCTTATATAAAACTTTTATTCAGAGACAATGCTCCCCATTAAAATTCATGCCCATTACCTGCTGCAGTCCTGGTGGGGTGTTTTTCACTGTCAAGGCCCTGTGCCTTTGCCAGAGATCCATCAGAGCAGGAAATCAGCAAATCGGCTCAGGGCTCCACTGTGCCAGGCTACTCCAAGGCAGTAGGTTATCATTTAATTTAGTGCTCCCAGCCTGAAAGCCAAGCACACACCAAACATGCTGCAGCAGGGATGGGATCCAGCCTCCCCAGGGTGAGCACGGGGAGCTCAGGGCTGCTCCCTGCACTGGTTACAGGAACAGTGTCACCTCCCAGCACAGGGTCAGCAAATATGTTCCTACTCAGCTGGCAGAAATGGATAAATGGGTTCCACTGCACAAAGTGCGGTGTCTCCACACACAATTAGTGCAAGATCCCTCTGCCAGACCAAAGGGAGAGTCAGGACAAAATACAGACTCAGGACAAGTTTCTGGGGGAGGTGGTTGTTGCAGCAGCAGGTACCAGGTGCCCTGGAGGAGGAACTGCCTCACCCACACTGTGAAGTGAATATATCACTTCCTTTGAGCACTCCCGACTCCCGTGACCTCCGAGGGTAAAGGATTGCAGAGCAGAACTCAGCCACACCCCACCTTCCCAAAATACCTCCTGGAAACCTCACCTCCATCCCTGCCCATCCCAGATCCTGGGGAACCCACAGCCAGCCCTGGTGCACTGCAGGTGAGGAGGGTTTCCCAAGGATCCCTGTGGGATCCTGGCAGCCCTGCAGACGGTGCCACCTCCCCTGGAGCTCACCTGGGACTTTGGAACTGTCCCACCTGCCCCCAGCACCTCACCTTCCCACAGTGGGCAAAAGGGGAGGCTCAGGGAAAAAAATCCTGGCTGGCAATAACAAGGAGAGGCAGTAAATGCACAGCAACACCTCAGGTCACCTCCTGAACGTCCTGTTTGCTGCTTCCCAGGGGTGCACAGCACCTTATCCACAACCCCCTGAAGGGACAGGACAGGTCTCAAGCACCATCCCCTCATCAGGGCACTCCTTGAGCCCATCACACTGTTCCCTTAAGGTCTGAGTGTAGATTTTTTTTCAGGTTTTCTTTTTAAACATCAAACCCTCCACAATTTACAACCACTACAGGCACTGCTGGGACACTGCAGGGAGTCAGGGAATAATGAGCAAACCTGGGTTTCCTACAGGTTGGGCAGGGAGGAGTAACACTGTGCAGAAAGCTCTCAGCATGCAACAAAGATGGGCAGAAGGAAGAAGAGATTCCTCAGCTCCTGATTGTGGGGAGAGCTCTGAGGAAAGCACTCCTGGAAGAGATGGATCAGTAATGAGAAGAAAAACACTGCCTTTAGTCTGTTGGTACATCATGGCATACCAAAAACCAGGAAATAAATCCTAAATTCGTACTAATACTCCAAATCCCTGAAAAGTTGGGTTATTTAATTCACATTAGTGGTAAGTTAATAACACACTCAACCCTAAAGGCTACATTAAAGCTGTTACTCAACTTCAAAGTCTTCTTCAAGAGAGAGGAGGAAGAAAACCCGGCAAGGGGGGACAAGAAAGGTCTGACAGCTTTTAGCAGTAATTTGACAAACCTCTTTTCAAAGCCATTACTATCAGTTTTGCAAGCTGAACAATTAGCGTTGAGTGAAAGCATCAAGAAGCACTTTCACTTTCAGCTCTCCTGTCGCATGAGGATACAGGCTCGGGGGTTGTTTTCCAGAGCAGTGACAGTAATGCTTTCCCCAAGCCCACACAACTGTCAATTTAGAGAGGAAAGTAGGCAGCTCACTACATAATTTCCATGAACAACCTCAATCAGGGAGCTGAAATTAAGGATTAGGAACATGAAGACACGGTGTGGTTTGGAGAACACGGACGACGATGTTGCCTGGCTGTGCCAAAGCCGGGCAATAAGACAAATTGTTATTAAACTTTTCACGGGATAACATGGAAGAGCAATTCTGTAATTCCAGAAGTCTCCCAGCTCAGTGCACAGGGGTCTGTCTGGACTCATAAAACTTGTAGTTAGAACAACTCCAAAAGATTCAAATTCCCTGTAAGTGCCAAGGAGTCTGTTTTGGATAAATACACTGGTTTTCTACTCCTGCTTAATTTCCATTCTTGCAATGTCTTCGAGGTAATTCTTCTAAATTATCCCTGCACTTAGCTGGGATATATTGCCAAGAAAACCTGCTCATTTCTAGAATTTTAACATCTGAAAAATCACAGAATCTCAGACTGGTTTGGGTTGGAAAGGATCTTAAAGTCTGACTTGTTCCACACCCTGCCCTGGGCAGGGACATCTACTATCCCAGGCTGCTCCAACCTGGCTTTGGACAATTCCAGGGATCCAAGGGCAGCCACAGCTTCTCTGGGCACCCTGTGCCAGGGCTTCCCCACTCTCACAGGACAGAATTTTTTCCCAATATCCAACATCTCATTCCCTTCCAAAGCGCAGTGACACAGCAGGGCACAGTGTGAGGTTAAACACAGCCAGGAAAAAAAATTACCCAGAAGGAGTCAGACACTTGATTAAAATCTATTTCTTAGCGAAAGGCATGCAAAACAAAGCTATTAGAAAAGCATTGCTCCGTCCAAAAGAGGATCCTGCTGGCCCAATTCAATGCAAATCCTCATTTTTCTGAAGTTGAAAGGCACGTATTTTAAAGAAGAAAAACACCCGACACGACTTCACGTCTCCTGCTGAGTCTCCAACCAACGCGACATCTCAGCTCCAAAACCTCCTCCTGGGCTGAGCGGCTGGGGAGAAATCCTTCCTTTAATCCTCCCCCTCCTTTTCTCTGGCCTAACCACCATCCCATTAAATATTTCAGCCTATTTTTCCTTCACTAAGCCAACGCATGCCAACCACCACACGTGAAATGAAGACAGAGCTCACCAGAGAGGAGAGTCCCCCATGCCAGCGGTGGCACAGACAGCGGCACAAATATCAGAGTCATGCCCTGGCTGCCTCTTCCCACCAGACTTTTCGCAGCTGCTCCCAGCCATCCATCCCTCCATCCATCCCTCCCTCCAGCCCCTGGAATTCCAGCCCCTCGTCACCCCTCTGGGCACACTGAGCTCTGTGGCCCAACAATGCAAACAGGGGGGGCTGGGGGGTTGTTCCTGAGTTAAAAAGCTTCCTCAGGACGTGCTGTAGAGCTGCACTCAAAGTCAGCCACGGATCAACTTTGTCAAGAAATTCAAGAGCCAAATCTCCAGAACCAGAAGCCCAAGTTTTCCGTCACTTTCGTACGTATCTGTGAACCCACCGCTGATTTTTCCCCACCAACGCTGCACATCAGAAGGGACCACGGGGTAATTAAGGTTTCCTCATGGACAGAAAAATAAACTTATTCATCAGGTATTTAAAGCACAACTCAAAGGATACACAGAATTACAGATTCTCATCATCAGCTCACACACATTAACCCAAGTCCTGCACTTCCATCATTTTCTGTCCCTGACCTACGAGTTAAATTCACTGACAGAAACAAAGGATAAATACAAGCACTAGGAAAGGTAACAGTATATTCCTGTCTCATGTGGTAGTTACACAGCCTTTGAGAGACATTACAATAATAAAAAGGATGAAGTTACAGCATCAGTTTACAAGGCCAGGATTAGAATTGAGACTCCTGTCAAGGGCTGAGCTCGGCTCCATGGAGAGGAGGGACCGGGAAGGGAAACTGCCAGAATGTGCAGATGAAAATACAAAAAAACCCCATAACTGGGATTCTGAGGAAACCAGGGATGGATGGTTTAGATCCTTGACTGTGTTTTAAGAGGATGGGTTGTGTAACACAGAACATTTGTCAGCACAGCCATTCTGGGGAAGAAATTAATACCTCTGACTTAATTCACGGATAGACCGTGCCAATAAACACAGAAATATTCACACATAAAGACACACATCTCTAGCCACACAGAACATTTTTTTTCCCCAAGTAATGTATTCTGCAATCTGCTGATTCACCTTCCCACCACACTGAAAGGAGCTCTGGAAAAGCACAGAACGATGCTGAGCTGTCCAAGGCCCTGCAAGAAAGAAGGAAGAGCTGCCAGGAGGTTTCATGGGTTTTGTTTTAAAAAGCCATAAAGTAGATTTTTTTTTTAAGGAGATACTCGTTCATCCAACAAATCCCACACTGCTGGAATTTCTCCAGCCCGGTTCTCGGGATGCAAAGTAAAATAATCTGCTTCCATCCTTGTTCCTTTGGCACCTGCTGCCCCGTCAGGGACACCACTCGATACTTCCTGCTGCTGCATTCCTGAGGGACACTGAACCCAGGTGGGAGATCAGCCCCCCCACTGCCAGAAGGGACAAATCCTGCTGGAATCGACTTTCCTTTGGCTCACACCAGACTCAGGATGGACAAGGGCTCCTCCACAGATGTGATCCTGAGCACGGAACGAGCCTTTCCCAGTTGCTCAGCTCCCGTGGGACCCACTGGCACAAAGACTCGGACATTTGTTCCAAACTGTAATCAGGATTTTTGCCTGAGCAATGCTGAACACTTGGATATGTGATTGCTAATTTCCAGCACCAAGGAAGTGCTCAGAAAAATAAATCCATTGCTTCCTCAAAAAATAAAAAAAAAATAAAATCAAGAAGCCTCAGCAATAAAAAACTTGATTCCCCCAAACTCAGCCACCTGGAAAACAACGCTGCCAGCAGAGATTGCCTCCTCCAAGAGGCATTTTTTGTGTTTTGGCAGTGGAATGTGCACATTTTATAGAGCCCAGGCAACCCCCAGGGCGCTGGGGGGAGAACAAATGCAGCTGTAAAAAGTGTAACACAGGCAAAAAAGGGGAGGAGAGTTTTTTTACTGGAAAATTTAGAGCTTAATAATTGAAAGGGAAGGTCCAACTTTTAAAGGTACAATTGAAAGGTTTATCACACTTAATAGAAAACTCCTTCCTCGGGTAGTTTCAGACCTTCTCTCCTGTGTACACTGAAATATTGGGTCCAAATCCACTCTAATAACTGGCTGGTATATTTCCTGCCTCGTGTAAATTCCCCATTATTTTCATGTTTGTTTTTTTTAAATTAGTGCTAAAGCAAAGACTCTTCTCCCAGGTTAACAACAGCAGCTACATTAGTTACACCAATAAATAATTCAACCACGTGTTGGGGTTGAAAAGGACCAGGTAAACTCCCTTTTTTGGCTACAGGTCACACTGGAAGGTCTCACAGGTAATCGGCTCCTCTTGACACTGTTCAATTAAAAGATGTGCCACTCAGAAATTGTTGCAATGACTGAATTACGTCTGAGTCAGGGTGAGAACCAGGAAGACCCAGGGACAGCAAGGAGGGGAAAGGACTTGTGCAGAAAGAGCAGGATCTTGCACAACCTTCGTTGTGAAATCACACCTCTGTGACCATCTGCTGAATCAGCGGCAAGGACAAGAAAAGCAGCTGCCTCCGGGATCACAGCTGCACTTCCCTCACCAACATTGATTTTTATACCATATATTTTATATTATTATGGTTTGTATCAGGGGTTTTTTTTAATCATCATAATAACCACAGTATCCCTCCATTACTATCCCTAAGCACGACAGTAAGAACACAAGACAGCATTAAATGTCTCAAAATCTTTCCTGCCCCCACAATTGCCAACCAAACGCTGCCTGCAGCAGCACAGGGTAATTCACTGCCCTGCTGGGGGACGTGCACTTGGAGTCCTTTTCATGCGTCCAGAAATAATGTAAAAAGCCAGGGAAGTGCTGCAGGCTCTTACTTTTCATTATTTTATTAGAAGGGATCATGTGCTCTGTTAGTTTACTCGAGTAACACTGAAATGCTGGTTCCAATTCTAATGGCTCGTGCACATGAAAAGAGAATTAGAAGAGCGTATTTTAATCTAAAATGCATTCTCTCATAGCACAGGTATTTGGGAGCTTGGTTAATCCTTCAGCAGAGGGAATAATAAAAAAACACAGGCAGTTTGATCATCAAACACCAAACTCAGGGGTGCCACCACCCATCCAGGGGTTTCTTTAAATGCAACTTAACCAGAATAAACAGCATCAAGAAGAAAAAGCTGACGAATTAATACTTAAAACTATGAGTGGAATTCAGGGTCACCCGTTCTGACAAAATTACTCCCTGGCTTGAACAGGTCTAAGGCACAGATTTATGATAATTAAGGCTTTAAAAAGCAAGAACCCTGGAAAAAAACACATTGTGCCCGATGACCTGGTTCCACCCCTGGCTGGCTTTGGATTCTCTTCATTTTCAAAATAAAAATACAGTCCCTAAGGTGGTAGAGACCTGAAACTCCTCTCAAAGAGCCACTTCTTTACAGCACACTCAGAGACGACACAAATTCTGTTTTCTAGTTGTTTTGCTCATGTTTTTATCTAATTAAACACAAACCCCTGTTGCACCTGCTCTGTCTCATTTGATTATCCCAGCTCAGGTTTGATTTGGGAGAAAATTGTGGCTAAAACACATCCACAGTTTGTATTTTGGAATGAAAAAATAGATTTAAAAACCCACATTTCAACCCCACCACCTCTTCCATGTCAGAGCTCAAACAACACGGAAAAGTCAGTGGCAATAAATTCTTATTTAAAAAAAATTGATTTCATTTGTGTTCTTAATCAAATCCCAGGAAGGCTGAAGTTCTAACACCTGAGCTGGGGAAGTTGTCTTGATTTAGTGAGGGTAAAAAGTGAAGGGTCAGAGCAGTTGGTTTGGAGACAAACCCAAATGTGACTGAAAATGTAATTAAAAGGTTTAAGCAGTGACAGGCATTAATTCAGAAGTGATCTCTTCCGTACTGACCAATGAACTAAAACAATAATGATCATTGGATGGTTGTGTTCTATGACAAAATATCTTGTATCAACGATTTGTTTCACTTGCTCAAGTGAAATAAAACAGGCTGTAAATACAGGCAAGACATTCTGTTTCATTAAACATAAATCAGGATCTCAAGGCACATGTTGAATCGATTTTTTTCCCTGTGTATGTACTTCTGGACGTGGACATCTTTAAATTTTAATGCACTCTGCTGAAATCAGTGACTCATTACTCAGTGTAACCTGTACACAATAGGCTTGGATTAATAAAACAAAAATTACTGAATTCCTTAAATAAATATTACAATACTATAGAACTCCTGCATTTTGTGCCATTTCAGTCAAAAGCACTTTAAGAAACTTAATCATGTTTAGATATTTGTTTTGAATTTTAAAAAAATCACCTATTTGGATCTCATTAAATATCAATTTTTAATAGTCACAGCAGTCAAAAATCAGGACGAATTTGTCATGCCCCCAATGTATTAAGGTGTTCAAGAATTTAGTGACGAGCCAATACGAGACTTAACAGGTAAAAGGAAGGAAAAAGCAAAGCTGGAAACAATAAAGCACCCAAATTCTCTTCTGCCACTGAAGAGAATAGTTATGGGAGAAAAAAATAAAACAAAACCAAAACAACCCTAAAATACATGAAATCTGATTTAAGACAATATAAAGTCTTCTTTAAGGTTTAAAACTCCCATTTAAGATGCCCTTATCTGGCCCTGGGAGCTCAAAAACCAGTTGTAGCTTATCTTTCTTATCTTATCTGCTGTAAAAACGTGGGACCCTCCTCTCTCTGCAATTAAAGAATGACATAAGCACCTTCCCTTTCTTGGAACAAAACCCCGCCTGTAACACAGAAAGTGGAATTCCCTCCAAACCTGCCTCTTGCCAGAGTTTCCTCTCCACGTTCTGGGGCTGCTTTGGGCTCAGAGAAACTCAGATGGGGGAACAACCCTCGGATATCCAAAGCCACAGGGAGTCAGAAGTTGGAAAGGCACAGGAAGCGGAGATTGTTCTGGTTCCTTCTGGCCCTCGAGACACTAAATCATCCCGCAGCACCTTCAGCCAAAAGAATATTCCTCCGCTTTCAGGTTTGGATTTTTTCCTCCTCATGTCTGCAGAATCTTCACACAATTTTAACTGGGCAGCTGCAAAGGCAGCAGAAGGAAATCAAAGCAAGGCAGAGTCACCTTGGTTTGTGTGTGAGGAGCTGCAAACAGAGCTGAGCCCTCGGGAAGCCTCAAAACCAGGAGCGAAGCTGAGGGCACAGGAAAACCTTTCATTAACTTGTCTCTGTTGTCCAACAGGGTGAAGCCAAGGCTTTGGAAGGCCCCCCACAGCAAACCGCAACATCCTGTACAAATAATTTAAGTAATTGCTACAAATAAAATCTGCTGTCGGAGGAAAACACTGTGAAATTTTCATTAAAATATTAGGTATGATTTCATATTTAAATTGGAGCTGCCCTCACTCCCCTTTGTATGTATGTACTACCTGGGCAGGAAAAGAGGGGGGGGAAAAGGGGTAAAAAAGGAGAAAAAGAAATGAGCCACACACATGAGACCCAGGCCTCCTGCACATCCTTTCCCTGCTGTAGTCAATGAGTTCCCAACCCCAAATAAGGACGAGACAGAGGACGGGACACAAATGGAAAGCAGGACATCCTGCACCATCCAGCCCCTTCTTTCATTTCCTCCCTGTCCCCTTCCTCTCTGCCAGGAAGCCCCAGTGGCAGCTGTACCCACTGCTGAAAGCATTAATGAGTTACAGAACAGCTCCAAAGTGCCTGGATTCCAGGGAGGCCGAGGCACATCCCCTTGGGTTTGTGCCAACGTTGCCTTTGGGCCTCAATAACTTCCTTCCTTCGGGATGTCCGGGTCCTTCCCGCACTGCCGGGCAGGAATCCCATCGCCTCGCCCGGAATCTTCCCTTTCCCCAGCAGAGTCATCCGAGCTCACCCCGTCCCTGCCCCTCTGGGAAGGGCAGGTTTGTGTCCAGTGGGAGGACAGGCTCACACAGCCGGAATTCCACGGGAGCTCTGGGCAGTGTTAATATGGCAGCGCAGGGATGCTCAGCATAGTCAACAGGCTGACAAACACCTCCCAGCAGAATCCAGGCAGGGACCAAAGGGGGAGAGAGGGGAGAAAATAAACAACCTTCCACGTGAAGGAAATAAAAAACAAAACTGTTTTCGACTCAATTCCAAAAAGCATTTCCAAATTCTGATGCAACCGTTCTTTGCCATTCGAAATCTTTCACAATGTGGGTTTAATGTCAGCAGGATGAGGGGATATTTCCATCATTAATTAATCCTGCCTGTTTACAGGACAACCTGTTGCTGGATTTACTCTCGCTAAGCTACTCCTTTTAAAAAACACTGGGCATCCCTAGGCCTGGCAAAAGCCTGTATAAGACCTTCTATGTGATAAAGAAGTTGGGGAGAAACACACACAGAACAGAAAGTGGAGCAAAACACTCCGTCAGTGCGAACAGGACCCAGCATTCCCAGGAGCCTCCAAAGGTTTCCAACAGGTAAACGAGTTATCAGCCATGTGAAAGCAATTTAGAATTAATGACACTCCTTGAGGGAAGAGATAAGATATTTAATATATGGCAAGCGAGGTGATTAACCTCGGGTGCTACAGCCAGCAAGTGATTTATGGATCGGGTTTGTTCTACAGAACGAGACTAACACGCAAAGGGATCCCTGGAGACTAAATCCACGTATCCCCCAAGTGCCTTGAGAAAATCAACTGGGGAGCTTTACACAGGTAAATATAAAAAAAATAAAATCAGTATTTCCCCCTTGTCAATCCAAAACAAAAGCTGCATAACATTCAAATCGTAACACATAGATACAATCAGCAATTCCTGCCAAAGAACAGTTTTTAAACAGCTCATCTCTCACTTAATCATCAAAAGCCTTCGCTAGAAATGTCACAGCTGGAGCCGGGAGACGCTGAGTTTTTGTTTATTTTTTGTGGGGTGTTGTCTCGATTTGGGGGTTGCATTTCTTTTGTGGTTGGGTCGGGTTTGGTCGGGCTGTTTATCCTTCAGATGCTTGGGTGGCTAAATGAGATCCGAGGCTGAGTGAGACCCGTGTGCAGCTGCCCGCAACCCTGCCCCGCATCCCTCGCTCAGGGAGGCGCATCAGCAGAGCCCAGCTCAGCTCACACATCCCCGAGGAGGCACAGCTGACCATACAGGGCCAGGAATCCGCAGGATGCAGCTTTGTTTCGAGGCTCAGCGAAGCGCCAGCACAACACCTCAGCCTAAAACAACAAGGCGTGAACGCCGACCTGTTAACCTCAGCTGAAACCCTCCCGTAACACTTGGGTCTCTCCATCCGAACAGGCAACAGCCGCACGGAACAGCCCAAAATTCGGTATTTTTTCGCCGCGATGAGCTCAGCCCTTCCCACGTCCACCTTTGCCTGGGGAGCCCCGCAGCTCTTCCCCGACACCCACCGCCCGTCTCGCCCAGCACAGCGTGTCAATAACCGCAGAAAAACACTCACTGAAAGCAGCGACCGCCTGCTTCGGAGCCAAGGACGGAGGGGAAAACAAAACAAAACATCTCCTCTACAAATCTGTGGTTTCCAGTGTAATTTCTCCCCCCCCCCCCCCCCCCCCCCCCTTCACCA
>WEKX01013514.1:52264-77839 GCA_013390025.1 Pitta sordida | reverse complement strand
GGGGTTTCCAATTTAATCTCCCCCCCCCCCCCCCCGCACACACGTTTATGAAACACGCCGCTGGAAACGTGTAATTTGGCACTTAGCAGGTAATTATATAAGCCGAGAACTCATCAGACACCATTACGGACTAGGAGAAGAGAGTTATACAAGTTCCCCTCTATTTTTTCCGGCAGGTTTGGGGGTTTGTTGGTTTGCCCTGTCTGGCAGAAGTTTGTTCAGCGCCCGCAGCCGCATCTCCCGCCGGGCGCGGGCACCGCGCAGCCCCGGGGATGCACAGCTCGGGATCGGGAGCCCTCGGCCCGCACCCCCCGCACCCAGCCCCGCACTCACTCCGCGGAGCTGGTCCCGTTCACGGCGGATCCATCCGGAGCGGGGTTGAGCTGGATCGGCCCGGGCTTCTTCTTCGGCATCTTCGCCCGCACACGGCGCGCAGGGGAGCGGACGGAGCGGCCGCGGCCGCGCTTCGGGCAGGNGTGCCCTCAGTGTGCCCTCAGTGTGCCCAGAGTGAGTCTTCAGTGTGCTCCCAGTGTGCCCTCAGTGAGCCCTGAGTGTGCCTTCAATGTGCCATCAGTAAGTCCTCAGTGAGCCCTCAGTGAGCCCTCAGTGCCCTCAGTGTGCCCTCAGCCCTCAAGGAACCCTCAGTGTGCCTTCAGTGAACCCTCAGTGTGCCCTCAGTGCCCTCTGTGAGCCCTCACTGTACCCTCACTGTTCTCCTTCCACAGCATCACACGGGATATGGGGAAGGAATTCCTGGCTGGGAGGGTGTGAGGCCCTGGCACAGGTTGCCCAGTGCTCAGGTGGTGATTAATGGCTGGTACTGGGCACAGGGGGTTAAAACCAGTTTATTTGGCAGTCCCAGCACTGGCCACTGTAACTGCTGGTGTATTTCTGTGCTTTATCTCTTTCGCCTGAGAGCAGAAAAAGATCAATGTCTGGGGATGCCTCCATCTGTGTCACAAGCTCTGCATCACGCATTCCATAAACCACATTTTTCCCTGAGCTTCCCTGGCACATTTTTCACATACGAGACATATGAATATATCACTTAAATGAATAACTCCTTTACAGCTGGTTTATGCTCCAATGAGTTGATTCAGACCCAGAAGAAGTGCAGAGTAACTTCCGTAACAAAATTTATTATCTAAATATTGTGTATAAATAACCAGTCTGAATCCTACATGTTTTCATTTTAATTTCATACGAATAAAATGGTACTTTTAATCAAAGCAATCTTTAATGTTTTTGTAGAAACTGGAATGATGGACAAACTTCTCCATCTGGTGCAAAGATACTATAAAGTTGCCAGCATCTTGCCTATTTCTAAAGCAAAATAACCTGTATTACAATATTATTTTCAGAATTTTGCCATTCCAAGACATTTTCCCTCCACCCAATCCCAGCTCTTAAGGGACAGCTCCCTCCTCTGGAGCCCTGAGAACATTGGGCTGTGGAATCTGAAAAATTACTGAGTTCACGGGTCTCTTTTCAAATCTCTTTGACCCACAGCACCAAACCCAAAGATGCTTTGGACCGGCTGAACACAGAAATAAATTCAGAATTTTGGCTGATGCCATCACGGAAATCATTTCTCTGCTGTCACAGCTTGGTTTGAACGTCTGTGAAACAAATTGGTTTAACTTCAGGGCGTTTGCAACTGCGAATTAAGTCTGTTTCCCCAGGCAAAAGAAAACACATGTTTTTGGGAATTCGAATATTCTCCGTGGAAGGAGCTGCGTCGTGCTTTACAAGCAGGTGTTTCTGGGGGTGAATCACAGAGGAAAAGATGAAGCAAAAATAGAAGGCAGTGTAATTTCGGTGAGAGACTTCTGAGCAGGGAGACTTGGTGATTTATTGATTCCGCTGCTGCTTGGAAAAATAGAAGTAATTTGTCTCTGTAAATAGAAATGGAACAAAGAAACTTGTCTTCCCTACCGCTTTTTTTTTTCCCTTATGGAAACATAAATTTTCTCTAATTTCTTGTATAAAAAGAAAACCCCAATTACTATCTAGATTAATTGCTTGTAAATTAACCCAGCTTTTCGAACTCGATGGCCACATAAAGCTGCATATTTTACTGCCAAAACATATGCACACAAGCTTCTATTTGTAAGATTTAATACTTCGTAATCTATTTAGTGATTAGCAAAGCAAGGTAAGGAAATAAACAGTCCATAGAGCAATGGAATTTAAGAAACCTGGTTTGGATTTGATTGAAACTGGCCAAGAGGATCAAAAATTATTTGGAAGGGGCTGACAGAGACTGACAGATCACGACCTGCCTTGCACACCTTGTTTTCCTCAAGGGACAGGGTTTGAAAAGAGCACTGTGGATTAAATGCTTTGTGATTCACAAAAAGATTAGAAATGAATGTTTAAGGCAATTGTAGGATATAAAATTCAGATTAGATTAACAAGGCATAAAAGTAAATAAATATAAATCACAAAATGATGAAGTTTTTGTGATTTCCCACTAACACAGATACAATGGGACCAGTTGTGCCCAGGGTTTCCCGCGGGAACAGCTTTGCCAACATAATATTTAGAGGTTTTTTTTGCAGAGCAAATGCTGCTCCCTTAGGAATAAAACCCTTCAAGCATAGAACCAGGCAATTATCCATTTGACAGATTTGCTTTGCCATGTATTACATGTAACAGACCAGGAAATGGGACTGAAATATAAAATAAGGCGCTAATTTTCTGCAGTTTTGCCTAATGAAATTATACTAATCTACACAGAAACGAACAGTAATATTTCCATTTCACTTAAACTAGAAACCAGAAGTGTTTTCTAGAATAGAGGCAACCTATGGTGGGTTGTTTTGGTTTGCCTTTCTCCCCCTGACTTATTATTTTATCAGCATGTGGCTGGTCCTTCATTTCCTGAGGAAAAACCAATAATCGATTCCTGCCAGCATTTGCTTTTTATTTAATTCGGAACATAGGACTGAAAAGAACCACTTAGATCACCAAACCCAGTCTCTAATTAAACACTCTTCAAAACCATTGATTAATCAAAGCTGCATAAAGATGGTAGGTTTTATAACACTGTATCCTCTGCAGAGACTGTAAGTGATCTTCTGCTTTCTCTGAGTATAAAGAGTGACTAATTCTCAGTGCAGACATCGTATAGACATCGTATAGACATCTGATTTTCAGCAATTTTATACGGCACAATTACAGTGGTTTGTGCTGGGAATTAGCAGCATTTGATCTATGATTACTATTAAATCTTTGTGTTAATTTTCATACTTCAAGTGCCACAGTCAATTGAAGAAATTGAGCATATCTAAAAAGTGAAGATAAACGGATTCAATGTCAAAAAATCCATTTGTGTTTTCTCCCTATATCTAATGTGTTCTTGACTATAAAGGATGCTGCTGCAATTGAGAATGCACTTTTTAAACATTAACTGTTAAAATCATTTTAACTAGAAAGTAACTGCAATTGATTCCGTCATACTAGAAGGAATAAGTTAAATTATGAGAAATGTTATGTGTGTATCAAATTTGAATTTATAGGGAAGGGAAAACCCAATTCCTCTAATGCGTTAATATTTAACATTAATTTATATAATTTTATTTAAATGAAAAGACTGTAATTTAAGTCAGATCCACTTCTGTGGACTGACTTTTGTAAAAAAAATAGGAGAACAATTTTACAGCTCCAGCTGCAGTGGAATCAGGAGCCTGGAGCTTCTCCTCTTGTTTCCACAGCCCAAATCCTTACATGGCATTTTCTGTGCACAGCTGCCAACCCCCTGAGGGCTCTGGGTGTTTATTCCAGCCTGGACAACTGCAAACTGTTTAGTTTGAAATCAGCAGGAGGCTCTGGCTGGGGATCACCCCCTGTCCCGGTGCATCCCGGTGTCCTGGAATTGTGTGGGCAGCGGTGACTGTGCCCCTGACCTTGGCACTGCTGAGGGCAACCTTCAGAACTGTGCCCATCCTGGGCCCCCAGCTCTGGAGCGTGTCCAGGGAAGGGAACGGAGCTGGGGAAGGGGCTGAGGGAGCTGGGGGGGCTCAGCCTGGAGAAAAGGAGCCTCAGGGGGCACCTGGAATTCTCTCCATTCCCTGACCCCAGCCAGGAGCCAGGTGGGAGTCGGGCTCTGCTCCCAGGGAACAAGGGACAGGAAGAAATGGCTTCAGGCTGTGCCAGGGGAGGGGCAGGGTGGACATGAGGAGGAATTTCCTCATGGGAAGGGTGGTCAGGAATTGGAAAGAGATGCCCAGGGAGGTTTGGAGTGCCCATCCCTGAGGGTGTCCAAGGAAGGGCTGGACGAGGCACTCAGTGACATGGTGTGGATTTGGCACAGCTTGAACTCAATGATCTTGGAGGTGTTTTCCATCTTAAATGATTCTGGNGGCCCCTGGGCGGGCGGCGCGCGCTCCCTCACGGCGGGGCCCGGCCGGGAAAAGGGTTTTCCTTTAAAATCCGATTTCTGGGGGCCTGGGCGGCGCGGCCCGTCTCGGGTCTCTGGATTAGCTTCACTTTAGAACCGGCAAAGGGGAATCTTCCTCCTCCAGGCCGCGTTTCCAAGCGGGTAAGCTGTAAATGTGGGGGATGTAGTATCAGGCGTGAGTGCACATGGCTGCCAGGGTATAAATATTTTTTATATACTGTTTTTAATTCCTGCCACTCCTGAGTAACTGACGAGTTGAAACATGACAAGCCTTTATTTTATTCGGCTCAGCGAGGCCGAGTTGTGTCATCCCTCTAATTTGTATGATCATCTGTTTTCTGGTTGGTAAATATTTGAAAAGAACCCTGTAGATACTTTGTCTGCCTTGTGGATACTTGATATCTGTCTGCCTCTGTGGCTGTTTCCTCTAATGCTTNCAGGAGCCAGGTGGGAGTCGGGCTCTGCTCCCAGGGAACAAGGGACAGGAAGAAATGGCTTCAGGCTGTGCCAGGGGAGGGGCAGGGTGGACATGAGGAGGAATTTCCTCATGGGAAGGGTGGTCAGGAATTGGAAAGAGATGCCCAGGGAGGTTTGGAGTGCCCATCCCTGAGGGTGTCCAAGGAAGGGCTGGACGAGGCACTCAGTGACATGGTGTGGATTTGGCACAGCTTGAACTCAATGATCTTGGAGGTGTTTTCCATCTTAAATGATTCTGGTTTTCTCTGAGGACTCAACAGGCACCATTCTAATTCCCATTCCCGGGGCTGATTCATGGTGGGGCTCTGCAACACCAGATATTTTGAATATAATCCCCAGCAGATTTTCCCTGACAGAGGTGATACTAACGGGTATTGGTGGACGAGACACTGCTCGCGATCCTGCCATGTGCGTTGGCATCCCAGAAAACCAAAGGTATCCTGGGCTCATCCCACAGCGCGGGCAGCAGGTGAGGGGGGGCTGCTGTCCCCCTGCCCCGCTCAGGAGAGACCTCATCTAGGGCAAGGAGCTCATCCTCAATGTCCCTTCCCACGGAGCCCACCCCGTGATCCCGGGGCAAGGACAGACAATCCCAAGGGAAGGACAGACACTCTCACTACCGGGTCCCCTCAGCCCGGCCCCGCCCCGCCGCCTTTTGGCGCCAAGNTCTAATTTGTATGATCATCTGTTTTCTGGTTGGTAAATATTTGAAAAAAACCCTGTAGATACTTGATATTTGTCTGCCTTGTGGATACTTGATATCTGTCTGCCTCTGTGGCTGTTTCCTCTAATGCTTTTTGTGGATTGTTTTTTTTTTTTTTTGCAGGAGAGGAATAAAAGCTGCTTCGTGGCAATGATAGATCCTTTAGAGAACAACTTGTTTGATCTCCCCGATTATGAGAACACAGAGGATGAAAGATTCCCTCCTCTCCCACCTCCTGCCTCTCCGGGAAGGGACGAGCCTGAGTGGGCTCAGGCTGCTGGAGGTGAACCCCCTGGACATCCTGGTTTAATGCTTTTATTAATCTGAATTATCCGTCTTGTCCTTCTCTGCCTTGAGCTCTCTGAGTTTTCACTATAAAAACAGAAAACAAACTGAAAACTTATTGTCACACGTCACATTTTTGTCTGTTTTTTGAAGGTGCTGCTGGTGGTTTAGGTCTGGCTTTCAGATGTCTCAGTGGAAACAGAGACACAATTATTTTTGTTGATAATTTGAATTTTTTGACATTAAGAAGCAGCATCTGCTCAATGTGTTTCTCAACAGAAACACGATCTAAAAGCTCTAAAATGAGAAATGCCAAGGAACCTACTTTGTTATAAAAGTTGATCCCTTTGTTATATTTTGAAGAGAAGGATTTGTGTAAAATCTGTCTTGTGGGAGATACATTTTGGAGTGCTGTACCTGCCCTGAAATACTTGTGACACTGGTTTTTGATAAGGTGGAAGCTTTAAAACGTGATGCAATTCTGGTTGTTGTTGATTGCATTAGACATTTAATTGATGGTTTTTTCCTCCACTGCCCCCAGATGGAAACCAGCAGTCCCAAACCAAGGATTCTGCCGCGGTCACACGGAACACAATTAAAAGGCCAAGGCCTAAACTGGATGCCCACAGGTAAATTTTACAGAATATTACTTTGTGTGGTGAGTGTGGAATATGGCTGTGGGGGAGGAATCCCTGCTGAGTCCAAGGTTAAAAGTTTGGGGAAGTGTTTGGGTGCAGTATCTGAACCTTTTATTCCTGTATAACGCTGTTATTAGTCAGACTTTCTCTTGGGATGTACTGGTACTTTAAGACATGTTATTTATCCATATTTCTTGTTTAGACCTAAGCATCTTTGCTCTGAGTCTTGCAGCAGGCTTCATCCTATTCTGTGCATTTCCTTAATGACTTCTAGTTCTGTTCTTCCAAATAGGGCTCTGTAGCTTCAGGCTGTTTTAAGGAATGTGAGACCTTTTTCTTTGTTTGGCTTTGAGTTTTTTGAAAAAAAGAAAATGGGTTTCAAATCATTTCCACCATTTCCTCTTACCAGGTTAACTTCAGAAAGAGGACTCCCAGCCCTAAGACACATGTTTGACAATGTGAAGTTCAAGGGTAAAGGGCATGAGGTGAGACTTGCTGAGCTTTGTTTTGTTTCCTGGGAGGTTAATCCAGATTTCATAGATTTCTGCCCATCTGACACGGAGAGAATTCTGTCCCACTCTGCCCAGCCAGCTCCCCAGCAGTATTTGAGCATCCCCCGATGGGCTTTGGTACAGATTTCAGTACTGCTGACATGGGCAAACATCTGTACGAGGTCAGGTTATTCAGATGTACCTTTCCAGCTGTGTTCTGGTGTCACCTTCTAGTAGCTGTGTGTCACCTTTCCTGCTGTAGGCAGAGGACCTGAAGACACTCATACAACACATGGAGCACTGGGCCCACAGGCTGTTCCCAAAATTGCAGTTTGAGGATTTTATTGACAGAGTGGAGACTTTGGGAAACAAAAAGGAGGTCCAGGTAGGTGTTGTTCCTGTCAGCTTCTCTTCATGTCACAGGGAACAGTCCAGGAGTTGGGTTTAGGAGGTTTTTGCAGCAAAAGAATACTGAAGTTGTGCATCCTGTTAAGAAGTACGGTGTTATTTAAATCAGTGTTCCTAAGCTCTTTAGAGTAAGTTTAGATACAACCTTTATTTGAATTAATACTTCAGAGAATTGGCTTTGGCTTTTTCAGGAATCTTTAAGTTGCTGGAACTGGTTGGGTTTTGGGGGTTTGTTTGCTTGGCTTTTAACTTTTGAACCTGCAAAAGACAAAAGAATGTTACTTACCTGGCTGGGTGATGGATGAAGGACTGGGAAAACAATGCACAGCATTGAAGGTTGTGTGTTAGAGACATGGAATGAAAGTGGTTTTTTCATAGTAATGAAGTGTGAGACAGAATTGTTGGGCTCGATCTTAGGGGCCTTTTCCAATCTCAACAATTCTAGGGTTAAAATCACAGCAATGTTGCACAAAAAAAATAGTTACAGATGAAACACCAATATTTTAATGTCTCATTTGCAGACCTGCCTGAAGCGGATTAGACTCGATCTTCCCATTTTACATGAAGACTTCAAAAATAATGAAGGTAACCCTAATGCAGCTCTCTATGCTACCTGGTCAGTGCTTAAAATTCCTTTACTTCCCTCCCTAGTGACAAGAAATCAATGCTCATGACACGATTTTCTAATGTGAAAGAAACTGTTGAGTGGCCTCTGTTTTAAAACCAAACTTAGGGCTACAAAAATGGTACTTGGTCTAAAATGCTACATAAGTGTGTAAAAATAAATAACATGGCATGGGGCTACTGAAAGGAAATGGAAAAAATTATGAGCATTGTTAGAAGTGTTCTTCCAAAAAGAGACAATTGCTAAGTGAGCACAGTGGCTTGTGCTGGACTCTGACAGAGTCTGAGGAGCTCTTGGATCCTGCAGGAATCAGACTCACTGCACTGTTTGCTCTGCAGGCAGTTGGGCAGTGCCCTTTGTCGGCAGAGCACCCACTGTGCCCTGGCTGGTCTGTGCCCTGGCAGTTTTGGCATGTCACTCCTGTGGGATGTTTCCTCTTATCCAGCCACCCAGAAATTAGAAATAAACCATTTCTGAATTAGAAGAGGAAGCAGAGTTCATCTGGTAGTTTTAAAGGCACTGTTAGCAGGAATGGAGAGTTTCACCATCGTTCCTGTGCAGGTGCTCACTTTCTCTCTAGAGACCAGGATCCAGTTTATCTCCCTGTGATCCCAGGCGGTGCGTGGCACTGGTGCTGTGGTGGCCGAGTGCCCCGTGGTCACAGCTGGCCTCACCTGGGGCTGTTCTCTGGGCACCTGGTGCCATGTGGCTTGTCCTCCCCCTCGGCTGCACTGCCTAGAGCTGGAGTGCAGCCACGGAGAGCCACAGACAGCAACACTGGTGGTTCCTGCCGACAGGGTCTGCAGAGGGATCAGACTGTCCTGTGCGATGGTGCCACACAATGCCCGTGTGCTGCTGCAGCTGCTCAGCCTCGGGGGAGAAACTGGAGCAGGGTCTCCCAGCTGGGAAATAAAACCTGGAGCTGGGCTGTTGGGTTAACAACAAACCCTTTTGTCAGCTCATGTTTCTATTCAGGCTTAAAGTGGTGCAGTGCCTTGGGCACTCCTGAGGGTGCCCTGCTGCCCTGGGCGTGGGTGAAGCCTCTCACTGAACTGCCTCCCTTCTGCATTTTCAGTGCTGGCAAATGAGTAAATACTCCATGACAGAGCACAGTGAATTCAAAGCTGAGTATTCAGAGTGTTCAAACCTCTGATTCACTGAGTCCTGGAATGGTTTGGGCTGGAAGGGACCTTAAACTCACCTCACTGAACCCCCCCTGCCTTGGGCAGGGACACCTTCCACTAGACCAGGTTGCTCCAAGCCCCACCCAACCTGGCCTTGAAACGTTGGAATGCCTGTGAGTATTCCTGCCACTTCCCAAACGAGTGTTGTATTGGGGTGGGAGGAAAATTTACCTGGATTTGGTGTCTGGAACCTCCAGGCACAGCTCCTGGTCGCTCACTCAGTCCCCACAGCTGGACCTCTCTGTTGTGTGGGGGGCACCTCTGAGGAGCACTTGTATCCTTTGAATATTGTGTATATGGACTTTGGCAGAAAATTACCCAGTAAAACTAAGTTATGGAACGATCTTCAGCTGTAAATACAACTTTAAAATGCAGGACATACCACATAAAATGCTTTAGGAATAATCTCTGGACAGTGGATTTCTGTGGGTCTAATGTGCGCATTTGTGCCCCTCCCACCCCTCGTGTTTGCCCAGAAGCAGAAGGGGACAGCAATGGCCTGGGTGCAGCCGCTGAAGATGCACATTCCAGCCCTGAGCTCCATTCCCAGCCAGGGCCCAGCCTCACGGAGGAGCAGCAGGAGCGAATGAAGAGGAACAGGCAGCTGGCCCTGGAGCGCAGGCAGGCCAGGCTGCAGGGCCTCAGCCAGTCCCAGCACACGGGTGAGGGCCTCGGGGCAGCCTGGAACCTCTGGGGGGGGAGGAGATGGCAGGAGGTAAAATGTACAACTCTGAAATTTAAAGTTTTTCTGTAGTTGAACTCCTCCACAGCTGNCCAGTCCCAGCACACGGGTGAGGGCCTCTGGGGTGGGGAGGAGATGGCAGGAAGTTTTTCTGTAGTTGAACTCCACAGCTCTCACTGCTCTCCTGGGCTGCCACGGCAAGCTGTGACAGCTTGGTCTTTGGTAAAATGGAGCTCAGCTTGTTGGTTATCTCTGAGCTGCCCTTCCTGCAGACTGGGAGTCTGGTCATGGAAGCAGCAGTGAAACACAGTGACTGTTTGCTCATGTTTGCTCCTTTTTTCCCCACAGACCTCCCCACGAGTTACCCAGAAGAGGAGTTTAACACCCCAGTCACTCAGGATCCCACTGACCTTTGGGAAGACGCTGCAGTTCCTGCAGCCACAGCTGCTCCTACAGCAGATGGAGAACTGGGGTGTGCCAGGGAGGAGCAGTAGCTGTTCCCACACTCTCAGTGCCTTGTGGACCAGCAGAACCCACTGCCTGAAGTGCCATGATCACACTGAAACGCTGCTGGCTCTTTGCACCCCAGGAGCCTCAGGGAAGTCCTTCCATGGTGTCATGGGAGTTGGACAGAGCTCTTCCCTGGGAACTGCAGCTGGGCAGCTCCACACTCCAGGAAACAGAACAAAGTTCTTCAGCTGCACCTGAGCCACCCTCCCACAACGTTCTTGAGGAAACACTGATGGGTTTTTGACCTGTTTTGAATTTAGTTTATAATTTATGTCAAACTGGATTAACTGGGTGAAGTTTCTATTAAAAGTTGTGTTGTTTGGGTTTTTTTAAAAGGTCTCTGGGTCTGAATGGGGGGGGGGACTGGGGGTTTTTAACATGTTTATCCAGACCTGTGTCTTTTTCGTAATGGAAGCTGTCAATTTCTTATAAAATGGAAGCTGTTCAATTTCACAAGTCAAACCTGAAATTCTTATGTGAGATTGTTACAAGGCCAGGCCCTCCCAAGTTCCCCAGTGTTTGGGTCACACATCCCTTCCCAGAGAAGTCCCTGCCCTCAGGGGCAGGTTTTAAGAACTCAATTTGTAGAGAACATGAGGGAAGTAATTTCTTGAGTGTTTAAAAAGAATTCAGCACGCTGCCTTTAGTCTGAAACATGAGCCTTATCCTGTATGAAATCTCTTGATAACTACATGTTCATAATCAGATAAAAATAATTCTTATTTAAAATAGACATTTAGCTTATTAAAAGGACTCTGCAATATTTAAATAAACTGCTTTATAAAAAGATCCCCCAAGCACTCGTGAGCAGGTCCAGGCTCAGGTTCAGATGTCCGTGGTCACATCCAGCAGCGCCAGTTCCCGGATCTCCTCCAGCAGCTGGTACAGGCTGGGCCCCTTGGTCTGGCAGAACTCCTGGGACTCCTCATCCAGCACTTCCAGCCTGGCCTTCTCCTGGGCACGCTGGGCTTCCTCTGCACACTGACTCACTTCTTTCACCAGCTCAGATCTCAGCCCATGGCAGCTGTGGGGAGCCTCGGTGTCTGCAGTGTGGTGTGGGGCGTTCCTGAGGATTTCCAGCCGGATGGTATCGGCGTGGCAGCGGGAAGTCTGCACCAGGATTTTCACCTGGAAAGCAAGTTTGGCTTTTAGTTTCTGGTGGTGCCCTTTCCTTGTACTGCCCTCACTTCAATACTCACTGTGATGTGATCGAAGAGGCTCAGAGTCACAGACTCTCCAGTGCTTGTGGTGGAGGTGATTTTGTTCTGGGAGCGCCGCAGGGATCCAGGCTTCCACTCACAGCTCCCGGCCCCAGGGCAGGAGATGACCAAGCCCTCCTTGTTTTTCATGTAGGCAGCACCTTTGATTCCATACCTAAAACCAGAGAGCACAGCACCTGTGACAGCTGTTTTCACCCTCAGCAGTTCCCTTAGTTTGGAAACCCAGAGACTGGCTGGGATTATGGAAGAGCAGCAGCACTTGGATAATCCTGCTGCACAACACTGGGGGTGTTGGCAAAGAAACCCAGAGCAGGGGAGAACTGGAGACAGCAATTGAAGTGTGGTGAGAGCAGGGAAGCAAAAGTTAGAGTCACATCCATGATCCTGGTGTTGGGTGGAGCCTGGAATGGCTCAGTGGGGGGAGAAGAGCAGCTTAACAGGTTTTTCCAGACAGCACAGGGAGGTGACAGTTCTCCATTAAAAACAAGTGACTTGAAGACCAGCAGCCTCAAAGGAAGCCTTTCCTGGGTGGGGGGGCCAAGCCAAGGCCTCTGGAATGCTGGATGTGACAGGCCTGCACTGAGCTGGTTTATGTCAAGGCTCGGCCCCTGCCTGTACTCCTGAAACTCCAGGGACTCCTGTCATGTTTGCTTTGCTCTCCATCCCTGTACAATTTTTTTGGAGGTCTTACATACTTCGAAACACAGATTTAAAAGCTCAGAAATTAAAATGTAATGTTAATTTCATGTCAAGAGCTGCTTCCTGCTGGCATAAAGCAGAGGCTGAGCTGAGCTGAGCTCGCAGCACTTGTAAGAGCCCAACTGCCGTAAGCAGCACTATGGAAACATTTCTGCTCCAATTCCCAGCTGCCTGTGAGGAGAAGCTGCTCTGCCTGCACAGATTCCAGGCTGCAGCAAAGGGAGAAAGCACCGGGCAATGTGTGGCTCTGGAGTTTGGAAAATGCATTTCTGTTGTTTAGAAAAGGAGGGGGATATTCCATTGTTCTGGACTAGCAGCTGCTCGGGCAGAAAGGGTCGTTTGAATGTTTTGAGATCAATCCTGTGCAGCACAGGCTCATGACTTCCTCACAGCAACTCCTGCTCCCAGCAGGACACACCACAAACACCTCAGGTGCAGTCACTGTCAATCCCAGGCCTTCAGTGTGGGAACACGGGTGTTCTCAGGGCCCAGAGGTGCCCTCAGAGCAGGGCAGGGACACCTGGCCGAGCTCTGGTGGCCTCACCTGGGCACAAAGACGAGCACGCCGTTGGTGCGGATGGAGTAGATGACCCCGTCAGCCACGCAGCGCTCGTCGGCCTCACTGCTCCCGTCCCTGAAGTATCTGCACTGGAAGAGCTCCGTGGACTGTTTCTGAGCACGCTGGGCTGCCTGGGGGCACCCCCAGGAGGGAACACAAAAACCCACGTCAGGATTCCAACACGGATTGCTGCAGCTTCTTTCTCCTGTTATTTACTCCCCTACTCCTCCCCTACAAAAATTACATCTGAGAGGAAATGCAAGAGGTAGTACAGGTGAAGTGTAAATCCACTGTTACTACCAACTCTCAGCAGAAAACTGGTATTGAAGTAAAAATCCCCAAAGCATCACAAATAACCCCAAAGTGCTCCGATGTCACTGCAGAGCCCAAGGCTGCAGTCAGGACCCATCTCCTGTTCCCCTGGGCAGCACACAAACACAGGGACCCCCTCACCCTGTTCCTGTTGTTGATGTGCGTGCACAGCTCCTCCAGGTCCTTGTTGCTGAGGACATTGTCCTTGCTGTCCCCTGCCTGTCCCCTCAGCGTGGCTGCCAGCAGCAGCCTGTGCACAACGACATCTGCGTATCTCCTGATGGGAGAAGTGAAGTGGGTGTACTTCTCCAGGGCCAGTCCTGCCAACACAAAGGGAGCAGAGAGCAGCAATCAAAGCCATCAGCTGCCTACCCCCAGCACTCCAGAAGAAACAGGAACAGCACAAAACCGACCAGATACCGTAATGGTGAAATTCCTCCTGGGAACAAGAGCCAGTGGAGAAGTAGAGGGCGTTGGCCATGGCCTGGGTGGCCATGGAGCGCAGCAGCTTGTTCACAATGGGGTCCAAAGGGTCGTTGGCTTTGTCCAGAGACTCGGCCAGTGCTTTGTTAGACCTGGCAAAAAGGGTGAAGTCAGAAGAAAATGGACACAGTGGCTCACAGTTACCAACAGCACACAAACCCCCAGGGAATCATGAACACCGAAATGGAAAGCAGAACGACACTGAAACTTTACCACAGCTGAGGAACAGCTCTGCTTTAGGAAAATGGGTCAGGAAAAAAAAACCAGTTTCCACCAACAGGCCTCTCTGCTGCAACCTGGAGAACCAGGGACTGGAGCAAAACTTCATCCTGTGCAACACAAACCAGTGAGCTGGCCCAGGTGGGACAAGGTGACACCAAGTCAGAGGCTCTGCTGATAACCCTTGCCCTCTGTGACGTCCACACACACGGTTCTCACAACGAGATGAAATTCCCAGCCTTCTCATATTACCTTGACCAAATAATTCTGAATTATTTCGAGTCATTTAAAATGACTACATTGCACAGAAAGAACCTGATTTAAACCAGTGCTCTCTTACACAGGAAATATGGTGCAAATGAGACTTTTGCACTGTGTAACCACAGTGACTGAACAGATACTTTTTTGGACATGTCTCAAATTATTCAGCCCCTGCGATTTGCAGCACAGCAGCTTCTGAGCAGAACACCAGAAAGGTTATTAAAAATCTGAGAATCGCTGTGCAGTGTCTGTTACATTGATACTCAGAGCTGGGACAGTCTGTAGCCACAACATGGCCAGATAGTTAATTGCTCAACTAAAACACTTAATTAACGAAAGCTACCGTGTGTCTATGGAGAAGCCTTTGGCACTGGCACATTCCCGGAGCTCCGCGAAGAATTCCTGCCGTGGCGGGGGGTGTCGCCGCAGCAAAGCCTGGTGGGGGAAGTCCTGGGCGATCCTTTTGGCCACCCAGTGGTTGGCCAGGATCATACACTCTGCCACAGTCTCGTGCACCTCCAGCGGCTGCCGGGGCACCAGGTCATGGATGTTCCGCTCCTCATCCAGCTGCACGCGGATCTCCACCCCTTCCAGCTCCAGCGCACCGCACCTGTCCCGCCTGGCTCGGACGTGCCGGGCGATATCCGTGAGCTTGGATATGGCCCAGCCCAGCTCAGCCAACTTCTTCTGCCTCGTCCCTTCATCCAAGTCCCTGAGCTCCGGGATGTCCCCCCCGGCACTGGTGTCGCCGTCCAGGAGCCGCTGGGCGGTCTCGTACTCCAGTTTGTAGGCGGAGCGGATGATGCTCCTGCGGAACTGCACCCGCAGCGCTTCCCACGAGTCCTTCTCCAGCTCCCACAGGACACTCACGGCGTACCTGGAACACAGCAGCACAATCCTGCCACGGCCCTGCTCCATTTCAACTCTCAGGTACCTTCCCTCTCATGTACCACAGCTCAGTGAAGGAGATTCTTCACCGTGTGTCAGCAGGATTTCCAGACCAGCTGCTGAGGGACAGAGCCCCTAAGAGACAAGGTCACATCTGTTTCCCAGCACAGCTACACTGCAAAAGTTATTTTTATTCATTTTTATTTTATGAGATGCCCCCACAATGAGCATCCTCTGCACATCCTCATGCCAGCCACCCAACTGACCCTGTAAATTGAAATGAAATGGGGTAACGGCCTGTTTGAGGAACAGGACAACAGTAAAAAACGTGGTCACTCACATGGATGCACTTCTGGGCAGCAACACTGCCTGCAAAGCTGATCGTGGAATTAGAGTGGGACATTTAACATTTAGTGTGGAGTCACAGGACAAATCCTTCATGGTGCTCCCAGGAAACCTCAGCAGGGCTAACACAGGGGGGAAACCTTGCTTTGCTTCACAGTTATTCTGTCACGGAATTTCATCCATGAAAGGACTAACAATGATGAAAGATAAATATTACAACAGCTCTGATGGGGGAATGTATCAACAACAGATGATTTCACGAGTGCATTTTTCTTGTTCAAAGAAAAAGCCCAACCCGAAATCTTCTCCGTGATTTCTTGTTATGGTTTGAATCTTGGATTACAGCTGTGTTCAGCTGGATTGTCCTGCTCAAACAAACTGCTCAGCACACACAGAGTGAAGTATTCCAGAGGGTAACACCAACCCCCCACCTATGAACTGAAAGGTTTTTAATGTACATCTTTCCCTTGAGGATTTAACACCAATGCAAAAACATCCAACCACCTGCTAAACACAGAGAGTGGCAAGGAGAGAATTAAATTCCCTGTGAAAATCCCCTCCCTCAGCAGAATTGCAGCCCCTTACCTGTCAAGGCCGCTGAGGAGGGAGCAGAGGTGAGCGCTGAGCACGGCGGGCAGCATGTCATAGCGCCGGTCTGCCAGGTAACACGTGGTGGCCCTAAGGAACAAACACAGCTCCTGCTCTTCTCCCGAGGATTCCTGGCTGTGCCTCTCCCCAGCAGCGGGGGATGAGCTCAGCAGGATCTCAAAGGGTTATTCCTGCCCAGCACACACCGAAGTCAAAGGATTTCAGTGGCTCTTTGTACAGCACAACCCTGATTTTGCCTCCCTTGGTATTTCAGGTGTTGTTAGAACCAGAACCAGAGCTGGACAAAACATGCTCAGAGAAGAAGAGGTGGTTTAATGGCTACATCAACATCTCTGCTGCCTACACACCTCACACCTCTTTGCACCTACAAAGGATGCAGTTCATGAAGTGATTCAGCAGCTCAAGTTCAAAGCAGTGGCAACAGGAGAAAACCAGAATGAAATATTGGCACATTAAAACACAAGACTGAATATTAAAACATATGTCTGACAAATACCTCTGGAGTTAAATTAATGTGAAGATCTAATTCCATTTTGTGGAATTAATGTCCTGTGCTCTCTGTGAAGATTCATCCCCCTTGGAATGCAAACAAGTGCTTTTTAAAAACACTTCATGGCACAGATCTTAGAGCAGACTATAAAGTAAAAATAGTGATAAGGCAAAGATAAACTCATAACTTTGTGGAAAATGTATCCAAATAAAAGCCCGATGCCATCAGTCACATATTTTAATAAGTTGCTTCCATGACAAGTGAGACAAAATGTTTCTTTCCTTCTAAAGCTTCACCAAAAGCCTCACAAACCTCTGAGCTCCAGAACTTTCCTGACTCCCAGGCCATCATTTACCTCGCTCTGGCCTCCACATCAGTGTAGGAGTTTGGTGCCACGAAGTGTGTCACGTCTGCAATGTGCACCCCCAGCTCCACGTTCCCATTGGGGAGGGCCCTGACGGACAGAGCGTCGTCCACGTCCTCGCAGCCCCTCGGGTCGATGCTGAAGATCAGGTGGGTCTCTCTCAAGTCAAGGCGGGTTTTTTCCTCCTCTGGATCCACTTGCCATGGGCTCTTTGGAGAACTCACGGGCATTTCACTCATCTGCACAAACCCATGAGCAATTAGCCTTTATTTTCTACACCATTAATTGCTTTGTGTCCTTTTTCATCCCAGACAAGTTCCTCCTTTCTTGCATTTTCCCAGTCAGGCCATTGCATTTGCTTTATGGAAAGCATGGAACAATTCAAACTTGTCTCCTATTATTCATATTATTACACACATTACTAGTAACTGTTGTCACTGCATTTTGTCCAATTAATTGCAGGCATAACCAAAACAGTTCTCTGTGAGACCTGACTCCTCTCCTGGTTGGAGCCACGAAGATTTCAGGATTTAAATGATTCCATAACCACATATTAAATGCAGGAATACCTTAAAAGTCTATCTCAAATTAGAATTAAGATTTTATATTCTTATTCTCATGAAGAACTGATTATCTTAAAACCCCTCTTGGCTTGAAAATGTATAGCATCAGCAGAACCACTGATCCAAAAGATTCCAGAAGAATAATCTAACAATAGTTTCATTCAGCTGTGATAGGGTCCCTGTCTCTGAGAAACAAGGAATGAACAGAAAGCAGGTGTTTGACCACACAGACAGACCTGGATGCCTGAGAAAGGGGCAGCACAGATGCTGTTCTCCACCAGAATAGCTGCAATTTCCCCCTCCAGGTCTCCAATTCTCCCCAGGACTCTCACGAAGTGGCCGTTGGGATACAGGGATGTGGCGTCCCAGGAATCGATGCGCACCACGACTCTGAACTCCTGCAGAGACACTTGTGTTGGAACAGCTCCAGGGAAAAGGGTGTCCAGAGGGACTGGCAGCCTGGAAAAACTTGATATAAAGGGAAGGAATCCCACAGGGAGGAGGGTACAAACAAAGACTGAGAGTTATAGGGAGAATCTCTATCCTGAAGTATCAAAACCAAAGCAAGCCCAAGATGAACAGGAATATTCTTACACCAGGAAAAACACAACTGGAATTTAGTTCTTGTTTGTGGAGAAGTAGTTAATGTTACAAGGTAAATCACAGAATCCTGGAATGGTTTGGGCTGCAAAGAACCTTAAAGCTCATCTCATTCCAACCCTCTGCCACGGGCAGGGATACCTTCCACGAGTTCAGGCTGCTCCAGTCCCACCCAACCTGGCCTTGGACACTTCCAGGGATGGGGACACCACAACCTGCCAGTAAAAGCAGCCAGGAATGAACAAACCCACGATTTGCCATGGCAGGCTGATCATTTAAACTCACTATAAACGGGTGAAAAGCTCTCCATCACACATCCAGCAAGGCCACAAGGGCTATTACAATTCATATCCCGAGCATGACCTTTAATTTATCAGAAAAAAAGTAAAGCAAATTGTGTGAAAGTGCTCAGGGGACCTGTCCTGCAGCCCAAATTCAGAACTCAAATAACCTTTGCTGCCTGAAGCTGAAGAGTTTTGAGAGGAATTGAGCCCATCCCTTGAAGCAGAAACTGAACCACTCTCACAGACTTCACCTGAGCACTTTTACCCACGTTTCTGCCAAGGAGAACATCATGAGAGCTGTAACCCCCCCACAAGTCTGGAGGGTCACAGAACAGAGGAACACTTCTCTGCCATTACCTGTAGTGCCTCAGCTTGCTGGGTGCTGATCCTGATTTTGGGAATTCTGTAATCCCAAGGTGTGACAAGGACTTTCTGAGCGTTTCTGCCCTGGGACTGGCTCTCTTCTTTAGAGGGGAAAGTGACCACATAATCCCTCCAGTTCTTCTGAGTGATCCCAACGACTTTACCTTCAAACAAGGAACGTTGTACATCAAAGAGTTAAACAGGAACACAAAAGCAAACACGTGGGAGGTGAAGATTCATTGCTTTGTAACATGAACTGATGCGTCCCCAAATCTGGGCAACAACTGCCAGCAACATATGGTGTGCAGACAATACAAGTGTGTCACGAATCATCCTTGGCACAGCCAGAGCTTAACCAGCTTTTATTTATGTGCAGACCAACTCATTGTATAGATTGCAATTGATCCGGGACATAAATTATTCAGAGATTCCCACTGCTGCTGGAATGGGGCCAATTCTAGTAGAGAACACGGAGAATTTTTAACAAGAAAGAGCAAAATCAAGCAGCATTTTCTGGCAGGAAGAGAATTAAGCTCTTAAAACTTTGAACTCTGACTTCAGCAAACTTTTAAGATGTGGCTGCAAATTAATGATTTCAAGTAAGACTCCAAGCACACAGGGATGCTTCTTCACCTGACCTTTGCTTTTTCTCATCCTGAACCTCATTTCTCAGCAGGGATAAATATTCAAAGGATGCTGTGCCCTTACCTGTGGGCATGGGGTCACCCGTGGTGTCTGCAGGTGCTTTATCCTCAGCCTCATTTTCACAGAGGGCAACAGTCCTTCCCTTCCATTCCTGCACAGGGAGCAGCTCCACAACCACCACATCACCATGGATGGCACGATTCCGAGCCTTGGTCCCATAAATCAGGACGTCACTTTGAAGTTCTGGATTTAAAATAAAAAGAAATAGAACTGTAGTCTGCTAAAAAAAAATCAAATCCCTCCAGGCTTTGGCAGCATTCTGCTGAAATAACAGAAAGTTATATATTCATTTGGAACATGATGTCTCCCAAAAAAGGGCAACTGGAAAATAATTAATATTGCAAGGAAATTAAAACATTTTCCTCCTTTTTTTTGGTTTTTTTTTTAAGGAAATATTAAGCAATTCTGTAAGTGGCTTCTTGGATAAGAAGCAGCACAGGCTGGGAGTAGTTCACTGTTCTTTAAAAACACACAGAGCTGTCAAACTGGGGAAACCACTGCCAGGATTCTGGGCTGGGCTCAGAATAAAAGAAATACTGAGTAAAAGAAATAATTTAAAAAAATATTGAGTCTANAGAGCTGTCAAACTGGGGAAACCACTGCTGGGATTCTGGGCAGGGCTCGGAATCAAAGAAGCTTTTAAAAAATACTGAGTCTGTTGAACAGTGGTTTGAGTGCAGGGTCTGTCCCAGGAACTCCTGACAGCTGGGACAGTGTATCTGTGCCAGACTAACGATGCTCCTGGGGAACTCCAGCCCCAAGGACAACGCTGAGTCACTGTCAGTGGGTCAGTTTGATCCAGAGGGTGTTTTTCCAGTGATGATCACCACGAGCAGCTGCCTAATCCTGCCAAAGTCTGTGCAAACACTTGTGAGGGGTCACCTGAAGTCACAGCACAACCATTCCCATCAGGATTCCACTTTAGGGAAACCCTGAACACGGGCAAAGGTGCTAAGAAAGAGGAAGGACACAAAGATCACTGTGATTTCTCACAAGGCCTCACCCAAACAGTGCAGGACCTCAGCTGGTCTCTTGTTTAGTAACAGCTCCATCCATGGCACATGGCACAGAGTAAATCCCCCCGAGGTTCCTCACCTGTGTCTTTGCTGCCAAACCCCTGGAGCCGAACGAAAGCCTCCAGCTGTGCCCGGTGCTTGTTGACATTGAGTGTGCCCTGAGAGAAAACAACAAACATCCCACCTCTGAACAGCCAACTTCCAAGCACAAAATGTTGGGGGTTGCCATTATCTTTACATGAACGAGTCGTTTTCACTGATCTGTAGGTTATACAACTGTTCTCTCTGGAGGGGGAGAGTGTAGGATGCAGAATTTGAAGTGCTCACTTTTGGGAAAGTCTTTTAAATGTTCAATTTGTTTGCAAGATGGTAAATGACATTTCATTCCAACCACAGGCAGTGTAAGATTACTTTCAGTGCCTGCATTAACATGCAATCCGGCATTATTCCAACAAGAAAGAAAAACTTCCATCTCTCTATTTATATTTTCTTCTTGCCTTGCTGCTGAACAAATTACTGCCTCTAGTTCTTTAGATTATTTTTAAGAGAAGGACACCTGTCCACCAACAATCCATATTCAGGCCCTGAACAGCCATTAAAACTGTGAATTAATTTCACTCTATGAGAGGTGTCTGCAAATGAAATAGGAACTGCTGCCCTGCTGCAGCATCATTTACATTTATGAGTGAGATGCCACTGCCTCAAATCACACCTGAGTTCTAAATTTACAAGTACAGCACATATCAGCCTGAAGAAAAATCCACAGCAAATTTAAAATCCTCAACAGCCAATTTTAACTTCTCCAGGAGAAATTAGGGGAGGTATTTTGAGAATCCTAATTCCTTCCTTCCTTTTACTCCTGTTTTTTGTTTTCTTTCCCCCATCCCACCACAGCAATATTTCCTCCTGTAATCAGCCTCATTCAGGCAGACTGCATTGCTGTGTGTGTCCTCCACATTACAAATTACCTGAAGATACCTTCCAGATTTGATTCCAGCCTCCAGTATCTCCAGAGGTAAGTGCTCAGGATATTCTTTTCCATGGTTCTCTTGGCTTTCGCTCTCCCGTTCCCGCTGTGCTTGAAGTATGGAGTCAAAGAGCTCATGGGCAGCCTTCAAGTCAGGCCAGAAGTTATCCAGATAATTCTGGGTGCACAGACACAAAAAGGGAAGGATTTAGAAGCCTCTGTTCCTTTGGAAAACCCACAACGGACAAGAAACACCCCAGATTTACTCCAGACCCAACCTAAGGCATTGCTAAATACAACAAAGGTAAATCTGTCTGGTCTGTTCTCACCCAAGTCCTTTCCCGTCATCCCCATATCCCACTGAGGGCAGGTGGCACCAGAGATCAGCTCCAAAACGAAGGATGAATCCTCTCCTGAAGTGACCTGGCAGGACTCTGCTGCTGGACACTGAGGCTGCTTTGTCTATGGACTCCTGGCACTATGGGTTTGGACACCTGGCTGAGGTAACTCACCACTGCTCATCAACACCAAACTCTTTTAGAACATGGAAAACAATGAAAAGGGCTCTGAAGAAAGGCAACCTCTATTTTCAGAGCTGCTGTTTTGCCTTTCAGTCCTCTGGTTTGCTCCCTGCCATTATTTTTTCTGACACTGCCCTAAGTGACACCTTTGCTTTCTCTGACAAATGAAGTCATGAGTTCCCATCACAGTTTCCTTAAATGTAAACACTGAAAAGATTTGCAATACACTTTAATGTACTTGCTTCATCCTTTTGATGCAGCATAAAGGAAACCTTCTATTTTTCTGGCACGTTACCTTGAAGGAAATCACAAACACTCCTTCTGTTTCATTTCCATACTGCCTGACAGCATCTTCGTCCTCTGTCACCATAACAACTGGCATCTGACCCAGGCAGTGATTGTAATACCAGGCTGCTGCATTGTAAATATTCCTAGAGAGGCAGAGGTTGGGATAAGATTTCTGGCACAGCTCATTTAGAATAAGATTTCTGGCACAGCTCATTTGCTACTTGCAAGATTTCTGCAGGCTTTGGATAAATGAGATTTTGGAGAGATATACAGAGGCCACATAAGCCTTTTATCTGCAAAAATGTTTAAATGTTTGAACTAATGCAGCTTTTCTTTTAGCTTTATTGCATGTAATTTAGCACATTTTGTCTATTTTCCTAAGAGAACAATGTTGATACTTTGTTAACCATCAATGCCAGTGTCTGTGACAGGAGCTCTCAGTACCCAGTGCCTGGGTCAGGTCAGGGTGCTGTGCAGTGGTGCTGCAGCAGTGAAACAAACCTGGTCTGCCATTTCTCCATGGATTCCCCCTTCTGCCTTGGCAAATAGCAGTGCTGGTGGAATTCATTGGCAAACACAGTGCAGTCGTGACGGGGATCCCTCAGGAGATTTCGTAACTTGTTGTACTGTCTGGAGTATGAAAAAACATAAACACAGTCTGCTGCTTTGCTCTGGTAATGCTGTTTTAACTCCAGGTGAAAACACAGCTGAAAAACTCAAGGAATATTAATGTCATGCACAAAGAAATGCACTCATTAAATCACATCCTTGGTGATAAATCCTAAACCATCCCCTGCAAGCAAGCTGTTCTCAGTTCACCGGGAACGCTTCTGATTTTAAACCTATTTGCTTTGCAGTGAGCCCCACAAAACATTGTAACATCAAAAACTTATCCAGGGAACCCCACAAAATATCCCAAGTGTTCAGGAATTTCTTTGCTCACTTCTGGGACAAGAGCCACCTCTTCAAAAGCACTTGTGCTTCAGAAATACAGGAAAGGCCTTGAGAGCAAATGTTACTCTTCAGTGCCCTCGTTATACATGAGTTAATTTCTGGTGAGTGCCACGTAATCATATTAATTGCTCCCCAGGGACAAGTGCTCAGCCATCAAACAGCAAAACAAACCCCACCCAACATCGCTCATTACTGCAAAGGCTCATTAATTGCTGTCACAGGCCATCTGATTAGTTCATAATGCTGAAGGTTTAATATCACTCCTACCAAGGGAAAACTCTGCCAGGAATTGATCCCACAAAGGATCCCACTTCTCCCCCTTCTGTAAAATCACATCAAGACACTTGAAAGATCTAAAACTAAATCATACATTTTACCAAGTCAGTATTTTTACTGCAATTTAAATAAAAAATAAATCTTTTGGGGACAAGTACCTGCGTCCTTTTTGATGCTGCACAGCCTGACAAGCTGTTTGCGTGAAAATAATTCCCTTCAGCTCTGGGAACTCCAGAATCTCCAGGTACTCTTGCACAACTTTGCAGTCGGGGACAACGTAGTGTGTGACATCATCCGACAGCAATTTGCCATCTGAAATGGAATTCAGAGTGGAAAGGTTTAAACATTCAGCCGCAATATTGGTTTCTTGAAAATACTTTATACAAAAGAGCACAGGTAAGGGTACACCTGGAGAAAAACAACGTTACTGCAGAAAGATGTTTTTGAACCTAAACTATTAACCATCATTGGTAATTTTCTCTAAAGAGACTCCCTCCCTTAGGAATACACCATCAAAATACCACAGCCCATCAGAGATGACACCTTAAAATGTACTCCAAAATTAACGAGTTTAATTGCTTTTGATATTTCAGAGATGACCCGATAAACTTCCAGGTGGGGGATCTCCACTGCGTTTTCTCTCTACAAACACTGAACTGCTGACAAATCATTTAGAATAAAAGTCCACAGACACTGACAATCAGGTTATTTCCATGCGTTTCTCAGCAGCTGACACAGGACTCGTGTGGATGAACTGTGGTCACTACAAGCGTGGATCCAGTAAATCGGCTTCATTTCACACTGGAGGATTTTAACGGATGACGGCAGAATGCAAACAAGAAAGCTAATATTTATCAATAATTCAGGAGAGCATTAAAAGTGAAATGTCACTGCGAGATTGATGTAACCGAGCTCTCCCTGCAGAGCAGAGTCACTCGTAAGCAGGCACAGCTCACCCTGCCAAGCACCTGCAGGGTGATTTATTCAGGCAGTCCCTCAGTGCAGGAATGAATTTGCACACTGTGCAGAGCCAGGAATGAAAACAAACATCGCCCTCACCTCTGGGTCACCTCCCATCATGACAAAGGGACACATTCTGACAGGCACACACAGCACCACTGACATTAAGTGCAGAGGAGGGGAAGTTTGGCACGGCAGGAGATAAGATTTTTTTCTCTGGTATGTGTCTTTAACTTACCCTTAGGGAATTCAAACCAAAACGCAGGATTTTAGGGAGCCACAGCTATCACTAGAGAGCAGAAATACACTCTAATACTATAATACAAGTAATATACCTTCAGCCCTCAATTGTAACAGCCACCTAAACCAAATGTCAATAACAGCTCCAAAGGGGGAAAAAAAAATTCTCAGCCTCTTTTAGGCAACCAAATAATCTGGTCGATCTAAACAGGTTGGATATTACATTTGTTATTTGCCAGTCAGTTTCCTGAAACAAATAAATTGTGATATTTAACAACAAAACCAACAAAGCCCACACTGAAATATCACCCAAAGCTCAGGTGATGATCTATGATGCACATAACAGCACCACAGAATGTAAAAACAACACCAAACAGAGCCTGGCAGCCTTCCCGTGTCTGAAATGCCCTGATATAACACAGGCAATTACATTTAATTACCGAACCGAAATAACTGCTGAGGCAGAATTACAGTTGCTGCGAGATAATGGCATGGCCCCATTGTAAGACTTAACAGGTACGTATCGAATTTAATTCGTGCTATAAAGCACCACCCTGCAGAATTAACGCGTTTTTAAAGGCTCTTCTGAAGGAAGGTAAGTGTAAAACCTGAACGAGCCCTTTGGCCCTTTATCACTGCCCGTAAACTGCTCACGGTTCAACCTCCCCCCGCCAGCAGCACCATTCCTTCCTCTCCCAACGCCTCGTAGATTTCTGAAAGATCTTGCCTCGAAGGAGAACTCCTGCAAGCCATGATTTGGGTTTGTGCAGGGCGGGTCAGCACCGACCGAACACCCCAGCCCGGGGATCAAATCCTGCTCTGGAATCACATCCTGCTCTGGAATCATTCCTGCTCAGGGATCACATCCCGCTTAGGGATCACATCCCGCTCAGGGATCACTCCCTGCTTTGGGATCAAATCCTGCTCAGGGATCACACCCTGCTCAGGGATCACATCCTGCTCAGGGATAACTCCCTGCTCAGG
>WEKX01013514.1:0-50289 GCA_013390025.1 Pitta sordida | reverse complement strand
GAGTTAAGGGAACCGAGAGAGCTCTGAGGGAACCAGGGCGGGCTGAGAGTTGACAGGGAACGAGCTGAGGGAACCGAGAGAGCTCTGAGGGACAGGGGGGCAGCGAGCTGAGGGAACCGGGGCTGTCTGAGGGAACCGGGGCCATGGCTGGGGGACAGGCAGGACCGAGCTGAGGGAACCGGGGCCATGGCTGGGGACAGGCAGGACCGAGCTGAGGGAAGCACCTGAGGGGTCGGTGCCAGGTTGGGGCTGAGGAGGAGCCCAGCTCGTGTGGGTGGGCGAGCAGAGAGGACAGGTTACCTCTCACTGAGGGAAAACTGAGAAATTCTGGGGGCACAGTGGAGCAAATGCTGGAAGAGGGGTTGAGGTGTCCATGGGAGACAAATGAGAACCTGTTAAACGCTGTTGGGCTGCAGTGGCAGAAGGGTGGTGTGATTGTGATAAAGCTACATGTGGTTTTTTTCCTCTTTGTTTTTAGATTTCTTGCTCCCAGGGTTTGGTGTTGGAGGTGCTGGAGCGTTCCAAATGGTCCAGAGGGAAGAACAAGGAACAAATGGAGGCTGCCTTGCTGAGCTCTAGACATGTATAGATGCATGTGTGAACCTCCGTGGTGTGTCACGGCGTCTTCCAGAAGAAATCCTGGGTCGGTTCCTCCGTCCTGGCCTTGTGTGATCAGGGAGTTGAGGTGGGGATTGGGGCAAGGATGTGTGAGGAATGCAGGCAAACCCTAATGCCAACGCATTTTACAGAAGTCACCAATATTGTCCTTCACATTTACAGACACTGAGATAAAGTGACATATTAAGTGTAGCCCCAGGTGAAAGAGAAAAGCCGTGGAAGGTCATGAGTCCAGTGCAATAATCCTGGTTCTGGCTCACTGCTCTGTGAATGAAGCTGCAATGCTGCAAGTGTGGCTTGAGGATAATTCTTTTCACTTTTAGAAAAGCATTCATATCTTCTCAATAAGTGCTTACATCAAAACCTCACTTGAACATAAATACACATGGTGCAAGCTTTGTAGCGTTTGTCCCTGGGAGGGGAAAAAAACTGAGAAAGAGCCAAGGCAGTATGTCGCTATATGTTCCTGTTTATCCCACTTCTTATTTTTCACATGTTTTATAAAATGTGTATCTGCAATGACTAATACTTCTAAGTAACCAATTGGTGCCAGTAAATGGAAGCACCATCTGTAAGAAACTGATTTGCAGAAGCCAAGTTCTCAAACATCTGAGGAGGAGGAGGTGTTATAACTCAGTGAGAGACGACCAAAGTGTAGACTTGGGTTGGGTAGTCAGGATGGTTTTAGATGGATTATGTAAGCAGGATGTGAGAGGAAAGGGGAAATGGAAACCAAGACGATGGAGCTCTTGTTCAGGAGGAACAAAGATGAAGTAACCCATGGTGATTAAAAGGGTAAGAAAAACACAACATTTGGGAGAAAAGACATTTAGTTGAGTTGGAAATGTAGCGGGTGGTGAGTGCTGACACAGTGAGGAACAGACCAGTGTGCTTATTCAGTGACATTCAATTATTGCAATAAAGTGAAGGTTAATTAAATAAAAGTAGTTGAGGTCGCTGCTCTCATTAGTTCACTGTTTCACAGAGTTAAATGAAGACCTTTGGGCCAAGTTCCTGCCTTGCTGATACTGTTGAGCAGCTGCACATGTATTTCTAACACTCCAGTCAGAATAGTTTTGACATTCTCAGCTTCCCCCCCTCTTCATTCCTCTTTTGGAGAGCAGCCTCATGGTTGCAAAAGGCAAAGGTTGGGTCACTAAAGCCAAAGTCTAACGACTGAGTTTGTCCCTGGGAGATCAGAGATGAGCTTTCATGATCACCTGGTGCTTTATACAGGGACAGCCAAAACTAACAGGATAACAAGGGCATCTTTCATTGTTTTTAAATAAAAGTTGCAACAACGTTAAGAGCATCAGTGTTAGATCTCACTAAATGATGAAGCATGAAGGTGAAATGTGGCTGCAGGAGGATGGGACACATTTCTTCACCCAGTTTTACTTTGTAAAGAAAACAATCATGGTGGAATAGCAAGAAATCAGGACGAGTATTACATATTTTTATAGAGCACTCCCCACTTCACCCAGTGCTCCTTGGATAACACCAGAGTGCTGGAGAAGCTTTTGTTTGAAATGAGCAGAAGTTCAATCGTGTGGATGGGGAGTGTGAGTCTCTCAGGAGCTCTCCCTGCTTGCAGAACCATGTCAGGAGATGCAGTGCAGAATTTCAGTGTGTCACCTTTTGATAGAAGTCGCTCATTATTTTGGCAAAGAAATTTGAGGACATTGGAGAAAACCAGCAACTGGCTCAGGTTCCCCAGGCTTGAATCCTGGCTCTGGCAAATGCCACAAAGGAGACAGGGTAAGTGTGGCATCCACACGGGTGTGGAATCAATAGAAATCTTATCTTCCCATTTTAAAAAGGCCCTTTTCTCCTCCAGTCGCTGAGGATGCAAGATTTGATTATCTTCTAGTACATCTTTGTAGTTGGTTCTTCCATTCCCCAATCAATTGTGAAACAATTGGCAAGTCAGCATCTCCTAACTCACACTAAACTGGATAAATGCTGTCATTCCTCTTGGAGATTCCTTCTGCTGGATTGCTGGCTCTGTAAAAGTGTTGCAAAAATAGTGCCCACATCCAGAATGGTCTCAGGATTAATGTGTCATTCCTTCCTCTCATTAAAAAAAAGAAAGATATCAAGTTATTTTAACAACGTCTGTTTTCTGCAGTCCCGTGTCCCTTGGCAATTATTGTCACCCTCCCTGAATTATTTTTGTCAGCTCCCCTGTTAATTAGACCCTGTTATTTTGCTCGGGATTACACTTTGGCCGATGACTCCTTTGTCCTTTAAAATTAATTATGTAGCACGACGAAGAACACGCTAAAGCTCTTTTTATTTTAGCGAAAAGAAAAGGATTTTGTATTCGGGCATCGTTTCGCTTCCGAATTTTCTTCCTGGATTCCACGAACCACCTTCGTGCTCCGCGCTTCAATACCAGGTGCGGGCGCTGGGAGACGCTATTTAATCGATTTTGAGGTGAGGTGGGACCTTCGGCTTCGCTGCCCGTGTCTGATGGGATAAAATCCCACCTTTCAGCTGCCCCGAACGAGCTGCTTGGAGTCGCTTATAACATAACCCGACAATTTTCTGCTCAAAATAAACTAGAAACTGATGCTGTTCTATAATAATCGTAAAAAAAAAAAAGGCTTGCAGTTCCCTTCAAGCATGTCGGGAATATGAAACCTGCTCCATGTTTACAGTTATTGGAGGCATCAAAGTAATTTATCACAATACTTGGTGTTTACTGTAGTGTGCATTTGATTTTCTTCCCACCAACCTTTGCTCCTTGGATGCAGTTCAACAGTTTACAGCACTGAAATGCAAAGCTGTGCACTATGTAAAACTTATTTTCTTTGACTTTGCTTAGTTTATTCCAGGGTTTTCATTGTATTTACCCATGAGAGACCATAAATATTATTTAAAGGATAAAATGTCATTAGAATGTTCAACTTCACCTGACCAAGGAGCTTCAGGTTATTTGTAGCTGATAATAATTTAAAGGATTCCAGAACTTCTGCTTGCATAAAACAAGATTATATTTGTTATGTTGGAAAATAAGAGAACAATTTGGACCAGAGGAGAAGGTCACCAGCTCTTGAGTAAAGATTTTATACCTGTAACTGCTCTATCCTCTGGCCAATAATGTTGCCTGGCAGGGCTGCATAAGTAATTTTTAAAAAAAATTACAAAGGAAAAAATGCAATATTTCAAGATAAATTCTTTTGTCATAATTATTGTCAGGAACTAAGTGTCAGCCAGTAGATAATTCAGGAATACTTATTTGTGTATGGTAATACTTTAACCTATTCTGCCCAGTTCTGTATGTAATGGTATTATTTGGGTTTCCTTGCTGTGAGTGTGTGAAAACTGACCAGCAGTGAATATTTTTAATGTGGTGTAAAAGTCATCGAATGACATATGCACTGCTAACCGCTGGTTGTGCAACTGGAGCTTTGCATTTGGCAAATGTTCAAGCTTAAAATGTGTTTTTCATGATTATCTCCCTTATTAAAGCTCATTTACTATTCATGGCAAGTGAGCACAAAAGGGATGTGAACAGTCAAAGAAACCCATTTAAAAATTCAAATGAATATCCAAGGGAAATGGATTTCAGTGCTTGCCCAACTCTACTGGGACCCTCTGCTGCTGAACCTCTTCTTAATGGGTGCCTTTGTCATTGTCCTTAAGGCTCCTGTGACAAACACTGGAGAGTTTTGTAAGGGCTCCACACTGCAGTCATTATGCACAATTTGTTCTTGGTGTGCTTAGAGGGGTTTGTTAGAGTGAGGCAAGGTGAGAGTGTGTTCATGTGCCTGTTTCTTTTCCAGATTCATTAAAAACTTCGTGTGATACTGAGATTTAATGGCCTGGAGTCAAAGCAGCTCAGGTCTCTGGCCCTGGCTCAGAGCAGAGACATTACTGCCAGCTGCTCATCCTGGTCTCAGGGACTGCAGTTATCCCTCTGCATGGAGGGAAAACACCTGCTGATGGGAAGAGATCATCGACTGCCAGAGCAACAACCAGCCACTGCTGTTTATTTCCCACCCAGGCTGAGCTCCTGCAAGATAAGTCCCACCTTTAGTCTAAAGATGTCTTAGTGACTCCCCCTCTGCTCAGGAGCTCTCCAGACCCTCCTCACGGAGCAGCCTGACCAGGACCATGTCCAAGGATAGAGACTCCATAACTTCCCTTGGAAATATCTTCATGCCTGGCCACCCTCAGGGTTTGTTCTTAGTTTTAGGTAGAATTTCCCAGTTTTCAGTTTCTGCCCATTCCTTTTTGTCCCGTCACTGGGCCTGGATGTGTTTTATTCTCTGCCTCTGATGGCACCAAATACACCCTGATAACATTGATGTCCCATAACGTTCTGTGAGCAGCCACATAGTTTCTAGGGGTAGATAACTGAGAAATGATTGCATCATCCAGCCTGGGGGTTTAGAGGTGCAGTTACTCACGCAAGCTGAGGTCAAAGGCTCGTGCTTTTCAGAAAGGTCTTGCTTCTCAGCCAAATTTATAACTGCTTCAATTAAAAAAGATCAAATTATTAGCCTGGGGTCACATGGCAACCGAGTGGCTCAGCCAGGACTCAAGCCAAAGCTCCATTCTCTTGGTTCATCACCCTTGGCTGTAAATAGTAGATTTAATTCTGGTTTATGAAGGTATTAGGCAGGTTTTATATGTTTTATAAGTTTCTGAAAGGAGACCAGGCTGCCATTATAATGAGGAAATGGTCTAATGGGTTAATAAAATGTACAAAAAAACCCCCAAGATACAAAAAATGTTGTCAGAGGAAGACATTAAACCTTGGAGCAGTAGTTTGGGTTGCACAACAGGCAGCCTGTCACCTCTGGGTGTCCCCAGGATCTCCAAAGGGAAACTCCACCATGGATTGAGAGGTTGCCTTTGCAGGGCACAGGGAGGAAAGTGGCAGCTGCTGTGCAGGGTCCAAACAGGATCCTTGGGTGTGATCAGGCTGCCCTGGGTTCCCTAAGGCATTATAAATACTGACCAGGGATAGCACAGCATTCCAGCACATCCTGTTGGGATAACTCTGTGCTCAGCTCTGGAAATGAAGCTGCCTTGTGTGGCAGCTCGTGAGATGTAGAACTTTCTGCCCCCTGAAGGACGTGAGAGTGCCAATCAAATACCAAATACTGATGGTGACCCTTATTTGGGGTATTTTCCCACTCTTCCTCTAATCCCAACTCCACATTCCAGTGTTCAGGGTGTGGAGGAGGAGCACAGCCCCAGCGTGGGCAGCTGTCCCACGGGGTGGATGAGCCAGTGCAGCTGCAGGTAAGAGGAAATTTTTCAGCTGGTGCAAACTGGAGGCCAAAGAAAGGCCCAGCTGTGTGGCAGAACAGTTCTGGATTTCCAGCCAGGTGCCAGGAGAACTCTTATAGCAGCCCAGACTTTTAGAAGCATAGAAGACACTGGAGGGGGAGGTCCTCATTATGTATTTCAGTCTAATATTTTTGCTTAAAATTGAGTTCAGCAAGTTATTTCCCATCTTATCTCACCACCTCTCTTTTTTCTTTTCCTTCCAGTATGTCCCATCCCTTCAGTTTCATTTTTGGAATTTAATATCTCCTGTTGATGATTTCTGTTCCTTATCTCCCCTTGATCCCTTTCTGCTTCTCCTTTTAGATTCTGTCTCCTTGAGTCTCCAACTAATGTCTCCCCATGTGTCAGATTAAAAGAAAAAAAATTTACAAGATGCTGGGCTGTGAAAGGAAGTAGAGAATGTTTATGTGGTTGCAGCAGGCTGACCATTAAAGTGACTTTATTCCTACAGCATTTCACATGCTGGGCTTGACAGTTTCATTTCCAAAACTATTTATACTCACAAAGGTCCATAACAGCGTTTCCATTATTTCCTCATATGATTTTTTTTGCCTATATTTTATCAAGTTATCTCCTTCTATCCAGGCCTGATTTCAGACAATAGGAATACAAAGTGGAAAAATCCTTTCTAAAAGAGACTGAGGCTTTTTATCTACCAAAGCATCTTCCTGCGTCCCAGCACATTTTTATCTCAGCCTACTTTTCAGCTCCTCCTGTTGATTTGATCCAATGGAATGACGTGCAGGGGAGACTTAGATGAGAATTTCACCTGAGGAATGTTTGTGCTCACAGCTGAGGGACCTTAACTAAAGCTGCCTTCCTCGTTAGCCACCAACTCCTCCCTGCTGGGCCAGAGTGTGGAATTAGTGCTTTAACACGGCCAAGGCCACCTAGAGCTGCTGCTTCACACTGAAAACACAGAAGGAAACCCACCACAACAGGCCAGGATGGATAAAAATGATCGATTTTATGTTCTGGGCTTTTTCTAAGTATAATGTTGTTCAAGCCTTTGCATCTGTGATGTGCCATTTTTTTCTTCATTGCAGGAAAAAACCCCACAACCAACCCACAATTTGCAGTTTTGAAAAGGAAACTACAAAGAGCATTAAATATTCTTGAAGAACATCAGCGTGTTAAATTCTGGCACAATTTGCATAAGGAGATGGTGGGATATCATTCACTGGCAGTTTGTAACAAGGAAGAGTCCAGGTGTGAGTCCAGGTGTTAGGAAGAGTGCAGGTGTAACTTGCTCCTTCCTGCAGCAATAAAACAAGTGATTCCCAGGCTTTTTAGTCTGGCAAAGCCACTGGAGGTGTGCACAGATAATACCCATCCAGCTCAGCTGGGATCCCTGTCTTCCCCTGGCAGTGGAGGAGTGAGAGAGGGGAGCAGGAGAAGTTCCCAGAATCTGGTGGATTTGACAGCTCTGGTTAACAAAGCTGGGTTGGATGGATTGTAGGAGAGATGAGGAGCTGCCCAAACTGGTTTACAACGAGGGAAGGTGCTGTAAAAAGGACGCACTCAATGCCCAGGGGAGTGAGAGCAAAGAATCTTGTTAATCTTTATGAGCTTTTGATCAAGTGCTTAAGACAGACTCAAGATTTAAGATGTTTTGCCTTTGAAACAAAGGCTCTGCTGCAATCACATAATTTCTGTTACTCTCCTTTAGGCTGGTGTGTGTTACTGGTGATGCTGATCAGAACTTGCTGTTCCTGGTTTGATCATTGTGATAAACTTCCTGACCTTTGGCAGCCTGTGAAGCTGCACACTCCCTTCAGATCCTCTGCTTGGCTTGGGAAAGTGCTTTTTAAATTTTAAAGGACAAAATTTATGTTTGTTTTCGCCAATTAGGGATTACTAGGGGGGGTAATCCTATTTTAAAACTCTAGCAATGGTTGTGATAAACTTAGTGACCCTCTTCAGCCTGTGAAGTTGTGAACTCCTTCATTGAGCTCATAAAAGTGCTTTTTAAGTTTTAAAGGACAAAATTTATGAGGAGAGGTTTTCTAATTATTTCACCAGTTGGAGATTATTAGGTCCTAATGGTACTCTGAAAATGTAACTTCTAGTTCAGCTTCATCTTTGCCCCTTTCAGAGAATTCCCTCCTCTGAATTTGTGGCTGTTGCTGCCATCCCCCTGTAACAGGGGGCTATCTGTTTGTATCCTCAGAATTTGTAGGTTTTAATTAGAATGGATTTATGTTGATTAGAGTTGATGGGATTGAAATGCCACGTAGTTATTAATTTCCTAGTTTTAATTTTGCTACTTAGTCATACATTACCAAAAATATCTTGGAAATGTGGGTTTTTTTCCCTTGTAAAGAGGCAAACCAGAGGAAAAAATGGATTGCAGCATTCTGTCATTTGGGGTGTCAACTCCTGACTTTTAAAATTCTGTGAGTGCCTGTGGAGCTGATGAAAATGAAAAGAAAGACTTGCAGCCAAGTTTTCTTAGATTTTCTTTGAAAGAGAAATAAACCTCGCGGGAATTTCTCTTAGGATTTACTTGATTTCTTTTTACAGTTTGAATGTCAATGAACAAATTTCCTTGAAATTCCAAAATTTCAAAATGTCCGTGATAATTTCAAGCTGTGTAGCACATGTAAGACAGACAAAGATTCTGGGCAGGCATTAATATTATTCAGCACATGCTGATGTTATTTCCATTTTTGCAGGTAGGAAAGTGAGGCATCAAATAATCTGTCCAGTTCCAGGGTCATCACAATCAACCTAAAGGTGCATCTTCAGATCTGACCATCCCAGGAAAAGCTCTTCTGCAGGTGGACTGGCCTTGGAGGCTGCACTGATGGATAAAAGCAGCCAGGAAATTCCCAGAGCAGATAAAACTGCTAATTCCTCTTTCCAGAAGTCTCCTGCTGAGGAAGGTGGGAGCCCACAGCACTGGGATACACGAGGGCAGTTGGCAGTCTGGGGAGTCAGCACCGAAAAAGGGTTCAGTTAAGCGACTGTTTATATTCAGTGTTGACATTCAACCAGCTCCTGAACTTCAGGGGTAAAAATTCCTGCAGAAATCGATCCTAAAAATAAATTCACAGCTTCTTTCAGCTCGTCTCTTCTTTCTATAATCAAACCCATTCCTCACTGAGTACAAGAGCAGCCAACTCAACCTTTTTCTTTGATGAAAGCATAGCTGAGCATGGGGCACTCCACAGTGCATCCAAATAAAGCCACTTGCTGTAGCAGCACATTGCCTGCACATTTAAGTTCTCTCCTTAATGTTCAGAGTGTCTGGGAGAGGCTGTTTGAAGAAAACCAGCTAAGTTTGATCATGGCTCTGGCCCAGCGTGTTTAGAAGTACCTGTAAATAAGGGTCTAAATGAATATATCCTCTGGACTCATTTCAGAATTCCAACCACAGGAACTTCTGACTGCTTCAGCCCTTCTTTTATCTCTCTCTCTGGTTTGCTGTCACGTGGAATTCAGGTTGGCTTTCTCCTCATGGGAATTTCAGCCTTTGGGGCAGCTCTGTATTGGCAGATGGAGTGACTCAACATCCTTGAGACGCTGGTTCTGTGCCCCTTTTTTGGTGTCATTTACCAGGGCTCTTGATACATTTCACACAGAATTACACAGGGCAAAATAGTTGATCTTTTCCTACAGTAAAGCTGTCACAGCCACCCTGCACCCTGGAATTCCATTCACCCCTTTTGTGGTCTCTTATCCAGCCTCCTTTACAAAAAATAACTAACTTTCTTTGCTCTATTTATTAGTGGGTCAAATTCCTCCCTGAACTAACCAGCTGCAGTTGAATTAATGCTATTTCTTCATTTGCATCATTGCTGAGTGATTTTCTTTAGCCTTACCAAATCCTTTTTTTTTTGTTAATTAATAAATTTACATCCTACTAAACAGAAAATAATGGCATGCCCTGGAGCAGTGCAGAAACCATAATTAAAAGAAGTTGCAGATACTAAGAGTGATGATGAAGAGCAGAATTTGACCTCATGTAGATTAAGATTTACCCCCAAAGCCCTGGTTTGTGACTCATTTTGAGACCCTTTTATATTCTGAGGGGGGAACAGATTTAAAAGTCCTGTTAATGGAAAAACCAATTGACGTGGCTGAACCAGCCCCTAAATGCTCAGTGTCTGCTTGAATGGGATGAGCAGCTCCTGTGTGCTTTGGCTGAAGTGATGCAGGATGAATATTTTCTGATTCTTTTTTAATTCCCTAGTCATTAACAGCCCTGGGATAATCTGAGTGAGCCTTTGTATTTGGGGTAATGGGCCCATCATGAGGGAAAAGCCAAATTAGTGTCTCTGGAGTGCACCCAAACTCTGAAGGACATCTCAGCTCCTGCTTGGACTGAAGCACCCTACTGTACCTCTCCAAACGTGGGAGTTTAGTCAACAATTCAGACATCAAATAAAGTGAACTCAAGTCCTACGAGTGCAGGACTTTCTACATGAGAGTAAATTCTTGCAATCATTATTTAGGATAGACTGGGGAAGTCAAACAGAACCTGTGCAGAACTGGCTCTGGTTCAGACTCTGTTTTCCACCCTGCTCAGTGTGTTTGTGTTTGATTTGGACACTTTGTTTGGTAGAAGGGAGTCATGCAGAAACGAGGCCAACGTTATTATTCAGTGTTATTAATGATGTTGTCTGCTCTTAGTTTCTGAAAAACCAGAAAACTAATAAATTTTACATATTGGGAAAAAAATCACAGATAAATCAAACAAATATATAAATTCTTTAAAGTATTTAATATGTGTTAAGAGGACAGAATGATGAATTCAATATTGAAAACCAATATCAAGTTTACAATTATGTCCCATTTATCATCACTGATTGCACAGACAGCGTATTATTGCAAGGAACAGAATGATGCATAAACTCCAACCCTGATTGGTTTTCTAAAAAAAAACCAAGTTAAAATTCATGTTATGTCTGAAAAGCTTTGTTTTTCTTTTTCAAGCATTGTTTTCTGTAGTAATTGCTCATCCAGACACAAATGATGCATATTTAATTTCTCCAGCTTTAATATTAGCAGTGTAATAATTTTAGAGTGTTAATAACTGCTGCTTTTACAAACAAGAACATGATTCAGTTTGCTGATGTTTTCTGAAACCCAATTTCCCCTTTAAGCGAAAAAAAAAAGAACATATGGAAAACGAGAAAGTGGAGAGGAACCACTTTTGAATTGGACCTGGAGAAGCAGCAAAGGACTGAACTTCTCCTGGAAGGGGGATGGACTTTGGGAACACCTACAAGTGGCTGGTAAAAACCTGAGGTAAAAACCTGGTATAAAACTGAGGAAAAACTCAGCAGTTCTTCCCCTGGGGTGAAGCTGTGTGTCCCCAAAAGTCACCAGCAAAGCTCTGCAGTGGCTGCAGCGTCCTCAGGCTGCCCTTGTCTGCTGTGAAGGACAGCCCTGCTCACCTCTCGGAAAGAGCTGCACTTCTTTAAAGTCCTGCCACCCCAGCTGAGCTCTGGGAGAGGGAAATGAATTCTCTGGCTCACACTTTATCAGCAGAATTATTAAGCAGTTTTCTGTGCAGAGTCACTCTTGGAGTACACTCCTGCTTTTTTGGTTTTATTACTCCCCAAATTCTTTTCTCATGTTCATGTTGGTGCTCGGGTTTCCTGGGGATAACCAGATACCATCTCCCCCAGCTGAGCCTGTGCACTCATAACTGAGACTTATTTTGTCCTTCAGAATTCCAACAACTCATTCTGATTTATGAAAGAATCTGGCTAAGCCTGAAGATTCCGCTGGAGTTTACAGAGTTATAACTCCAAGCTACACTCATTGAGTCAACAATAAGAAGAAAAAAAAAAAGCGCCAAACTGTCCTTTTTTTATAGCTTTATTTGTAAACTACACATTTTAGAAACAGAAGCACTGAACCAGAACCAGCGTGGTGCAATCCAGTGCTGCTTGTGCTGAATGTCTTCTTGGAAGGGGGTTGCATTTAAATAGGGACCAATAGTAAATGAATATTCTAGTAGTCACCCTCAAATGTAGAACACATCCATAGCCAGTGTCGTTGGAATTTTCTAACCCTTGCAGAAAAGGCCAGAACTTTCCAAGTGAAATTACTGAGCTGGGCAGGATTTTACGTGAGCAAGAAGAGCAGGGCTGAATGTTTTGCCTCAAACCTCTGTAAAGGGTCCTACAAGTCTGATATCTTGGGTTTCAGTGATGTCCAGGGCACTGGTAGTTTGACAGGCCACTTCTCTGGAAAGTTTTAAAGAGAACTCCGAAAGATATAGGGGAAAAAAATTTAAAAATTAGTAGCAGCAGAATGGCCTAATTAATTTTAAGCACTCTGCTTCTTTTGTCTCTGTGCATTTCAGACAGCATCTTAGAGTTTAAAAAGAAAAATCAGGGATGCTAAATAGTTTCCCAACTGCAAACTGGTGACAAAACTGAAGTATAAACAATATCATCAGTTCAGAGCAACTGGTGGGTTCAATATTCTTATACAAACAACAAAACCTAATTATCTTTATTTATTCAATAAATCGAGTTCAAATTTGATCTATTAAATTGTATTAAATATTGAAAATCATTTAATAAACAAACACGATTGCTAATTTATTATTGATATCCATTATTAGGGTGTTTGTAAAAAATAATTAAAAGCAGGTCGGGAAAGAGAGGGATGAATTCAGCTCAGGTACCAGCGCTGCTGCAGAACCTGCTTAGGTTGCCACAGGCAGAGGTAATGAAGAAAAATCGCTGGTGGAGCTGGAGAGGGAGCAGAGCTGGGCTGGGGAGAGGAGGTGGGAAAGGGGGAGACATTCCAGCAGCTGCCCCAGAGCACATGGATCCCCACAGCAAGGCAGGCAGGACAGCACAGCAAGGCAGCCTGGGGACCTGCTCAGGGACACAGGGATGGGAGTGGAGTTTTGGGGAGGCTGAGAGTCCCCCAGGGGAGCTTTGTACCAACTGTGGCCCGAAATGGATCCATTCTGAACTGGCAGGTGACCAGGAAACACACGGTGCAGGACAGGGGATTTTGGACATAAAATACTGTCCAATGGGGGGACTCGTCCTGTGGCCACACTGCCCACAGGTGTCGTGTCAAAAAGGGACTTACTCTTATGTTTCTCACATACTGAGATGATTAAAAAAACCCAGGAACCCTGCCAACATTATTATTCTAATTAGAAAATAATCAGTAATAGTACATAACACAAGTAGAGCGTTTCATCTTGAAAAGCCTGTACAAGCATGAGATTGCTGGCTATGAGCTGAGTTAGTGCAGCTGTTCAAATCACCTGGCATAAGCCTTTTGGTCCAATGATTTAAGTCATTACACATTTGTGACTTCTGGTACATCTTTCAGGAAGAAAATGTCAACCCCGGGGTGCGATCCATTCCCTGGCTGATGCCTCCCCAGTGGCACCGAGTCCCCCGAAAGCAGCAGCGGCGCAGCCGATGAGACAGTGCAAGGGCAGATGCTCTGGACGGTAGAGGATGCTAGAGAAGAGGTAAATCTTCCGCTGCGCTTTTCCCTGTTGCCATCCCCTCGCTCTCGCCCGGTATCGGCTCTAACCAGCTTCTCCCCATCCAGGGGCTGCTTCAGGCACCGAGAGCTGCGTGTGCTGCTCCCAGTGCGTGCGTGCCCGGAGCTGCCAACACAGGCACCTTGAAAGGGCTCCAGAAGTTTGCCCGATCTCCCGCTAAGCGCATCCCTGGAGCCCGAGCTGTCTCTGCTCCGGAGATCGCGGGTTTTCAGCCGCAGGAGGCAGGGAGCCGTGCTTTCCCCACATCTCCTGCCTCACCCCCACATGCACTGCTCGGGATGTCGGGGTGATTCTTTGTCCTTCCAGCCTATTTAAGGCATTTTAATTGGATCGGGCAGAGAAAAAAACCCCCAACCCCAAAACATATACACAAACCCCAAGGTAGCAGGACTAGATCCCCCTTCCCCCAAACAACAAATGGTTAAATAACGTGATGCCAAACCAACCATCACCAAACGAATAAGCCAAAAACCAGCGTCAGCGCGGCAGCGAACGGGAAAGTTTCTGCGCTCTGAAGCTGCTACAGCGTCAAAGCGAGAATCCTGGGGGAAGGGAAGGGAGCGGAGCCCGGGGCTGCGCTGGTGCTCCCAGCCCCGCACCCCGGAGCGACAGCCCGAGAGATGCTGCTGCTGCCGCTCGGTTCTGCGCCGGCAAAAGAACGGCTGCGAGCTCCGAGCCCCCACCCCCGTCTCCGCCCTCCCTCCTCCTCCTCCTCCTTCCCCCTCCCCCGGGTCCTGCGGGGAGGCGGGTTTAAGGTGTGTCTTGTGGCCGCGGTAACTTTCCTAACAGAGCCAAAGAGGAGCCCGGAGTGCCCGCAGCAGCATCGCCCGCCCGTCCTGGGCAGCGGCCCCGGCTCGGCCGTGGCTGCCCCGGCTGATGCCGCAGCCCCGCGTCCCGCCCAGGTAGGTGCGAGTCGGGACCGGCCCCGGAGCCCCCCCTTGTCCCCGGGGCTGTTCTGCAGGGCGAGGAGCAACCTCTGCACCCCCCGGCTGCGGGGGGAGAAGCCCCTTCCGTGCCCTCCTGGCACTGCCCGGGCATCCCGGACGAGCCGGGGGGAGGCAGTCTCTCTCCAGCCTCTCCTTTCTGTCCCTTGCCGCGATCTTTGGGTTCTCGTTGGTGATTTTGGAAGTGCTGAGCTAGGAGATGTGTGCGGGGGTGAGATCTTACGGCTTTATTAGGACTCTCCCCTCTTGAGGAGCCGCTTCCTCCCTCCTCCCCCGCGTGTTTTTCTGGGCTCTTGGATGGACACGAAGTTTTTTCGGTTGCCGCAGACGGGTTTGGTCCCCGCGTGTCCTCGGCTGCGGCTCGGGCTGGCTCCCGCTCGGGTTGTAGCGGCTTCCCTTGTCTGGGAGACGGTGTTTGGGGCAGGGAGGGAGAGAAGTTGTAGGATGCAACGTGTAAGTGACACCTCGGTTTTGTCAGGTTGGTGTAGGTGGAATCTCACTCTCGCCGGTGCTACTCGCTGCTGCTGCCAAACATTCCCTTCTCTTGCTTGGGCAGGACTCCGGCCGCTCTGCCAGATGGCTCCTGACAAGGAGAAGTTTCGGAGCGGCAGGACAGCGGCTCCCAAAATGAGGCTCAGCTGAGATGCTCAGGTGACAGCACTCAGTTCTGATGCCTGTGTTAATCGGGTTCCTGTTCCTCAGCTGCAGCGCGGGGCCCCTGCTTGGCCCGGGGAGGATCAATAGTCTGAGAAACCGAGGCAGCCGTGGCTCAAAGTTGTTTAAATCTCCGGCCCCTGTGATTACTAAACCTTGGGTTTGCCAGGAAGAAAATCCAGAGTTAACTGAAAGGATGTCTACGTGTTCCTGTCTTCATTGCCTCCTAATTTAGAACATAAATATGTAATGTATGAATTAACCAGAGTGGAGCAGCCTGTGTGCCTCCCGGGACCTGTCAGAGAGGGGAGATGCCGTCCCCCAGCACGCTCAGCCCCGTGTTTTGGTAACAGAGGTCTCCAGTCAGGTGGCTGCATGTTGTGCCGCTTAAATTCACATTACGGTGCTGAATAGTGCTGTGAAGGTTTCTTTGGGATACCCACGTCTCAGTCTGAACCCTTCCCATGCTCAGACTTCTGGTGGGCTGCAGCCAGAGCTTTGCTGCCCTTCCCTCTGTTTGGACCTTCCTTCGCTGTCCCCTGTGTTATTAAATCCCACAAGTTTGCCATCCCCAGTGTCTACTGGTTTGTGGGGTGTTGCCTTGGTTCTGGCAGTGTTAAATAAATGTGAATAAACGGTCTCATCATAAGAATGGCTTTTATGTGACCATTTACAGACTGAGGGGCTGGTCTTACAAAAGCTTGTGAACCAGTTGATATTCGTGAGACCTGGTCTGGAGTGTGTTAAAGTTGGTGTGGGACACCTGAACTGGCTTTGCAGTAGGTTAATGAATGCTAATAAAGCACATGTGCTCAAAGATAATGACAATTACAGAACTAGTTTCAAGGCAAGTGCATTAGATTTGTCAGTGACAACCTCTGGGGGCTTCTTCAATGTTCTAAGTGCTGAATTTAGTTTTATTTCTGCTTGTTGAGGAATACCTGAGTAAATTTGTTACAGAGTTGTAAACATTTTTTATAATGAAGGTGTTTCAAATTGTGAAACACTGAAAAACAGTCATGTGGTCACCATCTTTTTCAAGAAAAGATTCCAGTGTTGTCTTTCTATCCCATCACTTTCAGTCATCTACTTTATAAAATTTGGTAATTTTAGTTACAAACCCTCAAATTGGCTGAGGTAAAATATACAATATTAGGCTGCATTGTGTTCCTCTCCCTTTTTACTTACGAAAAAGAACCAATTTGGTCTCTTGTTTTTTACAATTAAATATGAATTAATATTCCAAGGTATCAAGCAGAAGCCAGTGCTCTCTGTTGAGAAGTTGCATATTGACTGTGAATGGGGCATTCAGCCATTTTCACTTTGAACAATCCGTCCTGCTTTAAAGACCAGGCAGCAGAATTAATATTTAAGCAAATGCATACAGCAAAACTATAAATCTCTGGAAACAGTTAATTATATTGGAACTCTGAATGTCCCTTCAAGTCCAGGCTGTATAAACTATTTCTCTGTAGCGTGATCACAATTCTTGCAAACCTTTTATCCTTGCATGTGAAATCATTCCTAATTCTGTGCTCCTGCAAAGCGTGTGCTTGGTTATTGTTTTCAAAACCATGTGGTTTGAGTTACTATTTAAATATAATATTTATTATATTACTTTGGTTGTTCAGCTTAAAAAGAGAAGTGCTGCATCCCGTTGCATATTAAAAAGCTTCTATATAATTACTACTTTTCGCAGTGCTGCTGAGCAAATCTCTGGGTGAGGAATTTAAATGGAGGCTTTACACAGTTCCCAGTTACTTTATATAAAAGCTGGAAGTCTTTTTTTCTTGAAACTTGGGGGCTGCAGGCGTTGGGGATCGTGGGGTGCCTGCAGTAATTTTTACTTTGGCCTTTGTGTGCTTCCAGGTGCACACAGGGTGGTGGGTTCCCACAAATTCTGCAGCTGTTGGGCCACTTTGGGTTTGAATTACCTATTTACAGCTCTTTTGTCATATTGTCATTTTATGGAAGTGTGTCTGTTCTGGTTGCATCTTACTGGGAGACACGGGAGGCACCTCTCTGTCCCTCTCAAAGGTCTGTGGCACTGCAGCAGTCAGAGTCCTGTGCCAATCCACCGCCCCAGAGAATTTCTCCAGGGAATTTCTCCAGGGACAGTGATGGACTTCAGGCCACGCTAAAGGTGGTTTAGAGCATTTAGGTGCAGGTGGGATGCAGGTCCCACAGTCTCTCTTTGTTCTCCTGGGCTGCAGTTGCTGCCCCACCAGACTCAGTGGTGCTCTGGGACATCCCCTGGATCTGGTGCCCAGTGCAGATCTCCTGGGTTTCCTCAGGTGCTTCCAGCAGCACTTGCCATCCCTGTGTAGGCAACTGACTCCTTCCCTCTCTCACATACTACAAAAAACAACTAATACACAAAACGTGGGATCAGGGAAACAGTTGCTTTCTGCGAACCCCAGAAAGGGTTGTTCAGATGTCAATGGGAAAGAGGGAAAAAATTCATCCTGGTTGTTGTGTGCTCCACAGACTGACCCTGCTGCTGGAGCAGCCAGGAATTCCCTTGGCACAGAACCTCGGTGGGGAAGTTCTGTATGTTCAGGAGAGAGAGGGGAAAAAACTTGTAGAAGATGAAGAGACAAATCCCAGATAGAATCAGCTTTGGGTTGCCAGGTGAATTCAGGCACAGGACACTTGTGAGTGACTCCTGGCAGTGAGGTACAGTTGGTGTGTTTGTGTAGAGAGGAGGAAATCTGGTTAAGAGTTTGCAGAGTGTGACCCTTACCTTATACATTAATATAGATTATGTACCAAATTCTTGAAGAGACAATATTCTACACCCTTGTGCAGATCAGGGAGTGGGCTACAGCCCGGAGCATGCGAGGCAGTCCCTGACAATGGCCAAGGACAAGCACAGAATCCTCTGGGATAAGTGTGTTTACAAACACTTGTGTGTGGCCAGTTCTGCTCAGCCCTTCAGGCAGTTTCTCTGTCTGGCTGCTGCTCTAAAGGGAGAATATTGAAATTTGTGTGAGAGCTGCTTTCTGAGTGAGACAGATCCGAGGTGAAGGTCACCACGAGATGCAGCCGGAGTGAGGAGCACTCCCAGCTCACACCCCACTGCCAACAGGAGCCAGAGGAACTGGGAGGGTTTCTCCTGGTACCAGCCTGGGTACAAGGGCTGATGAATGAACAGGCACGAGGCTGAAATCAGATTCACTGCTAAACATGTGCTCTGTCTGGGAGAGGAGTAAGACAGAGTAGCTGAGCAAAAAATAGTTCTGTGCCCTAACTTCACATACTTCATTTTCTAGTTTTCTCATGCAAAACATTTTATGAGCACTAATAGTCACTCTGGAAAATATTGTTAAGGGTCAAAAAGGCACCAGAGAACTGCCAGAATATGGCAGCTTGAGGGTTGGCCAAGTGTGAAATTTGTGAACAATTTTTTATATATATATTTGACTGGTAGATATGAGTGGAAATGGGTCCAGGTTCTCCTGAGTTCACATCTGCAGCTGGAGTTTTGCTCAGCCTTTTATCTGGGATCCCTTGCTAAGATCTAGGCTTCTGCTAACCTCCTCTTTTATCACAAGTTTTATGGTATATAATTTTTTGCAAGGTTTATGGAGTGTTGTGAACACAGGAAAATCTGATTTCTCTGGAACAAAGGAAGCAGGAAAAAGCTGTAGAGAAATGATCAGGCGGAGTGTTGGAATTCACAGCGGCCTCCTTAAGGAGGGGAGGTGAATTAACAGCTCCAAAGCTCTTTAGTTAAAGGATAGAACCTATTTCTATAGATTGTGCAGCTGGATAAGGTGATTTGGGAGCCTATCCTACTTTTTCATCGGGGTTGAGTCTTTAATACTCACGTCTGTTTTGAGACAAACACTTGAATAATAAAACCTGTATTTTGACAGGTTCGTTTTAAGAGACTTTAAAGGTTTTTAGAGGGTTTGTTACAAATATTTCTCCCCTTTTTGTTCCCAGTGTAGAACATGGAGATGTGCTGCTGTAAATCCAGTGTAAGCATGAGGAGAATCAAGTTCTTTATCATGCTTTTAAAATCCACCGAGTGAGGGAAGCATGGATGATTTGTAAGTAGTCGACTGGCATATGGTACCATTATGATAACATCATGTTCACAGCACTTTCCAGATTGATATACAACCTTTCTAAAATAAGCTCTGTAGAAAAATAAAAAAGAATCTAAAGTCATTTAGCAGCCACACGCTGTTGGGAGCGGCACAGGGCGCTGGGAGGTGACTCCAGTGACACTCGGTGTGTCAGATGAGTTGTGCATCACAGTCTGGTACCTCCAGAAACTGCCAGTGCCCCCTGTGCACCGGGGGCTGAGTTGTGCTTTCTTAATTCCCAGTGAAATGCTGCTTTCATTTTCATTCCGTGGAGTCCTGAGGGTCAGCACGAGGCATGGAATTTGTTTCTCAGGAGGAAGCCCATATTAAGCCCTTTGTTAGCAGTGGAAAGAGAGAGGCCGGGGTTATCTGGGGATGGAGACTGAATTATATTCTAGTTCTGCATGGAAATGTCCAGGCTGAGATGGAAACTGTCTCGTTGACCTGCTGTGTCATTTATGGTTCTCAGGGAACGGGAAAATCATAAATACTCTGGGAAGCAGGAGCCTTGACAAGACAAACTATGGCCATGTTTCACTCTTCAGAAGGGTTTTATCTACTTGCCACAGCTAGCTTAATTCTATTAAGGAATTAAAACAATGATACTTTACATGGCATTATTGGAGCATAAATTAGACTTTTGTTTGCCTTCATTTAAATGTACAAGCTGTAAATATCCCTTTAAAGAAGTGCTGACTGATTAATTTGAACTTGTATTAACTTCTGTGTGTTAAAATGGAATGGCAAATCCAAGCCATGAAAGTTGTAACACCTCCCATTCCTCAACCTGAGTGAAAATGTCTGAGGCAGCAATGTTCTTCATCCCTCCTCCTCTTCCAATTTCCTCTTCCCTGCATATTTCAGGTGGGCCCTTTATCAGCCACACAGGGCCAGGCAGGTTTTTTTATAGATACAGTTCACTTCTGGGTGTTATTATGGGTTGTCTTCTCCAAACACCGTGTGAGTGGCTGTGCCCTGAAACTCCAGGGAGAGGGGAGTTGTGGTTATTTGCAGAGGGGTTGGGGGACTTGTTTTTGCAGGGGATTTCACCTCTAGGATGGGATGCCCTCTGGATATTCCTCCAGGGAAGTCAAGGTGGTCCTGGTGGTCCCCTAGTCCTGAGGATGGACTGACAGGCCAGGCCAGGACTCCAAATTCTGTGTTCCTTAGATCCCATGCTTTCAAAGTAATGCCCACTTCTCATTTTACTTGTAAAGAAAGCAAAAACTTTACGGTAAATGAATGAACACGTCATCATCTCTGTGAGTTTCGTTTAGATTTGATGAGTTTTGGTGGGTGTGGTGTTACAGAACCACAGAGCTGAGATTGTGTCATACAGGACTGATGGTTTTATTGGTTTTCTCTGAGCTTTCCCTGAAGGAGGGTTTTTGGATGCAGCCCTCAGTAATCCAGGTAATGTTACACCAGGAAATATCCCCACACTGATTTATGGAGGATTTGTTTGGAGCAGCCAAGTCTGGTAACTGCAGTCACTGACCAGAACCATCAGTAATCACTTCTCCAGAACACTGCAAAGTACTTGGAAATCAAGTGCTCCACCAAATCAGTTGGAGTGAACGTTAATTACCTGGAGTTGTTCTTCTTGTTTGGATTCTTTGGTGGCCTTCTAGTGTCTGTAATGATGTGTTGGTCAGGGAAGACATCAGGAGCCTGTAGGATGTGTTTGCACAGTCACTGAGGATTGATGGGGTGCACTGAAGGCCTCTGGGAGCAAATCACAGAAATTACAACATGTTTAGAAAATAGTCATTGGTAGTAATTACTGATGGTCAGGTGAGCAGAAAGATTTGTGAGCTGCAAATGGAGGGAAACTCGTTGCAGGAGAGGATCCATCCACCCCATCCATCCACCCCATCCATCCACCCCATCTGTCCATCCCCTTGTTCCCTTAGGACTGGATTATAAATCCTGCAGGGCAGAAATTGGGATTTATGTAAACTGAGGATTGTGGCGTGACAAAATACCATCATTTCTGGTCAGAAGGGAACAAGTGAATGCAGGGGGTGCTCTTAATAATTGAGGCAGATGCTACATCCATTCCAATCCACAGGCATTTGGAAAAGTCTTCCTTTTCTTACTCCATTTCGACTTATATTGTACCGCTTTGGCTCATAAAGATGTAAGTGGAATTTATTTCTCAAAATATGTTCCGTGGGATTGTTTGTAGATGATCTGAGTGCAGCCTGGAAACTGAGCTCGTTCCTCTTGCTCTGATCTGTAAAATGAAAAAAAAAAAATAAATGTGGGAACTCTAAATAAGGGGCAAACAATGTTAAACAAGAAAAGCAATGGGAAATGGCTTGGCAGGGAGAGGTGTGTGGGTAGGAGTGACACAGAAAGTCACTTATATTTAGAAAAAAGCGAGAAAAAGAAACACAATTAGGAAAATAAACAAGAAAGGACAAAGGGACAACTAAATAAAATTCAGCAACAGATTAAAGGCTCACCCAGAAGTTACTGAGTTGAAAATGGTAAGTGAGGAATCAGAGCTGTGCACGGTGTGCACAAATAGTTTGGCAGGATGTTCATGCACTGATCCGTGCCCAGCGTGGAGCACAGAATCACAGAATTAGCAAGGCTGGAGGAGACCTTTGAGATAATCAAGCCCAACCCATTATCTGTCACCATCCCATCATCTAAACCATGCCACAGTGCCTGACCCACTGATGGGTCTGGGTCATCCAGGCATCCCCCAAAGTTCTTTGTGGCAGGTGGGTTTCCCCCTGCTCTCTTACTGTCCTGCAGGTCTTGCTTTTGTCTTCCCCTCCCCACCTTCTTTAGGCTTTGTCTAAGGATTGTTTCCCCTTTGAAGAGCAGCTTGGCAGAACATAAAGCAGAGGGCAGTTCTAGGGGAGTGTTCTCTGTGTGGTACAGAGCTAAGGCTGGGTTGTTCCTGCTGTAGGCAGGAATTCAAAAACAGGAGACTACTTATAATGTGCACTGGAAACAGAATTAAACTCCTGGTTTTGTTGACTTTTGTAAGGGAATCCTGTTTGCACAGGTACTCCAATGAAATAGGAGTGATGTTCACACACAGGCTGAGTGTCCAGCAGTGCTGCTGTGGTGTGAATGTGAGTGGTGGGGCACAGTGTGTTGAGCCAGTGGGATGTGGGTGTTAGATGTGGGTGCTCTGTCCTGCTGAGCTCTGCTGGAAGCAGCTCCCACAGGAGGGGAGGCACTGGTGTGTCCTTGCTGCTTTTCCACCTCCTGGTGGCCCGTGGCTGGGGTTGGTTGTGCCATTGCCAAGGTACAGTTGTTAGCACTGGATTTACCTCACTGAACCTGTTCAGGAGTCACAGAATTCCTGAGCTGGAAGGGCCTCACAAGGATTATTGACTCCAGCTCCTGGCCCTGCACAGGACGCTCCAACAATCCCACCCTGTGCCTGAGAACATGGACTCTTTTTACAAAAATGTTCTTTTTTTAATTTAAAAGCATCCTTTTCCCCCCCATATTCCATGGTGCCTGCATTCCACTTGTTTATTCCACTGCACGGGAAGAATCAGAAGAACCATAAGGTCTTAAGTCATGGCTTAGAGTTGTGGAAGTTGTGTAAGTCAGTGTGCATAAAAATAGCCCTGTTAGGAGGAGAGGCCAGGCTTGACTCCTTGGTGAGCTTTAGCACATCTGCTCTCATGAATCATTCTGGTTTGCAGTGTGGAGAATTCAGCCTTAAAAAGTGATGCCGCGTCAGGTGAATAAATGCTTGAGCCACAGGGAGAAGGATCTGTGGGCAGATGGTCCCTGCTCAGGCCTCTGACCCACCCTGGGGAAGCGCTGCAGGAGTGTTTGGGTTTCCAGCAAACACCTTGGACATGTGTGTGGGAATTAAAGGAAGTCTTGTGTTGCGTGTTCCCTGTCATAAAGGAAAAAAATACTTTGCTACAAATAAGTATTTTCTTGCATTAGCATAAACTTGTTACTCATTATTTAGGAACCAGTGGTGGCCAGAGAGTTCCTCTCGTGTGAATAAAGCTCGTTGTTCAAAGGCATCGGGTGCTGAGGTGTTTGGAAATGGGATCAGGTGGTTTTCCTGCCATTCCCCTCCATGCTGCAATATTTTCAGTGGGACACAAGGCTTCAGTCTCTAGAGCTGATGGCAAAAATCCATCTTGTGCTGCTCTGTGGTGCCTTGGAACACACGGATGAGCTGTGGGAAGGGCATCGCTTGGGATTGTTTAAAGCCCCTGTCAGAGCTGAGTTTCAAACCAACTCCGTGATGATGGGAAGTGCTGGCAGTTGGGATATTCAGCTGCACTGAAGTCTTGCTGCTCCTTTGAAGGTGAGACTGTCATCACGTAGGACAGTATTTGAGGACAAACAGCTCATTTGGATCTTTTAACATGAAATACAGAGACCCTCATTCTGCTCGAGACCCCCGTGGCACTTTGGGTAGATTTGATATTAAGTAATAAATGTTATGGTTACTGTTGTTTATTGGATAAATCTTTCTGCCAGAGAAAGTGATGTGGTAGAGAATGAGAAGCCTGTTCCTGGCTTTGTCAAAGGCTTCTGTTTGCAGGGCATACTAATGCTGCTAGTGTTTTTAAAATCTTACCACATTTGTAGAGTGCTCCAAGATGCTGTGCAGAGTTTTTGGGAGCACGAGAGGCATCCCCAGGTGGATTAGCCTTGCATTAGCTGTCCACCAGGCTGCCCTGCTCATTTCTCTTCATTTCATGGGGCTGGTTGCTGCCAGTTGTTACTAAAGTCTGGAGCCAATTAGTTCCCTTGCAGTTTGTTCCTGTGTTTTGTGCCATTGAATGCTCACAGGTTCATTCCAGAGGATTTGAGCGGGTTTCTCATCTCTCTGAGGTCTGCTTGACAACAGAAGAGAAATCCAGCAGGATCTTATCAGACAATAAAAGTTTGCTTACATGTCTGTTTCTAATTTCTAATCAAACAGAAGCCTTTGTAAAATGAGGAGAAAAAAATCCTTGGGAGCAGAAACAGTTTCAAAAAACCATTTAATGCCAGGTCATGTGTGGCAGCATTGATCCTCCTCAAAGTACTGCAGGAGATGAACACAAACACAACATAATTTTAATTATTTAAAATATTACTGGCTGTGATAGAGTGGTAAGACAGATACCCCTCTTCAGCTGGGACAGGCTCTAGTTTCGAAGCAGTGTTTGAGGTCAGCTCTGCAGGTATCTCCTGCTCGAGGTGGTGTAAGAACAGCCTCACCCAGAACCAGCTGAACTTGTGGGTGTGATCAAAGAAATCAGAATTTGTGTCCAAACAAGAGGCACTATGTTTGTAAATGCTACTCATAGTATTTAAATATTTTGTGGCCTGATTTAAAACCCAAAACAAACCCCAAACAATCCCCCAGCTTGGTTTAAAAAGCAGCTTGTAGTGGAACTCCTGAATGCATTTCTGAATATGTAAATTCTGTGGAAGCCCCATTTAGATCCAAGTCCGGGCCCTCCCCTGTGACAGATCCTGTGCTAATCAATACCCAAACGGAAACTGAACTTGCAAATGATGAGGAACTCCCTGGGTTTCTCCACTGACTCCTCAAAGCTTCATGTCAAACACAGCAGACAAATCTTCCCCTCTAAATAATTCATCTGCAAATGGTGGGAATAAGAGGGGGGGGGTGAAAAAAAAGAGAAAGTTGTTCCACGCTAAAATACAATAATGCATTAAAATGAATCAATTTCCTCCTGCTGGGGAACAATCATTTAGAAAACATTTTAATTACCAAAACTGAATAATGGGATCAGTGTTTTTGAGAAGGTTGGATTCGCCCTACTGAGCACTGGAGAATCCTCTTCACAGGAGCCCATAAAACTATTGCTGTTTCCAAGTTGCTGCTTTCAATCATAACACTTCTGGGCAGAAATGGTTTGTTTGGGTTTTTTTTCACAGCAGTTTTTAAGGCACACGTGGAGTGGACAGCAGGCGTGTGTTAACTGTTCTGTGCCCAGAGCTGTGCACGTGCTCCAGCGTTGCTTCTTGGGTGAGAATTTATTGTGCATTACTTAACACCTATCTGAAGTACAGTTTTCGAGCCAAAGTGTTTGGCTGCAACAATGAAGTCGTAATGTAATGTTGTAAAAATAGCATTTTTGTGTCTATATTCAGCCTCCCAAGCAATGGAGACTGAGCCAGCCCAGGCCACTGTGTTGGCTGGAAGTGGCGTTCAAGGAGGGACAATGACTTTGACTTTCAGAATTTGCTGTGGAAGAGCCTCCTTGTCCCTCCTTGATGCATCAAGGTCTTGGTCTCCGTTGGTTTGGTGGATGTTTGTCAGAGATCTGAGTGTTAATCAGAGCCGTGAGTCACTCCTTGTAGAACATATGGTGACCCCCAAGGAAGAGCCACTACCTGGCCATCTGGAAAAGTTGTGGGGGACTGTCATAAAAAAATGTGTTTGGAGCAGAGATTTCTTCCCGTACATGGGAGATGTTTTTGCCTAAAGGAGTTTATATCACTTTTCACCCCCCCCTCATGATGTTACTTTGCTTTCACAGAATCTCAGCAGGGCAGGCACAGAGTCCCGTTTGCTCATTCTGCTGGAGTGTCCCTGTGTGTGGAGAACACTCCTGGAAAGATGTGGCTGAGCCCACTCAATACCCGAGCCCGTATGGCAGAGGGCTCTGGGAAGGCTGAGGGAATTGGGGTTGTTCACCCTGGAGAGGAGAAGGATCCAGGGTGACCTGGCTGTGGCCTCCCAGGACCTGAAGAAAGATGGAAAGGGGCTGTTTAGAAGAGTGTGGAGTGACAGGACACAGAAAAGCTTCCCATGGCCAGAGGACAGGGATAGGTGGGATATTGGGAAGAAATTCCTCCCTGTGAGGGTGGTGAGGCCCTGGCACAGGGTGCCCAGAGAAGCTGTGGCTGCCCCTGGAGCCCTGGGAGTGTCCAAGGCCAGGCTGGAGCAGCCTGGGACAGTGGAAGGTGTCCCTGCCCATGGCAGGGGGGGAACAAGGTGATCTTTAATGTCCCTTCTGACCCAAACCATGCTGGGATTCTGTGATCTGACTCTGTGGAGTCCCACCCTGAGGTGATGGAAAGGGTCTCTAAGAATCCGTTTCACAGAGGGATGACAGAACATTCTGGATATTGGGTGTTTGTCCTGAGAGCAAGGGAGAGCTGGGATTAGTGGAAGGTTAGTCATGGCTGGGCAGCTCCAGTCTTGGAGCTTTTCTCCTACAACAGTGGAAGCAAAACAGTTAATTCAGGAGTTCCTTGGGTGCTGGACGTGGAGTCACCTGGAAGAAAAGCACAGACTTAACTTTGCTCAAGCTGCCCTGAAGGATTTCAGGAGCATTTCCACTGACTGGGGGCTTCAGTGTGTGCTCAGAGTAAGCCTCTATTTCCAGGCTTTGCTGAATCAGGGTATTAAGTTTGCAAAGAAAATTAAAATAGATTCAGTGGGAATGATGGAGATCTTTATGTTCACAGTAGGGCACAAGCAAAGTGAATGTCCTGGTAATAAAAGCACCTTGTACCTCGTGGAATGAACAAAGTCCCCCAAATGGTTATTACATGCTGTATTTTCTGGTTTGGATTATTGAAATACATGGAATTACTGAGAATTAAATTGTATAAAAGGCATTTCCTTTTTTTTATTTTCATAAGTATTCCGCCGCACACATAAAACTTTTTTCTATCTGGAAATAGTCTGGGCTGGCACTGAAAATCGCTGTAGGATAAGTAAGACCAGGCTAATTGAAATTCATAAATCCACTTTTTAACAAGTACAATTAAGAATAGTTATTAGAGACCAGCTGGAAAACGTTGGGGATGAAAATTTACCATAGGAGGCTTTTTATGTGTTTGAGACATTGTTTGATACCAAACCCTAAATTAGATCACCACAGAAATGAACCTGCTATTTAAAATCTCATTTGTACACAGAAAGTTAATTCTGAATATTCCTATTGATAAAAATTTTATTATTAGGTCTTGTTAAACTGCCTGTTTTTAATGGAAGCCTGACTTTCACAATGCTTTTCCTATAATTAAAATATGAGAAGTAGCAACTTGATTATATTGAGTGCATTTGTGTCCAGTGGCTGTGTAATAAACTTCAGTGCAAGTCAATTCTATTATCTGCTCTGATTTCTGAAAGTAGAGAAGTTTATTGGGCCTAATTCCAACTCAATTCAGAGGAATTATTCCGTTAGTGCCTTTTGGATGAACGTTTTAGGAACCCGAGCACAGGTTTTCAAACAGATTCACGTGCAGCCACTTCAACATCTGAGACTCAAGTTTTTCAACTCTATTTTAAAAAAAAGAGCATTAGAGAAAATGCATTAATATATTAATATTTTTCCTTATTGCACCAATTATCCCAACAGATCATTTCTGTTGGCTGTGTATAATGGTCCATAAGTGCTCAATAGAGGAAATGATGGGAAATCATTTCTCAAACTTTTGGGGGGAGTTTTCCCTTTCCTCCTGTTGCAATTCGGGTTTGATTTGGGAAGTGCTGTGGCAACAAAGAGAAAGTGCTTTTAGCCTAATTGAACTGAGTGTCTTAAAGCAGCATCTCATCAGTCAACTTTGAGCTTTTTCTTTTCCTATTTGTGGTTAATTGTATTTCCCTCCTGGAAAATTGGATGAATCAATGTAAACGAAAGAAGATAATTATTAATTTTTTAGGATAAATAGGTAAGCCATGTTAGCTCTAATAAGGCGTCTGTGAACAATCCACATCAGGGATGTGAATTCACTGCAGTCAAATGTTTTCCCATTGATAAATTTGACGCATTTATTACTCCTGTAATTAAATTGTGCCTGCAGAGCAGGCAGGGCCCAGCCATGGATGCAGATGTCACAGGGATATTTAGTGCTCTGCTGATTGGGATCAGCTCGTTTACACCACACTGGGCTGATTTGTTATGATCAAACAAAACATGTTCGACAGCAGCGCAAAGGGCTGAGCCAAATTTCCTTCGGAGCGGGTTCTACCCGGGACCACAGAGATGAAACCGAGAGGGAAAACAGTTCCTGGTGTTCTCCTGGAATGCTCAGGAGCATTTTCTCCTGGTCTCTTAAGCTTCAGCAGGGCAAGTTTAGACTATTATATTAGAATATTAGGTTTCCGTTTTTCACTGACAGAGTGATCCAGATGTGGAATGGGTTGCCCACAGAGGGGGTTGAGTTGCCAACCCTGGAGATGGTTAAGGGGAGGCTGGATGAGCTGCTGAGTGATGTGATCTAGATGTCCATGCTGGGTTAGTTGGGCTATAGGTTGGACTAGATGATCTTCAAGGTCATTTCCAGCCTTATCTGTACTGTGATACTGTGAGTGTCAGGAAGGGGATGTTCCTGGTCTGGGCACAGCGGGTGTGGTGGTGTGTGGTGTCCCTGTGGCCAGGCTGCAGCTCCCCAGGGTTTGGCAGATGAGGGCTCGGGAGGAGCCAGGGAAGCTGGGGAGGAAGGGAAGCTGTACATGAACTAAGTGATACTTGGCATGTGAATATCTTTGTAAAAACAAGCCTGTGGAAGCAGCTGGCAGAACTTGTTCAGTTTCCATGTTATTTGCACAGATCCCAGTTCCCCCTTGGCTCTTTTGTTCCTCTGCTCTTCCAATCCCTGCGGCAGCAATCAGTTCCTGGGTGAGCAGGAATTAGGCTTTCTCCTCTTTGTCAGCTCACTCCTCCAGCCCAGCTCCTTGTGAAGCACAAGGGAAGGGAAGGAGCGATTCTGTACCTCTGGAAAAGCACCAGAGTTGGTTCCAATGTTTGCTGGCAGCAAAGGGAGGAGAAGTTGGGATCCTTTAGCTGGCTTTGGTCTTTCTCACAGCTCAGGACACAGCTTGGGCAATGCCCAGCCCTCCTCTATAGGAGGAGCAGGAACCACTGCAAGGACTTTGCTCTTCCATATTTTACATCCCAACTTTATGAACCAGGTTATCACCTCAGAAAGTGGATTTATTTGTTAGGTAATCAACCTGGCTCATGCTCAGCCCAGAGTCATTTTAATCAGGCGATTAATTACCATTTTTTATGCTTTCCAAGTTTACTTTTTAAAGAATTGCCTTGCCAGGGGCTTTCTATTTTTGGCAAGGGCAGTGTGGAGCCAGGACTGGGGTGCACACATCCCTGTGCCTGTCAGATCCCTGCAGGAATTTACCTGATCCATGGTGGGATCTGGGGAGGCAGTTAGCACAAGGATGAATACCAGGGAAAACCTGGGCTTGCCAATAGTGGAAAGCAGAGATGTCAGGAATTTGCTCATCATCTGGCTGGGACTCCAGAAAGCTGAATTCTAAATGTAGAGATTTTCTGATTCCCAACCCTTGAGTTGCTGTGATTTTTGGCACTGCCTGAGTCAGGAGGGAGAGTTTGAGACCTGAACTGGGACTGTTGAGGGTTTGGAAGATGAAAAGTGGCTTTGGGGATTCCATCCCTCAGGAGCTGGTGGGAAGAGGCATTTCCTGCTCCCGGCCCATGGGCAGACCCAAGGTGCTTTACAGGGACATTTTAGTTCAGCATCAACAGTGATGAGCCAGAAAATAGGATGTGTATGATCTATGTTTAGGAAGACTAATCACAGATTTCAGAACATTTGAAATTAAAAGCAATCATTTTGGGTGACTTTTTTTTTTGTTTACTACATCCAGGATATCAAGAAATCTGGTAGGATTTCAGGCCTTTTAGTATTTTAACTTCCTAAGAGAGTAGGATCTGCCTGGTTCACTGGGCTGTGTCTGGAACAAGAGTCTTCCTTTCTGGCCCTGCAGCCACTGACAAGCTGATAAGAAGTTGATAATGTTTTAGTTTATACTAGTATGTTCTTTTAGAGCTAAAAAGCTGATGTAATTCAACAGAGACACCATTAACTTTAGCAAATTTAAACCACTTCTGTAAGAGAGCATGAAACTCATCCCATGATTGGATTTTGCTGCTGTGTTTTCAATCTGGTTAGGAGATAACTCAATAACATTTTCCAGTCAGCTTCAAATTAAATGCAAAAAATCTTTCTTCTTCAACTGAAGAACTTTTGAGTTAGAAACAGCCAGAAACATCCTCCTCTGAATGTCCTGTACCTGCAGGAAATGCTGTGCCTCAGATGGGCTGTGTTTTGGGCTACTGGTAAATGATTTTGCCTGAGAAAATACACTCATTTTTATCTGAAACTCTGTGATTATCTCTCTTAATCCACTACCTTACAGAATTTACAAAACTCTTTAAGTGTTTCTGGTTTTCAGTATGTATTTCAGTCTCCTTTTGACATGGAATCCCAGGTTATTAGTGGAAGTTTGTGACAGAAGTTGTGCATGTTCCTGTGCTGTTGGTGTCTGCTGCCGCTGCTCCTGCCGCTGCTGTGGCACCTTGTGTGCCACCCCCTGAGCCCTGCCAGGCCTTGCAATGCTCTGCAAAGTCAGATTTTGGTCTGAGCTGATGGTTTTATTGCCTCTCTGACTCCTTCAGTGATGCCAAAGGGGTGAGAATTTCGGACACACATAAGGAAAGGACCTTAAGGACCATCTCATTCCATGGGCAGGGACATTCCCCAGTGCAGCCTGGCCTTGGTGGGGTGAGACACAAACTGCCCTCCCAGTGGAAGTGCCAGGAGCCAGGACTGGCATTAATGGCACAACTCCATGTGCTGCAGGGATGAACTCTTGGGAACTCAGGTTTATTGACTGTTCAGCTGCTGTGGGTGAGAGATCTCAGGTGGAAACGTGTCACTGCTGAAGATCTTCCTCTTCTTTAGGTGTTTTTCCCTGTTGCTGCCTTTATTTGATTAGGAGCTTTATCTCAATAATGAGATTCAGCCCAGTGGAAGACATGAGGTCTCTTCTTGCTGTGGCCAAGTTAACATGCATAATTCCTTTTAATGCATCAGGACATCAAGGGGAAAATACACCCCTTGGTGCTCTCAAAGCCTCAGCTGGAATATTAAAAAATACATTCCTGGAGCTGTTGCACACGCATCTGTCAGTTGTCAGAACATGGAAAAGTGTATTTGCAGTCATTTAAAGTACATTAGTCAAAGGGTGTCTGCACTGACCTCCTGTCTGTAGCAAACAACTGGATATTTTTAATAGAAATGCAGAACTGACTGACAAGATGAGCACATAAGATTTACATCCTTCATAGTTCCTTTTGAAAATGAGGCCAGGCTTTGTGGGGATAATTCACAGTGAATTATGTTTGAACCATCTGCTGAAACCTTGGGATGCTTTGAATGACGCCGTTCTGGTCATCAGCAAGAACTGGTTCAAATTGAAAACCCCCCCATTATGTGAGAGAAACCTCCAGGAAAATGCCACTCTTGTGCAGTTCTTGGTGTAATTAGAAGGACTGTTCTCAGGGCTGTGAGGGAGAAAACAGGACGTAGATACTCACATATATATATTTATATATAAAACGAGCTCTGTGTCTGGGTGTTATTCAATGTATTTTATTTTCTGGAGTTTTGATTCCATACATATTTCTTTCATCTGGTTCAAGAAAGGCCATTTTCCCCATATCCATGGGTTCATGGTAGGTATATATTTAGATAGATTTAGATATATTTGTATATATTTAGATAGATTTAGATAGATTTAGATATATTTAGATATATTTAGATACAGGTGGTGCAGCAGTTGGAATATCAGCAGCTCCCTGTCGATTTTGGGGTCAGTAGTCACCTGTAGGATTGATGTAAATTCGTGTGGCTTTTTCTAAGCACACAATTAAAAACTCAAACCAAACCAGAGCACCCATCAAAATAACGTTATAATTACCACATGACACCTCACCATGAGCTTTGTAATTCCCATTTTAGTGTGGGAACTACTGGGATAAAGTGTCTCAGAAATCTACCTGTTGGGCTTTAATGATATAATATTTATTGATAGGCGTTGTCGTAATTTGCTGCAATGTTTGTGATTTACCCCAAACATTTAATGCCATTCCCCTCTCGAGGTGATGTAAATATTTATTTGAGTGGTAGGGAAGGGGGATTTCCTTTGTTAATGTGGTGACTATTGGGTGGATTTTCCCCCAGTCATTCCATTTGGTTCTGTATTTTAATTCTCATATTTTTACCCCCCTAAATTTTAACAATGAGAAGATGAAGAAAATTTTCTGCTTTATAAAATATTTCTGTTATCCTAGCGACGTAAATTTTTTTTATTTTCCTTTAAACGGTTTGTGACCATTTGCCTCAATAAAATCAAGTTTTCCTGCAGAAAATTTGATAACAGCACCAATTCCAAGGGTGAGGATTGATTTAATTTCCAAACCCTTTGCAGTTACTGTCTGTCTAGTGAGGAGATCAAACTGATAACTGGGGATGATCAAGATGTAGGTGTAGTAACTAATTCTGATGAGAAACTGGTAAAAAACTCTCTGAACAGATTGAAGGAGACAAAGTTTGGAGAAGTGTTGGTTTTTTTTTTTTATTTATTTTTTAAAGTTCTGTTTCTGGCATTTGGAAATCAAAACATGTTTTACAGGAATAGTCATGTCAAATATAGCCTGGGCTTGTGAAATAGGTGCAGACCCACTGGATGAACTGGTTGGTGCTGGGATTCACTGGGGACATTCTGGGTTTGTTTGGAAGACTTGTTTAACTCCTGAGTGAGGAATTGACCTCTGCAGTTGTGCTTTTCTCAAGCAGCACAACCTTGCTCCTAAGGTATTTTGCTTTATGAAATCATTTCAGATCAAAGTGCGAATATTTCTCAAGTTTATATCCCAGAGCTGCGCTGGGATCTAGAGAAATGCTTATTTGGTTCCCAAAAGCTCCTTCTTTGAACAAAATAAAATGATTATTACGTTCCTATCCGAAGGTTCTCTGGGAGTCCCTGGAAATGTGGAAATGAGACCCCCAGGGCTGGATGGGCACATTTATCTGGGGCTGATGGCCTTGCTTTGTTCAGAGCTACAAGAACCTGCCCCCTCCCCTGCTCCAATAACCCCCCCAGGGATGGTTGGGAATCCCGGGAAGGGCTGAGGAGTCCCTGCCCCTCCTGCTCCTCAGGGATGTCACTGGGTATCAGCTCCTGTTCAGTTCAGTGCACAGCAGACATTACTTGTGTTGTTTGGGAGCATCTTTTTATCCTGGGGGCAAATGTGCCACATTCTGGGGGGTTGGCAAAAGCTCCTGTTTTGTCTCGCTCTCATCCCACCCTCTGCTGCTTTCCAGCCTGGCTGAGGCACCAGTGTCCCAGTTTTCACTGTGGAAACCACCTCGAAACGCCTTTGAGAACAAAGGAACGGCCAAAGCCGTGTGGCTGGGGGATAACAGGGTGATAATATGGATCTCTGAGGCTGGGGAGAGACTCCAGGTGGGATGTCCCACGAGGTTTTTTTTAGCTTGGAACAGGGGTAGAAAAAAAATTAGTGGATTTTCTTGTACGTTGGGGCAGAACTTGCGCTGAGGCAGCAGCTCAGGGGAACAGGTGAAACAGAAAACCAGAGAGGAAAGTGAGCTGGTGGTTGTTTTCTCTCCTTCAGCAGTTGGTCTCAGTCCTACTCCCCATTCCAAAATGGGGATTCCTTTATATTATTTATAATGTATATATTATTCATCATTCCCAAATGGGGAATACTCAGTCATTCCCAGGTTAGTCCATACAGGTTCTCCTGAGGGTCCAGTCTGAGTGAATAAAACAGGAGAGTGAACCTGACAAGGGCTGCATTTTTGGCAATTCTTTGCCATTTGTAAGTCTGCAGGAAAGCACCTAAATACGTGTTTATTCATAATTAGACCCATAAACCCCATTGATTTCAAAGGGAGAAGTGCAAATGAGTCCCTGAGCTGAACTCTGATATACACAGAGAGATTTTTCCAAGCTAAGCCATCCAAAATGCGTGAAGAATTCCCAAGGCCACAGGAGAGAACTTGAACATCACAATATCTTAATCTTAACTGAATGATGCCAAGTGCATCCCCAAGCTGCTGGAGCTTGTTTATCCTTTGTTTCACACACCTTCTCCAGAACACAAGTGCTCAGGATCTGATCTACTCTTGGCTTGTCTGAGCACAATATGATAAAAAGCAGCTTCCTGCAGAATCTCTCCCTCTCTTTATGTGGAGAGGACGTTAATTTATGGCTTCACATTCCTCTTGCTTCAGCGTGTTCCCTGCTTTGTTCCCTGTACAGAGGGGCTGTGGGAGCTCCCCTGCATTTCCAGGCTGGGACAGGGGCAGGCTGGGATGAGAAGGCTCCTGGGCACCAAAGAAATTCCTGCTGAAATGATGCACCAAGCACTGAGTGATACCAGACCAAAGGCCTTCTATTCCATGCCTTGGAATAGTTTTGATGATCAGAATATAATGGAAACTCTGGGATGTATTTATTAATATCTTCCCTATAGTGAATTCTCTTTAAAATATCACAACTTGCCTTTTTTCAGGCCTGCTGTTCGTGGGTGACCTTGTGTTTCCTCTTCTCAGCTTTGCCCATGCACATCCCCTGTACCTTCCCCCTGTTGGGCCATAAATCCTCAGCTCCTCCTGCAGACAAAACAGATGATTCAGCCCAATCTGGTGCATTAATGTACAGTCAAGCCCAGCTCAAACCACAGAGGGAGCCTTGTTGTTTGTGACATGAGGCAGGAAGTGGAGAGACAATACTGGGCATTTACTTCACAGATGGACAACTTTTGATCTCGCAGATCTTTATATGTTTGCTTTCATGTAATTCTTGCTGGACTTTCCTGGCTGCTGCCCCATCCCTGGGTTGCTCTGTATGCAGCACGTCCTTCCATGTTCCCTGTTTGGAAAGCTAAGCAGAGCCTTCATGGGAGCTTGGGAAGAGCTTCAGTGACTCCTGTGCACCATGAATCTGTTGCTTTTTCAGCTCATGTTTCCAGCTGAAGTTCAGGAGAGAGTGTGTTCTTCTTTCATGTGCTTTGTTGGTGTCACCTTCAAACCGTCTGTAACTGGCCTGTGGGAAAGGATGGAGAAGTTTGCAGGATAAAAAACTTTCCTCTCACCCAATTCCTTTTTGCATTTATTGATGATTTATTATACAGTAAAATGTCCTCATTTGCAGCCCGAAATGCTGTGCTCCCTTCTCATAAAAAGAAAAATCTTCAAGAGCAGTTCTCAGGTTTATAAGCGGAGGAAAGCCTGAGGCTGCTGGGGATCAGGATTTGCTGATGTTCCTGCAGGGACTCAGTGACAGGTCCCCTCCAACCAGTGCAAGTCACTTTATTAAAACATTGTTGGAGGAAACAAACAGGATGTTTTTTCCTGCAGTTCTTTGCTCTGTGATGGCCTGTATTTCATGGAGAACATCCAACTCAAGGAAAGCACGAGTTTCAGTGAACGTTCCTGGCGCAGAAATACGTTGTCAATGCTCTATCGATCCACCCGCACAAACCAGTTCAACAATGCAGTGTAGCTGTAATTCCTTTTGATAGTTTGCTCTTTCTTGATGGGCTCTTCTGCTCTTCAGAGACTCAGTCTTCATGCCTGATTATTTTTGTAATTCTTACATTATCTCAGACCATGTAAAGTTCAGGGAGCTTGTAGGGAAACTGAACAGAATCTTTCAGATTTGACCAATGCAGAGCCTTAACATCTTTTAAATCCACTTTTAAAACATTATTTACCTTCCTTCCATCCATCACAGGATCCATGAGGATTTTAGGCTGTGTAGGAAGTGGAGTTCATGCCAGAGCAGTGTTATCTGCAAAGCAACTTTGCACTCCATTCATTAAACTTGATCTTTCTTTTTTTTCCCCCTCATACTCATGTCCATGTAACAAATAGTTGCTGTTTCCTTTTCAAGAGAGCAGATGGATAAAATAAAAGCAAGTGAAGATCAATGTGTAGTTTTTGGTGTAACTTCACATCCTGGCCTAAATGGTGGTTTTGTCTCCTGACACAGCACTTCTTTTATTTCATTTCCTCTGAATATTATATCATAACAAATGTGATGCTTCTTGCAGCGTGCTTTAATGTGGAACTCCCAGTGTTGGAAATCAATGAAGTTAATTAGTAGTGATGAATGAGGGAACTTTAATTGCCAGACTGGCCATTAGGATTTGGGTGGTTGCAGGGCTGTCAGGGGGGTTTAACCGTTCAGCCTCGAAAGTTAACTCAGTTTGTTGCCCTGTGTGCTCTTTGGTTGGTTTTATCATAATGCCAGTTAAATACCTTGAATGGAAACCATCCCTGAAGGGTGTAAGTTATAGACATATCTACAAAAATCATCAATATATCTGTTGTGGTTGTTAAGGGAACACTGTGACTGCCCCACTCTGTTCTGGGGGGTTAATCTGGAGCAGCTTCATTAGGATTATTTCAATTCACCACAGTGTGACTGAAATACAAACCCTCTCAGTTGTGATTTATTTGCTGACTTGCTGTGCCTCAGATTCTTCTTAACTCTTCCCTGAGTGACTCCAGGGTAAACAACCAGGGGATGAAAGTGGCTTTCCCCCCCTGCAGAACGTGGGAGCTGTGAGGGCTGGAACAGACACCGCCTGCACCAGCAATTAATCCTGATTTCCTCATTATCATTTCCTGTCTCTCCATGGCTTTGCTGATGTGCTGGGCTCTCACCCAGCGTGACTGTGGCAAAGTTTGCTCATGTCACAGAGCTTTAAAAGCCGCCCCTTGCCTTTCATTACGCCGTGAAAGAAGAAGAATGCCCCATTCCAAAGAAAACCCTTTTCTTCTTGCATGACATAACCTCTTTCGTATTTGAAAGTGTAGTGCCAGCAGTTGAATTGCTTTGCTATTTAATCTTTCCTAGAGGCAGCACAATTTAGCCTTTGGAGGGGAGGAATCGGGGAAGAGAAACAAACAGAAATGCCCGACTGTCTTTGTGGTACAGATCACTATTAATGGGCTCCGGGGCAGGCCGAGCTCTTGCTCAGAGCACAGCAGTTTTTTATGTACCAACAGAGGGCTTTTGGTCTTCGTGGCATCACGCTTTCCTGCTTTTGCACAAAAAAGAAATAAAGCTTGTCTTCAGTTGATGAAATGTAAACTGACTTTCTCTGAAAAGCGAACTCTTGCCCTCGCAGTGGGTTGTGCAGTTACTTCCCAAATTGAGGCGAGGTTACCAAATTTTATTCTAAGAAGCGGAAAAATTGTGAAGTATTCTGAGGGTTCTGATGAATACTTTGTTTTTTTTCCTTACATCTCCAGTTAAAACACTTGCCTGATATTTCCCAGCCAATATATTTGGGCAGAAGGGCATATTTATCCTCTGCCAATGAACCCTCAGCAGTTGGGCTGGGTGGGCTGGTGGCTCAGGTCCAGAATTCAATATTTGCTTCTGAGGAGCCCAGCTCAATATGATCAGGTCACAGCTGGAGCACAGAAACACTAATGCAGAAATTACAACTTATTCTTGTGGCCTAAATTAGTTGGCAAAATATCTGGAAATTAAGGAATCAACATGCCTCAATTATTTGCTGGGTTTGAACGTCTTCCTGTAGCTACTGCGTGTGTCCAGACTGCGGCTCGTGGAGGAGCTGTCCTTCCCACAGGCTGGATCAGCCAAGAAATCCCCAGCCAGGCTGTCCCATCAGGCAGGGGAAAAAAAAAAGGTTATGGGCTGAGATTTCAGAGATCTTTTCCCTTTCCTTATTTATAAAGGATAACAAAGGAGAAAGTGTCATGTGTGTGTTTTTGATATTTAACTAAGACCAAACAAAAGAAGAATTGGGAAATTAAAAAGTTAAACCTATTTGTTGGGCTGGAACTCGTTAATGTTTAGGGTGCTTTCCAACCCAAGTCTTCCTCTGATGATTTCTGGGATTTGTAATTTCTGATTGGAATTTCCATCCTCTGCAAATGGGGGTGTCCATCCCCCAGGCCCTGCAAGTGCATGACATGTAATCCTTGGTGCACTGGAGCTTGTCTGAAACCGCCCTATAAATACGTATTGTAATAAATTAATTAGAGTGGACATTTTGAAACCAATCAATTTTGATGTAATTACCACGTTGGTGTTTGTTACTCTGTGGGCAGAACAACGAATCCCAAGCAGCTTTTGGTTTATTGATACCAAACGCCAATATCTTACAATGGTTTCTGTGAGCAGCAAGAAGATTCTCCCCGTGGTTTCCTTTCTCATGGGGAATTTTCCTGAGACGAGCTTTGTTTGGTTCCTTTTGGGTTCTAAATGCACCAGACCAGTGGTGGCAGTGACAGCAACGAGGGGGACTAGGGGACCTGCTCCAGGTGGGACAAGTGCCTTGAACTTCCTTCTCCTGGAGGCAAAATCTGGCTTTGGCTCTTCTGCTAAACTGGTACAGGCTCATTTTGGGTGGGATGGTCTGGCAGCCACACCTGGACAATATTGAAGGACCAAGGAAAAAATATTAGTGTCAAAGAGACAATAAAACCCCCTCAATGTGTTCTATCCAAAAGCAGCGTGTGAGAAGACAGATTTCAAGTTTAGGGCTTGGAGCAGGTCTTTGTGTTGGATGTGCTTTTGTTTTAGGCTGGTGAAACGCAACTCAGAGCTCATGGCAGAGAGGTGCAAATTCCCACCCTGGCTGTGCTCTCTGGAGTAGAGGTGGAAATTCCCACCTGGCTGTTCTCACTGGGGCAGAGGTGCAAATTCCCACCCTGACCATGGTCTCTGCTGCCTGAGGGATTTCCCAGAGCCATCTCTGCAGTGCCTGAAATGCAGATTTACTGCAGCTCCTCTGCATCTTGTCCTGCAAAATAAATCAGTCAGTGGGGCCTTATTTCCTCATCAGTTCTTTGACCTTTCCCTGTGCAGGGAGGGAATGTGGAATTTGTGGTTTAGCCCTGGCTGCTGGGGAGTGCAGCTCCCTTGGTTTTGTCTGGAATGCCTTAGGCACAAAGCCATGGATTTCAGTGGGTTTTGCACAGAAGTCTTGGACAACACCTTCAATGTGTAGTATTTTTCACCTCTGAGCTTTGGAAATGTGGGTTTATCTGGTGGCAGTTGGCCAAACTTGCTCAGGAAAAGTTCCACGTTCTAAGTTTCTCGGCAGCGAATTCTGCTGACACAAGTAGGCAGTGTCAAAACATGTGAAAGACTAGGCTTGGCTTTTTTAAATTCCAAGAAAAAAACTACAAAAGGAGCTCCTGCTGCCCTGAGCTACAGTGGGTACTGTGGGTCCTGTGCTGGTTGAGTTGCTGTTTGGAGCTCTCCCATCTGTCCTGCTGGAGAGTCTGCCTGGAGGGAATGAAAAAGGCTGTGAAGGACACGGGAAGGAAAATCAACCAAGGAGCAAGAAAAGGAAAACAGTGAAATCTGACATAATAAGAATTTTTTTTCTAATCCCATTTGAAAGCCTTATTTGATGATTTTTTATTATGCATCTGAGTGATATATTTTTTATTTAGAGGATTATCATATTGCTGGATTTCAAATAGTTTGGGTTTGAAATACAGTAGCTGATTTTGCTGGTCAGTAAAGGCAGCATGATTGGAATGCTCAATTCCCTGAGCAAAGGGAAGTGTTCCCCACGCTCAGGATGGTTGGGCAGGGCACAATCCCACACCTAATTCCACTCATACAAAGCCAGGCAGGCTCCCACCCCGTGGGCCATTCCAGCCTGCTGGTGCCTTGGTAAAGACCTGAGGTTAAACATCAGATGAAATGAGGAAGGATTCGTTTCAAATTGGGACATTTCAGTGGCAATTGGAATTTATTTTTTTTTAACAGAAGAAGGTGATGTTGGTTTTGGTTTGTGTTTGTATCCCAGGTCTGCCCTGAGCAGAGCAAACAGTTCCAAGGGTTAGTGATGGGCACAGCTTCCTTCCCTTTCCCTGGGCTGCATCTGGGGGATATCCCAGGAGATTCCACTTTGTCCTTGTTATCCTCTCTTCTGGCAGCCAGCTGGAAATGAGTCTCACCCTTCCCAGGGGGGCACATCCTCAGGAACTTTCCAGAAGGGTGCTCTGGATCGTGGCGTTTGTTGAGGCTCAGTTTGGATAAATGAGTTAGGAACAAGGATGTCAGTGCAGCTTCCATTGGATCACTGATGTTCCCACTGACATCAGGCCCTGGAGAGACTTTGGAACAGGCAGCTGAGCACGTTCCAGCTCTCTCACACTGCCTGCCCTGGCTGGCTGGATGAATACTCGTGGGGTTAACTGAGCATTAACTCTACACAAAGTTGGGTTTCGTTAGATTTACTTCTGGAGCCAGGCAGATAAAGACACTCACCTGTTCCATTTGCCTGATCCCATCAATTAGAAGTGATTGGCAGCTGAGAAAGTCACAAAACCAACTTTTTCTGCCTCCACAACTTTTTCCTGCCTCCTCGTTTCTTCGGTGTGAAATCCTTGTGGAATGTGTCGTTCCTCCTGTGGGGACCCTGGGCAGGAATCTTTCCACACGAGGCTATTTTGGGGACTGGAATATTCACCCACAGTTGGCTTAGAGCATGTGCTAGACTGTCCTCAGTTGTGGGTAGGAAAAAATGGCTACAAAGTGTATTTTTCTTTCAAGCAGCTCCTGATCAGCAAGATTTTGTTTTGCCAGTGGGTTGATTTCATATTCAAATAGCTTTGTTACAAAATAACACCCCTTGCTTGAAATGTGTGCCTGTTTCCTGTCGTGTTCCTGGATCCTTTCCTTAGGAAAATGCCCTTCCTTCAGTTTGCTGCTCGGGGTTCTGCTTTTTCCCAGGCAATACTTCCCTGGCGTATTCCATGAGGCAAAAAAGGACATTTGTCTATGTAGCTTTGAGAGGAGACAAGGTTGTACCTTCAACTTAGAGAAGCTCAACAACCTAATAATTAAATTACAGTGTCTCTGCCATGGAATACACATTTATGATAACACAGCATTAAGTCTTTTCTTCTCTGAAATAATCCATTTAAGTGGCTCCCTCAGCTCATCTGCAGCCGTCCTTACTGAAAGATCTGGGCCTCGGCTCATACATCATCTCTAATGTGTTCTGATCTAAACTCTGCCTTGTTCTATGGGATGAGGACGGGGAGGACTTGGATTCCAGGTGCTCCTTGAAGGTTTGTGGGTTTACCTGGGAGTCATCACCCACCTGAGCACCTGATTCCAGCTGTGTTGTCTGAGGAGCAGCAGAAGGGCAGAGCTGATGTGCCCACGTTGCGTCAGAGAGAAAAAAAGGAAAACAGGAAAAATATTTCAGACTGAAGAATCAAAGAAATATTTAGAGCAGATTTCAGAACAAACTCTCCTAAAAATGATTAAAAATGTATGATTGAAAACTGGAATGTCAGATAACTCATGTGTTTGTAGCAGGGGAGGAACAAAGTGTGGCAGGGGAAGTTGGTGAGTCAGCACTGACTGACAGTCCACGTGGGGTTTGGGAAGCGAGTTTTCCAGGACTGAGGGACCAGTGTTGTCATCCTTGATGCAGCACAACAGTGGTGACGCTTTGAAGGTGCCTAACAAAGGTTCCAGAGGGGCTGATTCAGGTTCCTGGTTTGTGCTTTGAAGGGCAAAACGGCTTTTATTTTTTTTTTAGGGCTATTCTAAAACACAGGTTTTGCACAACAGTGATGGACAGAGCGACACCATCCCAGATAGTCATTTATGGGTCAGGGAATGATTTTCTCCTGTGCCCTGTTGACATTTTCCCAGCCCAGGCACTTGTGTCCGATATTGCTGCTCCCCCTCGAGGGGCTGCCACATTTTTGTTTGGTAACAGGGAAGCAGCAAAGGCTTCATTCCCTCGTGGGGGAGTTCCTTGGCACCTCTGTCAGCAAAAATTACTTGAGCAGCAAAGGACATTATGAAAGGAGCAAATTAATATCTGCATTTCACTGTTGTCAGGAGTTTCACGTTACACACAGAGAGTGTTAAGAATCTACTTCTCTGTGCTGTGATTTTTTTAAGCACCAACTTTTCCATTTGTTTCTTTGGGGGTAATTTTTTGGGGAAAGTGTTGTGCAGCGTTTGAAGCTGCTTCATGAATTAAGTGCTCATATCCTGGAGGTTTTGCAATTAAGGGAATTCTCATTTAGCTAAAATTTCGCTTTGGGTTGCTGTCATTTTGACCACAATTTTCAGTGATATTTCAATCTCGTAAACCACTAAAAAATTGCACCTTTTTATCCCAGAAAGTTTTATGTCTCTGTGTTACAGTTACAAAGGGCATCAAATGATTTGCTTATTTAGCTGTGACTGTGTATTTCCTTGCTGTATCTTAGCGTGCCATAATAAATGTAATTAAATTTTAGTCACTTAATAAGCTGAACTAGAGCCTCGTCCTGCCACGTGCTCCAGAATTTAGTTTCCCAAATAAACTCAGAGTGTCACTGATGACCAGAGAAGATCAATACAATGGAAATTGCATTTCCCTCCAAGTTTTATTGCTCACCCAGTTCCCCTCCACACCAGGCACATGGCCATGCCAAGCCCTTGGGGTGCCAGGAAACACAGAGGGAAGATCTGCAAATGATGCACAGGTCACGTTCCTTTCCCCTGCCTGTTCCCACCCTGCTCTGGTGAAGCCCTGAGCTGTTTTGTCTCTCTCTGGGGAGCAGGAATTTCTCTTTGGGAAGGTTTGGGCCTGAACTTTATGAGTGTTGTTTACCCAGTGCTGTGGAAGCAGAGAAGTGGTTTGGAGTGTCCATAATCACACGTGGATCTTCTCCAGGAGGCTGGAGCTCCATCCAGAGCCCTGCCCGGATAGAATCCAGCAGGTGGGAAATGTCCTTGCACTGCTGGCCCAGGGGTACGATTTGTTGACTTGTCTGCTGGATTCAGAGTTTCTTTAGCTGCAAGTCATTGCCATGAAGCTCAAGAACTAAACTTGAAGTGTCTGAGTGTTTGTGTGCATTTCTCACCTGGCAATGATGCCAAGCTCAGCCAGGCTTTGGCACAGGCTTAACTCGATAAATCCAGCAGGAGGGGGTGGGTGTGACCAGGGGCACGTCCAGGGTGTGCCACACTTTGGGAGTGTGGCCTCTTTTTGGGGTTGGCACTGCTTGATTTCACATTAATGGGAGGATCTTGTGTGCCTCAAACACAGATTAAACTTCACAAATTGGTTTGCTGCCTCTCCAGCTTTCCCTCCCCCGGGTTCTGTTCCATCTGCTGTGAGTATTTTGGTTGATTTGTCCCCACAAATGCAGTGGAGGAGTGTGTGCAAGGCTGGGGCCAGCAGGGCTGTGTTCACTTGCAGCTTGGTTTGCAGGCTCAGGCAGTAGATGGTGTTTGCAGTGGGAGTCCCCCAGTGCATCCCAGGGTGTTGGGATTCCACAGGAATCCCGGAGCAGTCTGAGGGCACACTGGGCTCCAGTTACTCCCTCACTGAGCACTGCCCCCAAACCAGACCCTTCCACTGCTGTCACCTGCTCTCTCTAGTCTAAATTAATTTGAAGTTACAGCTGAAGTCATTGCCCAGATTGAAGTTCACTCTTTTCCTAAAAAGAGTGACAATTAAGACAAACACACAGAAGTTCTTCTTTTCCCAAGGCCTGTATTTATCTTGCATTTTTCCAGGTTCCCTGTCGGTGTTGTTGAGATCCAAACCATTTCACCCCCAGCTGCAGTGACGTGTTGGAAGAACAGATTCCTGGGCCTTTATCTGCTCCTTACTTTCCCTCTGACGTTTATATATTTCTCATTTGGTATTGATAGGCTTTGGCTTCTCCTCCTAATGACAGTTGGGGATGGTTTTTATGTATATATCCTTCTCTGTGTTCCAAACTGGGATCATCTCTCCTGTGCTGTGAGTAGATTCCCCAGTGCATCTTTAAGGACCAGGAGTCCTGCTGGAACCTGTCCCTTGTGTCCTCACTGTGGTGACTTCCAGCCCTCCTCGTGATTCAGAGGGAAACTGCAAATCCTGTGGCATGTGATGGGTCACATCTAACTGGCACTTCCCAGAGACCAGGATATGTTTTTGTGTTCTCCGTTTCTCCCGTTGTGAGACGTATTCCTCAGCTTTTGGAGGGTTTGGGGAAGTTGGTGAGCTCTGCATCCTGGCCACCCCCCAGACCTGAGTATGAGACCCTGACACAACATCCCCCCAGGGATGGGGAGGCAGAGTTACCAAAAAAACATTTTAAGGCTTAGAAATAGGTGGCAGATGAGGGGAAGGGACTCGCAGGCAGCACCAGTTGTGTTCCTGCTGCTGACCAGTGGCTGCCTTTTTCATTCAGGAAGAAGGGAAATGTTTAATCAAGCGTTGTGCACGTGCTTTCCCTCACTTTGTCTCCGTGTCTTTGAAAAGGAGTATGAAAAATGCATAAATTGGACACTGATGTTTGACAGATTATCTCTCGCGTCCCTTGAGAATGAAAAGATTTTGCTGTAGGGCTTCCTGACGTGTTATTCAGCAGAGCAGAGGGACCTGGAGTCCTTTGCTTTGCCACTTTTGAGGCTCTTGGAGTACAATTGAAGTACATGCTGGAGCAATGTCATCCTCATATACATGGGGAAAAGCATTATCAGATAATTAGACTGTGTCATGAAGATGTAATAAAAATCCTTAGGAAATTAATTAATGCACATGTACAATAGCTACTTTACACCACAACACTTTAGCCGTTTAAAATTAGGTTCTTTTGAAAGAGCAAAAGCAATTAGTCTGCTCTGACTGATTGCTGGCCAGTTTTTTTTGATGCAAAACTCTTTTGATTTATGGGAGTGAAGGGTAAAATTCCATTGTGGCTGTTCTGAGCAGGAAAAGCATCAAACTCTGGAGCTGGTTTTTAGTGGGCTGCAGCTTCTCTCTCTCTTGCTTCCTGCAGTCCTGGGGTAAAGCTTTGAAACTTTCAATACAGTATCTTCACAGGAATTAACTCACTGGTGCAATGGTGTTCACTGACATCTGCCATGTTCAGAGGGAAGAGGTAGATGGCATTTTCCATGTTAAATCTTTTACTTCTTACGGAAAAATTAGTCAGACTGAAATATCCATCTCCTTTTTGGTGGCATCTGGGCTTTTGAAACAAAACCTCCTCTAAAGTCCCTGGTGTCATAACTTTAATAACAATAAGGCGAAATATCAGATGTGAAAGCAAATAATTGTGAAAATTTCCAGTGTCAGCTCCTGTCTCTCCAAAGTTGGGTGTTGTAGTGAGACCTTGAGGAGATGAAGAGACTTGTGGTCATGTGTCATCCAGAATTTTAGGCAAGGAAGGAGAAAATGCATCATGACTTCGGGATGGTGTCAATGTGGATGGTGCTCACCCCTCATCCTGATCTCCTGTCCCTCACTCCAGGGGTGTTCTCCTCTCCTGGACACATTGTCTTGGATTCCCCCCTCCCTGCCTGCACAACCCAGGGCAAGATTAGGATTTCACGTTCCTTTTCTTTGGTAGAAAGGGGAAAAATATTGAATAAGTGACAGGGAAGAGGGATTGCAATGCATATTAAACAGAGAGTGATTGCTGACAGCGTGCATTATGGAAAAGGGCAGCCTGCACAAAATGAAATATAAACCTTGCTGGAGTTTGGCTGTTAATTTCGTGTGTATTATGGGATTTTGAAGTGTTACACTGGCTAGGGACTACCCAGCTTAGTTTTGTTACAGTTGCCATAATGTACTGGTGGTCTTTGTGTTTGGGCTTCATGGCACAGAGACTGTGCAGGAGCCTGGAGTGCCAGGGGTGGCTTCAGTCTGATGAGGGGTGGGTTTGGATTAGATACTGGGAAGGAATGTTCCCTGGGAGGGTGGGGAAGCCCTGGCACAGGGTGCCCAGAGAAGCTGTGGCTGCCCCATCCCTGGGAGTGTCCAAGGCCAGGTTGGAGCCACCTGGGACAGTGGGAGGTGTCTCTGCCCATGGCAGGGGGTGGCACTGGATGAGCTTTGAGGTCCCTTCCAACCCAAACTATTTTGGGATTCTGTGACTCTGTGTTGAACTTGCCCTTCTCATACCAGACTTGTCTCCCATCGCTGCTGTGGATTGAGAGATAATTATCCCAGAAAAAATATTTACCTTTTCTTGGAGGAGAACACGATCCACCTTGAGAAGTCTGTGGTTTTTCACTCTCAAGATTTTCTCGCTGCTTGTGAAAACCTCCTGAGTTCCTCTGTCAGAGCATATGACAGGCTGAACTGCTGAGATGAATGATAGTTGTGTTCTGCTCAGTCTGGCTGCATTTACCGTGTAAAGCCCAAAAAATGTGTCTTTGAAGTTTATTAAGTGGGAGTGTTAATGGAAATTGTGTCCCATTAAAGGGCTGGGCAGTTGTTTGGTGCACAGGAGCCTTTGCACACTGGCAGGTGAGACACATGACAGAGCACTGAGGAAACTCGGGGTGCCAGGAAAACAAAAAAATGTGTCTGGTTTTCGGGGAAGTTAATGAGTTAAAGAGGCTGCAAGGCAGGGAGCACAACACTGGGAGCAGGGCTGGGGAAAGGAAAGGGGGAAATAACAGAAAACAAGAGGAGAGATGGAGAAGCTGCTTGGTGAGGAGGGGACAGGTTGTCTGAGTCCCCTGAGCCCCGTCGTGTCAGAGGAACTGGAGATTTGCATCCCTGGGCAGCACTGCTGTGACCTGATGGAGCTTGGTGGGACCCATCTGTTATTGGGGAAGTCTCCTGTGTGTCACTCCTGTAACAGAGGGGCTTATTCAGCAGGAATTCTTGACCCAAAATCGATGGCTCCGACTTGAGATTGTAAATGAAACAGCTTTTGACTGGGGCTGAGGATTTTGTACTGCGTAAGTGAAAATTCAGGTAATTGCCATTCTGTGAATAATATAAAAGCCACATGTCAACAGACAAGCTGGGATGGAAAAAATGCAGTGGGAATTGTAGTATCACTCCATGACATTCAAAGACACTTGGTTATGGTGCCTGAACATTTTTAGTTGGACATTAACATTGTGTATTTGAATTAGGAACAGGGGTGGTTCAGCCTGGAAAAAGCAAAGGATTGTGCTTTCAGTGTGTGAGGTTGAGGTAGAGCTGAAGGAGGGTGCTGACATATTTGCTGCAGTGGATCTTGAGAGAAAATTTGCAGGTTCACAGTGTTGGGAAGTGTTAGGTACTCAGATTGTCTCAGTTCCATGAATCTTCCCAGGAACTCAGTATGTTGTAAGACAACTGTAAAGAGCTTTTAGGAATCTTGGAGCCATCAGTTGGGGTATGTTTGAAACCATCCAGTGTTTTTTAAATATTATTTAATGATGCAAAAAATTAAAAGTCTTTAATGAGTACTTGATCCCAGATGATGGACAATGATGGATAATGATGGATATTCAAAGTGGGGCAGCTTCATATTTTCCTTTTTTCCACTCGGTAGCATCTAAATATTGTTTCAACCTTCAAAAATGTTTCCATAAAGGATAACACCCCCACCTGTTTTCCCCTCATAACCAGATAAGTGGGAGGCTTCATTTCTGTGAAAAAGGTCCCTTGTTTTGGGAGTTCTTTGCCAGGTTCTGAGCTTCCAAGGCAAGCTGCCAAGTGCACCTTTTGTGCAGGCAGCTGGTGGGTCACTGCGCTGGTTTATAAGGAGTTATCATACAGTGATTACTTAGATGGCTCGTGGTAATGCTGTAATGGCTGTTCAATTAATAGGATAACATCTTAATTGGTGGTGTAGAATATTGCCTTTTAATCTGTGCGAAGTGCCAGGGGTACAGAGGAGGTGCAGATAAATCTGACTCAAGCAGAGTGCTTGTGCTTAACCCCGGCTTTTACACCAGGGCAGACACAAGAGCCTTGTAGGACACTCGGGTTTCCCCAGGGACTGAGAGTGTTGGGGGTGAAAATTCTGGGATATGCAAAGGGCCTGTCTCCCAAACCAGAGCGCCTACCTAGGGAAACGAGGTGCTGGATCAGCAGAGCAGTCTGACAGGCATATCAAAGGCCAAGAGAGTGACCTGTGGGCCTGAAAACACACGTTTCATGAGTTTCAGCTTTTTAGGTAGAAACTTTAAAACAAATCTGCGTCGCTGAGCTCAGTTTGTGTCTCCTGGACATTTTCAAGTTTGGGTGTGGAGCTCAGTACAGCAAATGTAAGTCAAGTGCCAGAAGGATTGTTTTTTCCTAATTGCCTTTCACCAGCACATTAGGAATTCCTTCGGCCCCAGAAATTCCCAGACCGAATTCTCAGTTTCAAATCTGGGAAGTGGCCACAGAGAAAGTCATGATATATAAACTAACCCTGTGGTGCACAAGTGACCTGAGCTAACAGGAGACACAGATCCTCATCTGTACCAGAGTGATGTTCCCGTAGCAATATTACATTAAATACTATTTAGTCACCTGGTGCAGATTATTTCAATTTAGGTTTGTATCATCTGAATGCAGTGGGTGTGGGAGTGTGTCAGGCAGCAGGGCTGTCAAACTGAGGTGAACATTCCCAGTCCATAGAGTCACAGAATCATTCGAGCTGGAAAAGCCTCCAAAGATCTTTGAGCCCAACCATTCCCCCACCCAAGGCCACCACTAACCATGTCCCCAAATGCCACATCCCACAGGGCTTTTAAATCCCCCCTGGCATGGGGACTCCACCACTGCCCTGGGCAGCTGTGCCAGGGCTGGACAGCCCTTCTGGGGAAGAAATTTTTCCTAATATGGAACCTAAACCTCCCCTGGCACAGCTTGAGGCCATTCCCTCCTGTCCTATCCCTCGTTCCTTGGGAGAGGAGACGCAGAAGAGGATGTGTTGAAGTGTCTGTTGGTGCTGCCATGTCGGTGCTCACTGGGGTAGAAATGCAGAGGAGTTTTAGAGAAACTGCAAGCCAGAGATGGAATATTTTACCACCAAGTCTTAAGGTACATTCCTGTGGATTTTGTGGAGTGGTCAGTTTTGGTAGTTCAGGTCCACACTCAGTTCACTCTGCACAGATGTTTGGGCCTCAGAACACACAGTTGGTGGCAAGTCAAAGATCTCCAGGTAGCTGAGCCAAACCCTTGGCAATGCTGTAGCTGTGCCCTGTGGTGACAGACAAAGCCATGGTGAGATGCTCCTGGTTTCTACTTCTCTAAACTTACATAAATACCAGTTGTATCTCTTGGGTGTAATTGCTGTGATGCTTCTTGCTCCAGGTTTGTGCCTGGAGCTTTTCTTTGCTGCTACAGGTTAATGTTGTAAAGGAGCTGTGGCTGGAATCTTTGGGTGTCAGTTTGGGCAGTTTTGCACGGGGGAAGGGGCTGGAGGAGATAAGAGGTGCCAGTGTTTAAGGTGAGCAACTGGGACAAGGGTGATGTGACCTCCCCTGGCACAGCTAGGGATTAAAAAAGCAACGTCTGCTTGATTTGGGCCCTGAGGGCAGGACCAACCTTCCTGTGCTGAGAGGAGGGCTCTCAGTGCAAACACTCAGTGTTTGGTCATGGCTTAGTAATTCAGAGTTTCTTGGCTCTGGAGGTAAAACAGTTCCTCAGTGAGAGCCAGAAGCCAGCCTGTGGTTAATGGAGTGAGCTCCGTGGTTCCAGCCGTGCTCTGTGCAGCAGGTTTGTGTCACGGGAGGGTGACTTGCCCTCCTGAGTGATTCTCCCTGCAAGAAGCTGATGCTGAGCCCACGCAGATGTTTGGCTGGTTGTTCATTCCCTGTGAATAACCAGCCCAGTGCAGTGTGGAGGGAGCAGCTTTTCCTGGATGCTTGTGAGCATGTTCCCTCAGCCGGAGAAACATTCTGTCTTTATTCTGTTTTTCCACCTCTGCCTTTTTATTAGGAGCGAGGACTGCTGCATCTTTAATGCACCACTTTACAACCTTTTATGTAGAAAGATTAACAAAAAGGAACCACACTTAATTTAAGATGACAACTTAGGTTTGCCTCTGGATTCTTTTTTGGCAGACGTTCTCTTGGTAAATTACATTTGACAACCTGAAATAAATTCCAACCACGATTTATGCCTGCATTTGCTCACAGGGCTCTGGTTCATCAGGCTGTGTGGTTAAAAAGCTATGAAAAGTAACAACTAATTTAAAAATTTATTTTTAGACAGCCTGCACGGGCCACTGGTGGTAAAACTTTGTTTAAGCACAATCAGGTTTCTGAACATGTGGAGGGAATTTTTAAGTTGGTAATGGAGTTAGTTATAGATGTTTGTGCAAGCAAAAAAGAAAACAACATTGCAAAACGAGAAGAAATGAGTCATAATGATACCCTTGCAGTTGAAGTTTAACAAAAAAATAAAAAGGTTTTTAAAAACATAACCAAGGACACAACATCTTTGCAAATGTTCCCAAAGGAGAAGTCAATGTTAGCCCAGATTGCCAGAATTTACTTTAGCTCTTACTATGGATGAATAATTATGCTCAATTCAGCCAGTGATATGGGTTCACAGCAGGTTAATTGGTAATAATGGGTTTCATTCCAAACAGTGAGGAATGATTTTTCAACAAAAAAAAA
>WEKX01013513.1:3260-14806 GCA_013390025.1 Pitta sordida | reverse complement strand
TTCTGTGATTCTGTGATTCTTATAACACCCATGCTGTTACTGTGAATGTAATAGAGTTCCCCAAATGGCTCAGACATCATTATGGTGAACACTGACATCATATATTAATTTTAGTATGAATGACAATGTGACTTTAATATTTTGTGAGTGAAATGCATTCCTTCCTTTCAGTTTGGACTGGAATCAGACTTGTCGATTTATAATAACGACTTTCTTTTTCTAAAAAACAACTAGTTTGATTTTGCATACTAAATAAAATTCATTTTCTTGCTTGTGGTGATGAATATTTTTCAAAATATTAATTAGACACCCGACACCTGGGTGTCTATGTTATTAGATGTATTTTAGGAGAAAATATATTTTACACAAATTTTATTAAAACTATGTTAATAACATTTCATTCAGTGTTCTTCTGCACTATTGAGATTTTCAGAATTGAGAGAAAAAGAAAGAAGGCAGATGGACAGACAGATAGTAAAAGGCCCTTTCAAGACTAATCTGAGGAACTTTAAATTCTGAAGGCATTTGCCTCTTGAGTACTGTAAAGAAAACAGACAACAAATAAAAGCAACTGTGTGGGATAAAAAGGAAACAAAAACATCAAAAGTAAAACTGAATTTATGATAATTTCTGTTGGTGCCTCTGCTGTATGGTTACTGCACATTCATCTAAGTACAGCAGTAAATAACAACCATAAGCAAAAAAACGCCCCCCCAAACCAACAAAAACAATAAAATCAGGCCAATTAGATTCTTACTGTGCAATTCTGTAGCAAAGAATGCTTAATATAGATAAATTATAAAGTCAGTGCATGTTTGACATCTTTTGGTCCATTTCCTTTGAAATATGTACTTAAATGTTAATATTAGATTCCATAAACAAAGGGCACCCACAACAAAGATGAAAGAACATAAAAGGCGTTAAGTTGACAGTGTAAGTACCAAATCTGATGTAGCACAGCAGTTATAGAAACATAAAACATGTTGAAAACATCATAATTATAGCTAGTCAGAGATCAAAGTGATATGTGCAATAAAAGTAAATATAAGAAATCAGATAAAACACATTAAATAAGGAATTCTGCTGTAAACATGAATGATAGCTATGGGATAATATTTAGCTAACACTATTCAATGGAAAATAAAATGGGTTTATCACTTTGATTTTTTATTTATTTTTTCACGTCAGTTTTAAAATTAAGCTAGTATACTTCAAGTGAACATATTTTGGATTTACATAGGGGTTTTTTAATATATATGCACATATGTGTGTATATATATGCACACACAGGAACACACACATATATACACATATTTGTAAATGTACATGTGCATATTTCTTAAGATTGTTTAGAGAATTTATATGATGTTATGAATAATTGCTAACAATAGAGATAAAATATGTCATAATCTCCAGAAGATCGGTCTTTACTATTTTGAGGCTGTCATTAAAGTGATGCTCTGGTATGTTGATATAAGGTACGGAGGCTGGGTATGAGGTGTTAGGTTAGGTTTTAGGCCTTAGGATAGGTGTGTTAGTTGGGTGAGGTTAGACTGTGGTTGGACTGGATGACCTTTATGGTCTTTTCCAACCAAAATAGTAATTCTGTGCAATTCTCTTACAAAAGTATGATACTTGAAATCTCAATAAAACAGGACTCCTGCAAGGTTAGATATACCTATTATGCTGCAAGTTTCATGAATTTAATGTTTTGGGATTTTTTTCTCTTGAGGAGATATCCTGTATGGTATTTGCCAGAATGTCCACAGTAATAGATATCTTCACCAACAAAAATTCTACTTCAGAAAGTATTGAACATCAAGTGAATCTATTCTAGCTTTGAAAATAATTCCAAAGACAAAATGAACTACAAACAAGAAATGCCTACTTATGCTTACTAGCTACATAAAGGTCCTACAGTCATCATCTTATTATGGAAGTCTAGATTTGTTCATTTGCACCCCGTCTGCACAAATCTAAGCTGACCTATTCAGAATAATGACATCCCATTACTTTTCTTACAGAAACCACTAACAAAAACGTGACAGAGATGTGATCCTGGACATCCACCACCATGTGATTTACTCTGATGTACGGATAGGTTTTTGACTTTTTTGTCAGCAGGAAGAGAATGTGGGACCGTACAGTTTCAGCAGAAAGGCTTTCTGTGAAAGCTGTCATTAGAAAATCCAGATGTTGCTAAAAGAAAAGGATTTTTCCTGGAACCTCTGTCTAGTAGATCAGTTATAGTATTAGGATAACAAGTTACCAAAAATGTAAGTAACATTTGACAATGTTCTACTGAGGACTTGAGGAAAGTGAAAAAGATAATAAGGACATACATTGTGATAATTTTGAGTTTCTGACCCCACAAAAATATTTCTTGTTCAGTTTTCCAAACTCAGAGATAGGGAGAAAGTTAAAAATCTAAATCAGCTGTAATTTATGGTAGATCCTTGAAACCTCAGTTTCCTAAGTTTTTGTTTGTTCTTTTGTGTAGTTATAATAATTTTCAGTTATCCAGATTACTTAAATATAATAAAATAAAATAATAAAAAACATATCACCAGCAAATTCCAATAATCATTGGCAACTAATTTTAGAGTTACTAATTTCTTTGGAAAGTCTGTGTAGAAAGAATTTATTTTCCTATTATCTCTGTCTTACAAAGTGTATTCTTCTGTCCTGCAATTGAGACTCCTCTGTTTTATTCTGTTCACAAATCTTAAACTCTGTTTATACCCAGATGACAAGGGTGCTTGTTAGAGTTCCTAGTGAATGACAGATCAGGTGAATGTTTAGACCACGTGTCCTGGTTTGAGTGTTTTTTTTTCCTGACAGTGGGATGTGGCAAACTAGCGGAGCTAACACCAGCCAGCTGCTGCCTGGGCCTCCTCCGCTGCCGCCAAGGTCGGGAGCAGATAGAGGCACTTCTGTGACAACATACTTAAGAAAGGAGAAAAAAATAAAAAAGTAGAAACATCAAAGAAGATGGCCGAAGCAGAGCCTGTGAGAGGTTGAGCAGCCATGAAGGCACCATGGCCAGGTCAGCGAGAGGATGAGTAGGAAGGATTCCAGGCATCTCGCTGCTGCTTGTAGAATGGACCATAGTGAAGCAGACTGTCTGCCTGCAAACATATGGAATAGAGAGAGACCAGAGATGCAGAATCCACCTGCGGCCATGCGGAAGATGGAGGATCGTATTGGAAAGCTGCAGATATCTTAGAGCCCAGAAACACTTGGCCGGAGCAGAGCTCGGCAGAGATGGAAGAGGTCCTTTGGACAGACGTTTTGTGACAGAATTATACTATGGTAGGATCTGATCTATGTACCTTGGGATTGGGCTCACGGCTCACGAATGAAGTAGAGCAGCCAGTGCTTAAAAGACTGCATCCCGTGCTGTGACTCTCAGGCAATAGAGAATGGAAGAGCTGTCAGCCCCTTGGGTTGGACTGAGAGAGAAGGATTTTATTAAAGGCAGAGAGATGATCCTAAACCTGGTCAGAAATACCAACTTGTCTGGCTTTTCCCTTACCCCTGTTCCCCTTTTTGTCTCCCGGAGGAAGCAAAAAGGAATATGATACCTGTTGTAAGAAGAAGGGGGGGAAGGGGGGAGAAGGTTGCCTTTAATATGATTCTTCTCACATTAAGCTCTGATATGTTAGAAATAAATAAATCCTTTATATTCCCCACTTGGAGCATGTCTTGTTTTGCCTGTGATAAACTTTTTTCCAGGTTCTTTTTTTTCCCCTTTTTTTCATCTGGAAGATGTTGTGGGTGAATATCTGGCACCCAGCTAGGGTCAAACCATGACACCATGCTAGACCAAATCAGTAGTAGGAGGCAGAAATAAGTTTAAAGGTTGTCCTCCAGTAGAAAATCTGCACAATATAGCAATACCAAGAACTGCACAGGACTGAATACGCAGAAAACTTTCACAGGATCCGCAGGACAATCCGAGCTGGAAAGGACCCACAAAGATCATTTAGTCTAAGTCCCAAGTGAACACCCACACAGGGATCGAACCCACAAACCTGGAGCCATGGGCACCACACTCTGTCTATCTGAGCCTCCCATTATCTAGACCATGTCACTGAGGACATCCAGTCTATTCTTAAACACCTCTAGGGATGGTGACTCCACCACCTCCCTGGGCAGGCCATTCCACTGAGGGATCACTCTCTCTGTGAAAAAGTGCTTCCTAACATCCAGTCTAAACCTCTCCTGGCGTAGCTTAAGGCCATGTCCTCTTGTTTTGCTGCTGGCACACTGTGAGAAGAGATTTGCTCCCTCCCAACTGCAACTTCTAATAATTCTTAACCTGAAATATTTTAGGATTTCCTAATGTCAAATTATTTACTTCTTTTTAGACTGAATATTTCAGAATCCTCTACTATGAAACATTAACACATTAGCATCTGAAGCAAAGCATAACAATTTAGAGAGCTCTTACTCGATTCCTTTTTCTCTCAATTGTACTTCCTTGGGAGATATTTCTTATTTTTACAGTGGATAATTCAGCTTGATCTGAAAATATGATTTCATATTTTCGAATATTTTGATCTACCNGATAACGATGCATGGAGTTGTTATGTCCGAAGTGAAGAACCCGGCACTTAGTCTTGTTAAACCTCACACTGTTGGAATCTGCCCATTTCTTTAGGCTGTCAAGGTCCCTCTGAAGTGCCCTCCTACCCTCCAGCAGTTCAACATTTGCCCCCAGCTTGGTATCATCTGCAAACTTGCTGATGATGGACTCAATTAGATGATCCTTGTGGGTCACTTCCAACTCATATTGTCCTGTGATCCTCTGATCTTGTGAACTGACAAAAATACTTTCATAATCTTTTCTCATGAAATGTGTTCAATTTCATAGAGGCCATAACTGCATTTTCCTCAAGGACTTACCCTTAAACAGTGTAAAAAAGGAAACACAGAAACCCATTTATAATACTCTAAAAAATATGATTTCTTGTGAATTAATGATCCATTGATTAACTAATTAGGCTAGAAATATATTGTCTAAATTAATGTTGGTTTGGAATAGGAATAACAAAGCCTTTTCCTGGTACATTGAACCCTCATTACTTTGCGATTCTAGTATCACAGCTTCACTTCTTCATGGGGTTGTTTCCTCATGGAGATGGCACTATGTTTCACGGTGCATTTGCAACTGTGCGTATGCTGATAGTCATGAATGCGCAAAGCTAGACAGTAATGAATATGAAAAATAACCCAGCCCGTTGCACTGCCGCACTGAATGCCGCTGCACCGCTCCACTGACCCGTGCCGCGCAGGAGCTGCAGCACTGACCACTGAGGTACGACTCCACCTGTGTGTGCCAAGCTGGCCTCGACTGCTGGGGCATGGCCCTGGCAGCCCATGCCAGCCCTGGCAAAGCTGTTGTTGAAGTTGTTGTTGTTGAGCGTTGTTGGGGCACTCGAGGAACTGTGCTCTGATATCAGTGATGAGTCGGGACAAGCCGCTTTCCCCCCACCCTGCGCTGTGCTCAACAGCAAGCATGGAACCCAAGCCTAACTTCCCAGCAGTAAGCTGGTGCTGTGCTTGTGAATTGTCACGGCAGGGGCGCATTACTTTGTTTCACTTGTGAGTGGAGTAGCATTCCAGCTCCCCTGCACAAACTGAGCTCACAGCAGAGATCTCCTGGGCTGAGAAGACAGGGCAGAAGCTGGAGGCTGGCAGGAGGCTGGCAGGGCTGTGATTGGTGCCTGTGTCTGCTCTACCCCTGCCTACCATTGGGAGTTGCTGCTTCTGCTGCCTACACCAAATCACGGGAAACCCAGTCCCTCCTCACAGTGGGAGGGCAATGGGGAATGGTGCAGGGGACAACCCTGTCTTGCTTCTGGGTGGGGGCTGGCTGTGAGCTGAGGTGGTGGTGCATACAGCGTGCCCAGGTATTGCCAGGTCACAGTGGGGCAGTGGGACAGTCCTCCTGGTAACACTCAAGCCGGGACACAGGGGTGAGGGTGTCTCTTCTGACAGCAGGATGAGCAGGGCAGCAACACTGTTAACATGGTGATGATCTGCGGCAGTAGCTGGCCCCCACTGGGTTCTGCCCTCAGGACACTATCCCAACTGTCCTGCTGCTGGGACTGGCCATGGTGTCAGTGAGCTGTGGGATGAGAGATTCTTTGGTGCTGTTGGGGACACAGGACAAAGCAGAGTAGTGCTTGCCGCCGTCACTTCAGAGTGGTAGAGGGGAGCGTGTGTCTCCGTGTGTCTACTGTGCTAGAGGTATTGCAGTGTTTCCATGGAAACAGGTGGGTGGGTGGCAATGGCTGTCCAGCGACAGTTGCAAATTGTTGTCATGGTGACAATGCTGTGTCTCCACTCATCCCGCCACTGAGGGAGCCACCTGTGTTCTGGCTTGAGTGTCACAGGCAGTACTGTCCCACTGCCCCCTCTGTATTGGGGTGATACCTGGACAGGATTTATGTGCCACTGCCACTGCTCACAGCCAGCCCCTGCCCAGAAGCAAGACAGGGCTGCCCTCCATGCCCTTTCTTGTCCCACTCTTGCTGTGAGGAGGGACTGAACTTCCCCTGATTCGGCGCAGGCAGCAGAAGCAGCAACTCCCAACGGGATGCGAGGGAAGAGAAGACACAGCCACTGATCACAGCCCTGCCAGTCTGTTGCCAGACTCTGGACAAACAGATCAGCTTATGCCCTGTTATATCAGCCCAGGAGATCACCACTGTGACCTCAGCTTGTGCAGGGGAGCTGGAACACCTCCCCACTTGCAAGCAAAATGAGGTGATGTGCCCATATGACTGCTCACAAGCACAGCATCGGCTTCCTGCTGGGAGGTTAGGCTTGGGTTCCCTGCTGTCTGTTGAGCATTGCTTGGAGTGGCGGAAAAGCAGCTTGTCCCTACTCATCACTGATATCAGAACACAGTTGCCCCCAGTGCCTCAACTCTCAACAACAACAACTTCAACAACAACAGCTTTGCCAGTGCTGGCACAGGGTGGCTGAGCTGTACCCTAGTGGTCAATGCTGCGGGTCCTGTACAGCACTCTGGAGCTGAGGGGGAAGGGGGGTGTGATGGACTGGGTGAATTTGCATATTAATGAGCTGCCTGTCTTCATGGAATGAGGGCATCGTGGTGGCCTCAGAGACCCGTGGCCCTGCGATAATCGTGGGTTGACTGTACTGCACGTGGAAAATATCCTTAAATTTAAAATGGGTCATATCTGGCCCAGAATACCTGTTTCCATCACATTTATTTTAATGTTTTGTCTAGGCAGTATCTAAAAATTGTCAGAAAAGTTTAGAATATGCTGTGAATAACAACCATGATGTTCTGAAACTAGTGTCACATTTGCCTGTTATGTTATGCTTTTCTGATAATAGAAGCGGAGTTGATAGGACCTCATGTATTTCTTGGTTGCCGGATGGCATTAGTTTATACTACTTTTTTCTAGTGATTCTGTGTATAGTGGTTCACAGGACGTACAAAGCGTTATTTATGGACTATAAAGTAAGAAGTTGCCACAGAAATGTTCCTTTAAGCTTCTGATCTTGAGGACCTAGCTCAGTAAAGTGGAAGGGCAAGACAATTATTTCACTAAAATTTGAATACAAGTCAAATTAATTTAATGAATTCTTTAAATTTCAGTTTTGCAGGAATAACTCATCTGTGCTTCAAAGAATAAGTTGAGAATGTTTATGTATGGCAAATGCTGTCTTTTCCAAAGTAATTTTTTCTTCCACAATCCTATGGAACTGCTTTTAATACTACTTTTTATAATAATGTGTTAGAAAGTCTGCCTTATAAGCAGAACTAAAATTTCCGGTGCAAATAGAGAATCAACCTTAGAAAACCAGAGTAAGTAGGGTAGTGGACACTTAGTAGGAAACATGACACTTTAATTCAAATTTCTGCTCTGTTTGGTGCAAATGTGTGGCCTGAATCTTTGTCTTCTACATTGCAGGTGAGTACCCTAGCTCAATTCTGAAAACTTTCTGGAGTTTTGCATCTGTCTCATACAGAAAATAGGGAGAAAAAAGAGTGCAAATAACCTATAATTCTTTATTGAGTTTCAATTCTCTAAAGTTTGAGATGTCGAATGTTCTTTGAATATTTATTACTGTGAATTAACTGGACACTCTGATTCATACAGGGTCTAATTCTCTGAATAGCCATACAGATCACTTTTGGGATCTCTTTTTACAGAAGAATAAATTATGTCTTCCAAGTAAATCAAAGTACAGCTCTGAGAATTTGCTCTCTAAAGGCATTGTGGATGATGTCAAACCAACTCTTTCAGTTCCTCTTGGCCACTGCATCACCAATGTTCCAATGGTTTTTATATAACTGATATCTTTTCCTGAACAAAATGTCCAAAGACATGGAGCATGCTTTTTGAAGGATGCTGTAAAACATAATTCTGATCAGTCTCCACATTATGCTCATGATCTTTGATTAATACTAACAACATATCAACAACAAAATTTTGTATGCTTTAGAGACATGGAATGTATAATTTACAGTCGGCCCTCTTCCACTTCACACCCCTCATATTACGGTTTCACATCTTAGCAGTGCGATTTTTCAGTGATTAAAGAGGCCTGTTTTGCAACTGCGCATACACGACCTGACATGCATGAATATACAAATTAGGCATTCATGAATATTCAAATCAACCCACATGCCATGCTGCATGGACCATAGATGCACTGCTCTGCCCGTGGTGAGGTATGCTGGCCCCAAGGAAGTAGCGGTGATTCAGCTTCAGCGGACCCAAGTCCGGTGTGTACTGCTCCTGCGGTGACTTGCCTCAGCTCAAGCACAAGCCAACCCCCCCTCAAGCCGCTCCCTCCCTCCTCTGCTTGAGCCGCCTCCCTGCTCCCACCCCACTCGAGTGTGAGCTACCCTCAGGTCGGAGCGAAATGACTGCATGCAGTTATGAAAGATTTACACACTCTCAGTTTAGACATGGTGTCCAAGACTTTCTTAGGGTAGGTGTGGTGTCCGAGACCAGACACCATGTCTAAGCTGAGCATGGAGAGACCAGGTCTACCCACATGGAGGGACACCCAGCAGGAGCACAGGCAGCTCCCCACACCTGTGTCCCTGGCCGAGCGGAAAAGGATTTTTTCCTGGTGTGTAGTGGCTGTGGGTGCTGGGAAACACTGACAGGAAAATTGACACACAGCTGAGCAGTGCTGAAACAGCACCGGAGAACCAGGGGGCCATGTGAGGGTTCAGGGTAAATTTGCATATTAATGAGCTACCAATCAGCATGGAAGGAGGGCTTCGAGGGGGAGGGATAAGACCTGCAGTACCATGGTATAGGAGACCTGACTGTATCACTCATAAAGTGAACTAGCATGCATCAACTTGGACCTTAGGAAAGCCTTTGACATGGTTTCCCACAATAAGCTTCAGGAGAAACTCGCAAAGCACGGACTGGATGGAAACATTTTAAGCTGGGTTATGAACTGGTTGGAAGGATGAGCTCAGAGGGTGCTGGTGAATGGTGCAACATCCGGCTGGAAGCCAGTCACCAGTGGAGTCCCACAGGGGTCAGTGTTACGCCCGGCACAGTTCGACATCATTATTGATGATATGGATGAGGGAATTGAATCCATCATCAGCAAGTTTGCAGATGATACCAAGCTCGGTGCAAATNCTGCCCAGGGAGGTGGTGGAGTCGCCATCCCTGGAGTCTTAATGGAAGACTGGATGACGAGCTTAGTGACATGGTCTAGCTGGGGGGTGTAGGGCTGGATGATCCTGTGGGTCCCTTCCAGCTCGGAGTGGCCTGTTAGACTGTGAGGGAACTAGGTTTATGTTTACCACTCTGGGATGTGTGTTCGGTCTCTGTACGGGTGTTAGATGGTGAGTTGGACTAGATGATCCTTGTGGGTCCCTTCCAACTCATAATATTCTGTGAATTGTGTAAATTCTGTGAACTGAACAGCAGGACAGCAATAACTTCTCAGCATTGTTTAAGTACAGCTTTTTCTTTGCCCGAGTCAGAACAGAGGCTCAAAATTAACTGTCTTTGATTTCACTTGGACAGCACTAATCAGTGTCCTAACAGTGGGGCAGCATCTCACGAAAGAAGGCTTACAGCAGTCTCCCACGCATGAGTTCTGTGGGAGTCCAGACTTAAGACAAAGCTCTCTTCCCTATTTCATATCAACATGTGGATGCCTCAGAAAGCATTCTCCAGCATAACTCACAAGCATCTAGTACTCTCCAAGTGTCATATAACTGTAATACCCTAGTATCACAAGCAAGATTAAAATAAAGGATTAAAAAAATATATTTTGCATGAAGGTTAAAGTCTCCACTGTAGAAGCTCCCTTACAGAAGTACTCTTTAATCCCTGGTTGCTGGGTATTAGTCCTGAAAAGTCAAGGTATTTAAGTGTGCTTCTTGCTAACACCATTTCATTGCAACTGTACTTGGGCAAAGATGTGATCCTGAAACAGAACTCCCTGTTGATGATATGAGAACTTTTTTTCAGTCACATTGATCACTCCTCTGAAGTTTGGCTTGTGATACCTTGCATACAGCAAAATAAATAAACTCACACATCAATAACTTGTTCAACCTCATGGAATTCTGCTTACCACATGACTGAACATACAATGGATTTTAAACTAACAGCTATCCAGCTTTTTCATCTATCCAACTGTACCATTTGTTTTATTTATTATTTTCTTCAACTCTCAAACTTTTCCTTTACCCAGCTTTTAGTGGTAAAGTGTTAAGTGAGTGTTTTCCAGTGATATGTTGTTATAGCCAGTGTATGATTTGCATTCAGAAATACCATGTATGAGAAAATAGGGCGCCATAAATAGTTTTCTCCAATTCAAACTAATATCTATAAACAATATATGTAGTTGGAAACAAAAAGTCCTTGGAAGATATAATCCAAGGTAATGCTTCTTAACAGCAAAATTTTACAGCTTAAAGCACAGGAGTTTCCAGTATCTGGGTCAGTTAAACTAGACTCACCATCACACAGCAGAATATCCAGTGCGGAATAGCTTTGTGGTGATGGAGAAATGGGGTAGATAACTACAAGACTTCCACACTTGCAGCCATTATGTAATTTATATAAGACAAAGTGAGTGACTGGACATTTGTGCCAGAAAATAGACAAGGAGAGAAGGTTTACATTACAAGAGGTCTCATAAAGAAATTAGAAAATAAACACAGACCTTGAGAATAAAATCTTACTTTTTAAAGAGAAGTTCCATTAGTATTTTTTTTTCAGCTGCAGCAAAGAACATTTACACAGTAAATAATATTGTATTTGGAGAGCTTAGAATCTGTTATCTTTTCATATTGATTAAAACAATTTAAATATCAGCACTCATGTGACCAAGACAGCAGCATCTTGAAATATGTCAAGGTTTGAGGCAAATTTGGGGCTGAGCCAAAGAAAAACAAAATAAACCACCCCTCCCCCTCACCAGGTTCGGAAAAAAAACCAAGGAAAGTGTGAAAAGTATAAACTATTTACTTTAGTAAACAGACAAGATACAACAGTGTTAAACAACAAAAC
>WEKX01013511.1:42735-60039 GCA_013390025.1 Pitta sordida | reverse complement strand
TTAGGAAATAGGTGATAGGTTGGACTTGATGATCTCTATGGTCTTTTCCAACCTTACTGATTCTGTGATTCTGTGATTCTGCGATACAGAGAGGATTCACTGTAGTCTGTGCACAGGACAAGTCCAGTACATACCATGGCAAAACAAGACCTTAGTACCGTCCTGCAGGTACACATCGAAAACAGAGATCTGGTGGAGATCCTGTGAGGTTGGAATGAAAACGGAAGTTACAATTATTTCTTTCAGTTTTTGATTCAGTTCTACCAGGGGAGCAAGGGAATGTATATATGAAGCCTGTTGAACAAATTCTCCTTTCCAGTAAAACCTTTTGTCTGTCAACCTATTTGATCTTTTAGTTTCACCTTAAAGTCCTTTTCAGATTTTTTAAANACCACCTCCCTGGGCAGCCCATTCCAATGAGTGATCACTCTCTCTGTGATTCTCCACTAAATGTGCATCACAGCTCTGAGTTTGCACAGATCTTGTCTCGTTTTTTGCCTCTCTACAGTGGATATGCTCACAGCACACCAGACACAGTCTGTGCTGACTGCTGAGCCCTCCTTCCGTTCTATAAGGAGCTGTAATCTGTCATCTGAATTACTACACGTTCACGGTGTAGCCACAAGCACTTTTACAGTGTAGCTGTTTTCTTCACAACAATCAGAGCTGACATCAACTGTTTACATAAGGAGGATACGAGCATCTCTCTGATATCTGCCAAATTTAGCAATTTGCTCATGGCAGATGGCTCCAAATTAATCTGGTTCACAGATGGGACTACAAATGCAATTCCTCAATAATGACAATAAAAAGAAAAGGGATCTTAGTATTTATGGCTGTCATTCAGTTTGTTTCAATGGTCCAAAGGCCTTCTGAATCAGTGAGATCTCAACAGATCCATATGTATTCCAAAAGAAGGAGCTTTGCTGAAATAAATTCTGGAAAAATATGGTTGTGAAGAGGAAACAATGGGGAATAAAAGGCAAGTCTTCAGTCTTAGTTGCTAGTCAAAAGATACCTGCTGGTGGAAGGTTGCTGCCACTTGATAGTGCACTTAAAATTTGACCTCAAAAATCCTCTTTCAGGTGAGCCGATGAGTGAAAATCACGTTAATCTTTGCAGATGTCATAGATCAGCAGCCTAGAGACAGTCTTTTGTAAAACAGAAAATACAGGTTGCATGAAACCATTTTATTCTTGCCCAAATCCAGTAACTTGCTTGATATGGTGTGGTTTAGCTTAATTTTCCTACTCCCACCAGGTTCTTGTCTTGTAGGCAGAATCCAGTACAAAGTTTACCTCTTACTACAGACAGCCCTTGATTTCACAGACTTACTGTGTGCACTTGCTAGATGTGCAAACTCATTGTCAGCCCTGTGCTACCACTGAGGAGACTGTTTAAGGCAAAGGAAAGAATTCAGTTCTCAGATATTTTGTGATGCAAAATCTAGATTCTGCAGGCAGTTGGAATGAGTTTTAGATGGTGTTCCTCATGACTTGGCTGAAGGGGATCTGTCTCACCTGAAGGCAAAGTTGAGGTGAGACAGATCAGGTCCCACCCTGCGGGACCTGGGGCTTGTGGCTGTGGGAAATGTTATCCTGTCTCCTTCAGTAAAATCTTTACATTTCTTTTAGAGGTAAAGGAGAGACTTGGAAACTTCCCAGCTCAAATTCCTGATCCCTGCAGCACTAGCTCCTAATCTATAAACTGAGGATGAATGTAGGGTGATCACTCACAGAATGAACAAGTCTTGTTTGTGTGGTGGCAGCAGGTATTCTGGGTGCATGAACTGTCTTCTGGAACATCCCAGATGGGTGCCAGCAATTTGGTGCATTACAAAGACATGAACTGCAAAGTCATCCCAAAGTGCAAGTGCAATCTTAACCATCACATACCTGCAGCGTTTGTGTTCTTTCTTGAGTTTATAAAGTTCAGCTAATTCAGGGAGATGTTGCTGAAACCTGGGCATCTCCATCAAGGAAGTCTATGGGCAGGGCCTGTTCTGATTGAGCTCTGCCTGTCCAGCACTGTGACACAGAGAGTATCAGGTTGTTGGGCGTGATTTAGTACAGATGCTGTGTCCTTTGCCATTGCTCAGGTCGGCTACTTCCATGTTAATGTGAGAGGTCCAAAGTGAAAAGGGAAGGCTGAACCTGATTAGATACACTGAGCAAGAACAGGTTCTGAGGAGTAGGAGCAGTTGAGAAAAAAATGGCCACAAGTTCTCTGTATGGAAATATTTGAAAGGCTCAATAAATAAGAAAGATTGTGTCTGAAAACAGAGAACTAGCCGCTGCTGTTCCAAAACCTAATGGCTCGGTTAGCATCCAAGCTTTTCATTATTTTTATTGATGCAGCAATAAGTCAAAACTATAGTTAACATGCCTTTGACATTGCCGGCTGCCTTCAAAATGAATACCATCTAATTAAACTAAAACCCAGAGAAGTCAAAGACCACTCCAGTCAATGATTACATTTAACTGGGTATTTCTTTCCTCCTTCCCCACTGCCTTGCTCCCTAAATAATCTGAAATCTAGGTGAACAAAATTGAGGCAAAACAAGGAGCTGGTTCATATATCTTACGGACCTAATAAGTAGCATCAAGGCTCCCAGGCTGCAGTGGCAGCTACCAGGCATCCAATAGTGGAAATGTCACTGACTCCTTCTCCTGGGTCAAGATAAAGTCTGTTACGAGTTTCTAGGAATGCTGGTGGGGTCAGGCCAAGAGCTGCCTCACAGCATGTACAAACATTTTGTGGTTGTAATTTAACATACAGGTAAGTGGAGAAGTTTGGTCATGCTGTTAAACAAGATGCCTCCCAGAGAGGAATAGAGCTGTGCTTGGTTGGCAAAGTAGAGTGTCACCTTTATGGCTTGTTTATTGCCATTATGGAAGTTTGTATTTTGGTGGCAACACTGGGGGGGATATCAAAAAGGCATTGATTGAGAACAAGATTATCCCTGCTTGTCTCTGCATTGCTACTGCAAGGGAAGGCTGTAATCCAAGGTGTGTGTTCTGTCATTGCCTTGGAAAAATATGTTGCAAAATAGCTCAAGCCTACATGAGGCTCAGGGTCACGTGCATCACTGGTATTTAGTTCATGGCAGTGAAAGAGAGTTCTCCACTTATGCACTGGTCAGGCAGGTAGACGATGAGTTAGCCCCAGGCTCTGCAGCATGAGGAGCATCTTATTAGCTAGATGCCTTCTNATGGAGCGTGGTGCCCGTGGCTCCGGGGTTGGGGGTGCAATGGGGGTGCAATCCCTGTGTGGACGCTCACTTGGTAGTTGGACTGGATGATCCTATGGATCCCTTCCACCTTGGAATAATCTGTGAACACTTCTAGCACTAACAGAGGAAGTCACTGTTTGTGTGGGAATACAGGAAGATTACAACGACACAGATTTTTTGGCAAAACCCTGCTGCCTATCTAGATTGTAATTTCTTTATTATTGCAAATTCTGGTGTCTTTTCAGAAGTCACACTATCTTTTTGCTTAGTATAACAATGCCAAAAGCACAACTTAATAGTCAAAATAAGGAATAATGAGTCTCCTGGTTTAAGAGTGTCATGGTATGTCTTGTGCTGGGCCAGCACCATATGCAGTCACTCACTCCTCTGTCATTCTATCTGATGATCGACTTTTGAGGGTTTTTTTAAAGGAATGTGATTGAATAGAAACAGAATCCAAGGAAAATCCCCTCCCTTTTCAAGCTCTGTTAGCAACATATTACCTCACCTAAACCCAATGAAACATCTCTCACCTGCATAAAATAATAAATTACAGGAAATAGTGATGTTTTATGTACAAAGATGACATAAAAGATTATAGATAGCATGATGATTAACCTATGTTAGTAGCACATCTTGTCCTTGTTACCACTTAGATAATACAGAGACCAGGTAAAACAAATTAAAAAGTCAGACAACTCTTCCTCACAGAATAAAACCTGAAAAATATTAGAAAAATATTAACCATTATAAAATAAAGATTACCTTCAAGATGAAATCTGCAGATTTCCAGAAAATCATGGACTGTTTTAGTTTCACAATGCTTGGGGCCAGGGAGAAGCTTATCCATAAAATGAAAAAAAAATATCTAATGTGCAGCAACATTCCAAAGCTTTCAGAGTAGTAAAGAATTTTATAGGTTTGGATTTAGGAAGTTTTTAAACAAAATTAATTTCTAAACTTAAAACCAACATTAAAAATAAAGACTAAACTCTAATAATTTTTACTCAAAATAGCTGCTCCTATCAGAAAATAACTCAATATGGGAATGAACAAAGGTGGGGGAAAAAATGAGCAAACAACATTTTATGATTACACATGGGGAAAGAAAATCAACTTGAGGCGTATATGAATCCAGTTTACCTATCCAATCTTCAGGAAATAATTCAGTTTACTCCCATGTCAGTTCTACTGGACTTGTATGGATGTTGGTGTCAGAGAGTCTCAGGAAACAGCTCCAGCAAGCAGCCAGGGAATCTCTGCCTGTTGGGAAGGCTGTGGTAGATCTGCAGCTGCTGTGAGTCCCCATGTCACTTATGCTGCATTAGCAACTTCGTTACTGTCTGGATTTGTAACAGTCCTGAACTTTTTTCCTAAGTTGGTTTTAATTGGAGAAGCGTCATCATTCAATAAGCCCCATGCCATGTAAGTCTATGACACAACTGAGATTCACTGGATAGTTGGTTACATCACAGAGATAATGTGACATGAGATGTAAGTTGTGACTGCAATGGACTTCTCTTACATTCCTACAGAGACAAGAAGTCATAACCATGGGAGAGGGTGCAGCTGCTTGTGGCACAACACTGGTCTGATTCCTCTAAACGAAGGCAGGCACTCATTAGGCCATCTTCCTGCCAACTGAGTAGTTCTTAACTGGCCTAAGACAGAGGAAATAGAGGCAAAGGAGACTTCAAGTAGTATTTCAATTCAATGCAAGAGTTTCACACACAAGGTAACTTTAACAGCATCCCACTGTGAGAATAAGTCACACTGACTGCACTCTTCCTTCATTTCATCATCAAATGCCTCATCTCATCTCCTCCACAAATATCTGGAAGGAGAGTGGTTCAGAGGAGAGAGTGTTCTGTGTGCAATAAATTGCTACAGGCCATTTAAATGTATATTTGCAACATCCTTTCCTTCCAAGGCTGCCTTTCCTTATTCCTCTTTTTTAATCCCCAAAAGAGAAGTAACTATGTGGCATCAGCCACAAATGGTGACATCTTTTGACAATCTTTCTCACTATGCTGCATTTCCTAGACACATGGCTGAACACAAGCTCTGATGCAGTTCTGCCACTGTCAAGTGCACTACATTGCTATCTCTGAAAACTAATCCCATGGATCTGCCTCAGTTTTTGAGTACATGAATGTCTTGGTTTAAAGACAAGTATGCAATTTGAATTTGAAAACATGAGACCAGAAAATATAGAAATTAAAATAACAGCTCTTTATGAGTTATACATATTATGAATACTATATATATGTATGGGGCTGGTCTTTTCTCCTTGATCTCTGATGACAGGATGAGAGGTCACAGTCTTAAGCTTCAACAGGGGAAGTTTAGGCTTGATATTAGGAAAAGGGTTTTTACTGACAGAGTGATCCGGTTGTGGAATGTGTTGCCCGCAGAGGTGGTTGAGTCACCAACCCTGGAGGTGTTTAAGGGAAGGCTTGAGGTGTTGAGTGATACGATCTGGATGTCGATGCTGGGTTAGTTGGGCTATAGGTTGGAGTAGATGATCTTCAAGGTCCTTTCCAGCCTTATCTTTGCTGTGATACTGTGATATGGCTATACCAATCGATATACATTTAAATGAGAAAAAAACACAGAACATAAAAATGATCTTCCCAGAAACAAGTAGGTAAAAAACCTGCGGTGAAAATGGAAACAAAGAAATGTCTTTCACTCCATGAGTTAACTTCTAAGTCTCTGTGAAAATCTTGGTCACGTGGAAAACAGCAGCTGCTGAGAAGTCAGTGACCACAGAGGTGGCAAAGTAGTGTTTTGGTTGAGCTGTGGGCCCAGGCAAAACTGCAGTAGGGTTGTTGCAGAGATAAGGCCACGCTGCCTCCGCTGGGAGCAGAAAGACAGAAACAGGAGTGAAACCAGGCTGTGTGCCACCTGCTGCTCCAGGAGGTGAGGCAGACATACCTGCATGGTTCACAGGTTATTCTGAGTTGGAAGGGACCCACAGGATCATCTAGTCCAACTCCCAAGTGAACGCCCACACAGGGATCAGGCCCATAACCCTGGAACCATGGGCACCACGCTCCATCCATCCAAGCCTCCCACCAACTAGACCATGTCACTGAGCTCCTCATCCAGTCTGACCTCAAACACCTCCAGGGATGGCGACTCCACCACCTCCCTGGGCAGACCATTCACAGAATCACAGAATACTATGAGTTGGAAGGGACCCACAGGTATCATCTAGTCCAGCTCACCATCTAACTCCCATACAGAGACCGAACGCACACCCCAGAGTAGTAAACATAAACCTAGATCCCTCACGGGCTCACAGTCCACTCCGAGCCAGGAGAGACCCACAGGACCATCAGCCCTACACCCCCCAGCTAGACCATGTCACTAAGCTCCTCATCCAGTCTTGTCTTGAACACCTCCAGGGATGGCGACTCCACCACCTCCCTTGACAGTCCATTCCAATGAGTGATCACTCTCTCTGTGAAAAACCTCTTCTTAACATTCAGTCTAAACCTCCCTTGGCATAGCTTGAGGCCATGTCCTCTCGTTCTGGTGTCGTCAGCCTGGAAGAAGAGGTCCGCACCCGCCTGGCGGCAACCTCCCCGCAGGTAGCTGTAACCAGCACTGAGGTCACCTCTGAGCCTCCTCTTCTCCAGGCTGAACAACCCCAGTTCCCGTAGTCGCTCGCCATAGGGCTTGTCCTCCAGTCCTTTCACCATCCTTGTCACCCTTCTCTGGACCCTCTCAAGCAGCTCAACATCCCTCTTAAACTGGGGAGCCCAGAACTCCACACAGCACTCAAGATGTGGTCTGACCAGCGCCGAGTACAGGGGTAGGAGAACTTCCCTAGTCCGACTGACCACACTGTTCCTGATGCAGGCCAGGATGCCATTGGCCTTCTTGGCCACCTGGGCACACTGCTGGCTCATATTGAGTTTCCTGTCAATCATTACACCTAAGTCCCTCTCCACTTCACTAATCTCAAGCCACTCCTCCCTCATTCGGTAGCAGTGCATGGGGTTGTTATGTCCAAAGTGAAGGACCCAGCACTTAGTCTTGTTAAACCTCATACCACTGAGGGATCACTCTCTCTGTGAAAAACCTCTTCCTAACATCCAGTCTAAACCTCCCCTGGCGTAGCCCAAAGAGAATGAGCGTGGGCTGCACCTCTGCCTAAAGACCCCTGTGCACTTCAGGTTTTCACCCGACCAATCATCCACCGCGCCACAGAAGTTCCCAGAGGTCACTGTGGCCGCATCCTGGGAGTCCCAAGAGTCCTTTGCAGCTGGCATAGCCACCAGGTGCCTGTGTGCCCCTAGAAGTGGCCATCCCCTGGAGAAAGTAATGCAGATTAATGTACTTACATATACATATGTTAATAATACACATATATATTTATATTTACAGTTTATCATGGGTATACTTAGAATTTATTACACTGGTCTAGGTAGGGTCATAGTTTAGGAAATGGGGCTTGAAAATGGGGCAGCTCCACCTATAACAGGTAGAAATATTAGATTAGCTGTTTTCAGACAAAAGTGGTGGCATTCTCAATGCCAGGCAGGATGCATGTTTATCTCATCCAAGAAGTGACATGTTTATCTGTTTAATCAGATCCAAGAAGTTTACAATTTGAGAGTAACAAAATTAAGTAAAGGATTTTGTGGTTAGGCTTGGCTTTTTCTTTCTTTTTTATATACTCTCAATGCAGTAAGTCCCCATATAAATCATGCACTTAAGAGTTGGACTTGATCTTTGTGAGTCCCTTCCAAATCAGAATATTCTGTGAGTATTGCTTCAGACCTACAGTCAAGGACTCAAGCACTGAAAGGTTATGTGGGGACACTGGAGCTGAGAGCACCTGCAGATGGTAAGCAGAGACCTGAACATGAAGGAAGATTAGTGTCTGTCAGACCATAATCAGGGGGACAGTATGAGGTGCAGACACAGAAAATCAACCCCAAATCACCAACAGAGCCAGACCCTCCTCAGAGTTCAAGATTCTGCACTTGACTGCCAAGTTCCCTTGCTGCAGAATAGCCTTTTTCACCTAGTTGTACCTTTTTATATGCACCAATAGATGACAAATGCTGTGGACACATAGCATCAACAGTGCTTTGGAATCTTCAGGTGTTTGAGTCAGGATTTTAGGTTACATGGTCTGTAAAAAGCAAAAGGTGCATTTACATTAGTCTATTAGCCTATTAGTCTGGTTGAAGGGAATGTTTTTGAACTGAATCTTCTCAGCTTTCCCATTTATTGTACCTTTGTGCACATTGCTAAGCAGTCTTAGAACACTTGAGCTGGGTTGCTCTTACACAGTAATAAACCAGAGGACCTGCTCCAGGGACCGATACCAGACTAGATTAACTCCAAAGTAAAACTCCTAAAAGACCTACAACAAGGCCACCAGGTCCTCAGTGCCAACTTTTTTCTTTTTTTCTCTCTGTAGTTTTGTTCCTTTTACACTGTACTCATGACTAACATCAGCCGAGATTCCTGCTCTTCCTATCCAGTGTTCCCTTCCAGCAGTGCACTGTGTGCTGGAAAACTTGTTTTTCCATTCAGAGGAGAGCTTAGCTATAATAAACAGTGTTTTTATATTAACTGATCCTCAATTTTTTATCTTTCAATGAACTAAGCTTTTTTCTTCATCCTCTTTTTTAAATAAAGGGGATTATTTACTCACTGCAGCGTTGTTCAGAGAAGCAGTGGTACAGTTGTAAGCAGCCTACCTTTATGAGGATTAAATCTAGGAAGATGATAACGAGTATTCAGTCACTTGTTAATGGTCTCAATAATTTCTCAAGTGAATATAACCAAGGTGAAATACAGACAAGGAAATTGCTCTCAGGCAGGTAGTGACAATAAGGTTCTGAAGGACTCAGCTTAACAGCTTATATCAGGTGGCGAGGTTAATGGAAAAGAATTTTGTTATTCAAGTCACTTAATGAAAATAACCTTGGAAGACCTTAGCAGAGCCCTTGGGGTGGAATAAATTATTCCTCTTCTGCTTCTATCACTGTAAATTAACCCAGGGCATAGAAGAAGCTGATCTAAACATGAGCTCAGCTGGACATAGTAGCACAGGAGGAACATCAGTGATGACCACTTTGGACATAACAACCCCATGCATCGCTATCGACTGAGGAACGAGTGGCTGGAGAGTGGTGACATGGAGAGGGATTTAGGAGTAATGATAGACAGAAAACTTAATATGAGCCAGCAGTGTGCCCAGGTGGCTCAGAGGGCCAATGGCATCCTGGCCTGGATCAGGAACAGTGTGGTCAGTCGGACTAGGGAAGTTCTCCTTCCCCTGTACTCGGCGCTGGTCAGACACATCTTGAGNCTCAGAATAACCTGTGGACCTGTGACTATGGGTTGTTGTAATCTCTGGTGCCCCTCCAGTGATAGAAGTCAGCCTTTGAGCAGAGGCCACAGCTTTAAAACAAGATGAGATGCACGTTATCAAAACACTGTGCAAAAAGACAACAAAAATATTTACCGCAAGACATGATTTTTGGCCAGTGCATGACCTTTGAGTCACCCAGACACAGAAAAGAGACCACAGCAGCCATCAGTCACTCTGTTCCTATTCTGTGTTCTGCTGCTTTGCTTTGCTGCTCAGAAATAAGCTTCAGCTCCTGTGATTTGAGGCCTCACACTGATCTGTTCCCAGATCCAGGAAGCCTCTTTGTCTCTGGACCATTTCCCTCCTTATCCCTTGATTAAAAATGTTGTGAGCTGCCCAGGACACCCCTTTACCATAGTGGCTGCTGCTCATGTCCTAACTAAGTGTGAGAAATGGGCTCACTAAGGATTAAAATCCATAATGCAGGGCACGTGAACTCAATATTCTCTAAGTTCAGAGGTTCCCCATTCATCAGTAGGTTTTACATTTTATATTCTATGATTATACATATACATTAGCCACTTATGCATATACATTAACCATCTGAGAGATAGGAGGGATTATTACAATTAAATCATTTACATGAACCCAGCCCCTTCTCCCCCGTTCTGGGCATGGTCAGTTAATTGTGGGGAGGGTCGTCGGGGGTCGCACTGATGAAGAAAGTCCATCATCATCATGAACTATTGAGCCCCACTGCAAAGTAGGCCAAATTTGGTCATTAACACTGTTATCTTCCTTGTTAGCTTAATTGGCTTGGTCCATGGCACTGTTATCCCTTCCAACTCATCCACTTCAGCTGTAAATTGAGGGCCCTGTCATCTCCAAGGCTGGCCCATCTGACCACTTCAGTCGTAAATCCATGAGGGCTGCCTGGATGAATCCTCCTGAATTCTCTCATTCCAGCAATTATTTTTGTTACCTCTGCAGATGTCCTTACGTAAACAAAGCTTATACAGTTTAGCAACAAGTACCATGTTAAAATGCATGAAAACCAATACAATTAGTAAAAAGCTATGCAATATTAATTAGTAAAATCACTATAGTAGGATTAGTGGTAAATTAAACAAGGATTCATTCTAACATGCTACCAATACACTTGAATACCTTTTAATGTGTTACTAATTTCATAAAATGGTTTCTCAGTTTGCTTGGTTATATTCTATGAGGGCCAAAGCTCCTTTCATTCCTCATACTAAGCATTGCTTAATTTTGGGGGTGAGGGCTGATATGAGCCAGAATATGGGATGAGAGATAATTTGATTTGATTCCAAACATTTTGAAAATAATTTTGAGTGCCCTAGATGCAGATTTAGAAAACCTCTGGAGCAGACAGGATTAGCACTATCCCCACCTGTAATGTTGCTGCCTCTCCTCAGGTGCCCATTTTATATTTTCACAGCCCTGCATATAATAACTTACATGCAGGAAAACAAGATTAAACTGGACCATAATGGGAGTGATAGAGTGGGGGAAAGCATTCTTCCTTTGAGGCAGAGGCTCTGAATACAGCAGCCAGTCACTGGCTGAAAAAAGAGAGGAAGAAAGATAAATGCAGTTACATTCAAGCATCAAGACTAAAAAAAAAAAAAAAAGGCTTCTAAGAAAAAGAAAAAAGAAAACCCCTCACCTTCCTCTTGACATTTAGCAAACTACCTAAAGAGCTAAGCGAAGGAACAGGGAGTAAAAGACCTTACAACAAGAGCTGCTTTCAGCCGTTTGTTACTAGATATCTTAAAATACATTTATCCAACCTTGCTAAGAGACACTAAGCCCTCTATGACCCACAGCAAATCCTCACTACTGTTTTCTCTTCTTCTCATGAGTCCTACTTATCCTCTCCCTCCTGCCTCTATGGAGACCAGCACATCTGTGTTTCTGTAGGCTGCCAGGGGTTTTACATCCAAGGTAGCAGATTTATTCCACAAAATGCCTCTAGCCATGCAGTGAGCCCTGCTCCAGTAACTAACCCTGTATCTCCATGTAGTGACCACTTTTGGGAGTGTTTTGTGTGTTGTGAACAGGCTCTGCCCCCCTGTTTCATCTGGGTTATGTAGAACATCTGGGTTATGATATACTTTAGCTCCTTAGTGCTGTAGAGGCACTTAAATCCCAGAGGGCTGAGATTCCATGGCTGGAGGCTCACTGGCTTGTAACCAGCCTTAGGTGTATCTTACGGAAGGATTTCTGATCACCTGATCCTCGTGCTACTTTATCACTGCTTTACTTTAGGATTTATACAGACTGAGTAATGTTTCCTTTCATTAGAACTCTTTGACAATAGTTTCTCTGAAAGGCCTTTGACATTTGCAAGGTGAAACAGATCTACTGTTACCAAAACCAGCAATTCCCTCTCAAGCAGCAGGATGCCAAGTGCCAGGGCAGGAGTGGTGGGCACACAGGGTACAGGTGTATTTGAGTAGTGACGCATAACAAAGAGACTTGCCTGAACTGCAAATAGAAACACTTTCTGTGCTTGGGGTGTACGAGCATTTCCATCTAAGTTTGCACTCTGCATACAGTAATAAGAAACAACAGGGTGTGCATTAAGCTCATCTTTAAGAAGTGCAGTAGTAGCTGAATAATGCACATCCTGGAGTGGCTTATTTGTAGTGGACTATGGCTCATTAATTTTACATTTAACTTTTTTCAAATCCATTTTCAAAAACTCCAACGAATCTTTTCTGAGGGTAGTTACTTCATGTATTCTTATACTGAAAAGTATTTTCAAATAAAAACAGCAGGGGAAAAAAAAGAAGAGCTTTGCCCAGCTGCAGACCAGTGTTTGGTTCGTGCAGGACCCTCTACAAACAGGTTCTTGGCCTGCTAATGCAGATATATCATGCAAATAATGATAGCTATGGAAATATATTCGATGTTCACTCTCTTCTAGATTTTCTTTCTGTGCAATTGCCTGGCCATTCTGTCTTAGTTTCTTTTTTTTTTTCCTTTCTTTTTTTTTTTTCTTTTTCTCTTTTTGTATTGAAATCCACTTTAGTACAGTGGTAAGTGTCCCCACCTGGCGTGTGGGAGACCTGGGTTCGAGTCCCACCAGGGAGACAGTGTTAAGAGTTGGACTCGATGATCCTTGTGGGTCCCTTCCAACTCAGAATATTCTGTATATGAACAAATACCCATTTCAGTGAAATTTATGTATAAATCACATGGGACTGACTTTTTGGACTGGGAACTGAATTGTCACAGGTCCCTGATTAGGAGGCAGACTGGTATGATTTGAGGGAAAAGTGTTTTGCCAGAATAGCTCTGCGTGTGTGTGCATGGCTATAGTAGGATTCAAAGAACAGAGGGTGTTATAAAATCTTTGCTTTTCTTATGGCATTACTTCAAAAGTATGGAGGAGGGACGTCTGATTTCTGCTGTTCCACATGAGATATGACTTCATCCCTTTATGGTTTATCCCTTCATACAGGTTCCAACTCTGATGATGGACACCCAGTTTTCAGAATTCACTCCAGATATCACTCCAATAATGCTGGCGGCTCACACCAACAACTATGAAATCATCAAACTGCTTGTCCAAAGACGGGTAACAATTCCACGCCCACACCAGATCAGATGCAACTGTGTAGAATGTGTCTCCAGTTCAGAGGTCGACAGTCTGAGGCATTCCAGGTCAAGGCTCAATATCTACAAAGCCTTAGCCAGCCCTTCATTGATTGCCTTATCAAGTGAGGATCCCATCTTGACAGCCTTTCGACTGGGCTGGGAGCTGAAAGAGTTGAGCAAAGTGGAAAATGAATTCAAGGCTGAATATGAAGAACTTTCACAGCAATGCAAGCGTTTTGCTAAGGACCTTTTGGATCAAGCACGGAGTTCTCGAGAACTGGAGATCATTCTCAACCACAGAGATGATCAAAGTGAAGAGCTGGATCCCCAAAAATGCCATGATTTGGCAAAGCTAAAGGTAGCAATAAAGTATCACCAGAAAGAGGTAAGAGTCACCTAAATGTGAAGGCATAGGGCAAAACAATTAATTTCTCCAGTCACTATGGATTTGTTCAATGTTTCTGGCTCTCAGCATGATTTTGGATGAAGCAGAAAACCCTGTGCACATGAGCTGATCACAAACAAGGAGGTTCAGTGCATCTTGGTGACAACATGAATCTCATGACAGTTGAGGGCAACAGGACTGGGATTTTCTGTGGTAGGTTACAGCTTCTATTGCACCAACAGTTTCTGTTTCAAAGCTACTTGAATCCCATTTCATTTTAACCCACCCCCCTGCAAAGAACAGTCTTCAGACATTTCCAGGTCTATCTCCAAAAGCTTTTCCCAGTAGCTGTTTTGTACAGGAATCCAAAGCTAGAAGGAGTTGCCTAGCTCAAGAAGGTTGACTCATTGGATTCCTTGTTGGCTGCAGGAAATAATATAATACACAGTTCATTTCCTGCAGCCACCAAACACTTCCTACAACCCATTCAACAGTAATTCATAAGGGCCAGAGAAACAAGAGCAGCTAAAGAAAGCAGGAGAAACCTGGAGCACTTTCACTGCCCCCGGTCTCCATGTTACCAGCAGTTTTGTTAGGTGAAAGTGCTCGTGTGATGCTAGGAAGTGGATCACATCATGCAAATACTTCTCTACTCCTGTGACACCTCGGGTTGATTCTTCGTCCATCCATCTGTGTTTTAGGAACTGAGAANTGGAGCCATGGGCACCACGCTCTGTCCATCTGAGCCTCCCATTGTCTAGGCCATGTCACTGAGCTCATCCAGTCTTTTCTTAAACACCTCCAGGGATGGTGACTCCAGCACCTCCCTGGGCAGACCATTCCAGTGAGGGATCACTCTCTCTGTGAAAAAACTCTTCCTAACATCCAGTCTAAACCTCTCCTGGCAGAACTTGAGGCCATGTCCTCTTGTTCTGGTGCTGGCAGCCTGAGAGGAGAGATTTACACCCACCTGACTGCAACTTCCCTTCAGGTACAGTCGGCCCTCTTGCACTTTGCTCCTCCCATATTGTGGCTTCAGATCTTAGCAGCATGATTGTTTAGTGATATAGGAGACCCGTTTTGCAACTGCATGTGCACGTCGTGCTGCCGCTGCGGCGGTGGTGGCAGAATGGACAGCAGTGGTGGCGCGGGCAGCAGCGGGGGCGGCATGGGCGGCAGCAGCGGTGCAGCCACTATTCAACAGGGAAGTAGGGTTACATGGATCCCAATTAAGACCGCAGGTCTGCGTTATAGGAAACCCAACTGTAGTTGTAAACAGCACTGAGGTCACCTCTGAGCCTCCTCTTCTCCAGGCTGGCTGAACAGTNCTGTAGTTCCAGAGATGAAAGCCATGCTTCACAGAATCACACAGAATCACAGAATATTCTGAGTTGGAAGGGACTGACAAGGATCATCGAATCCAACTCCTAAGTGAATGGCCCATACAGGGATTGAATCCATAACCTTAGTGTTGTTAGCACCATGCTTTAATCATCTGAGCTAATCTCAGGGTCATCCCCATCCCATCATCCCGTTATCTAGACCATGTCACTGAGTTCCTCATCCAGTCTTTTCTTAAACAGTTCCAGGGATGGCGACTCCACCACGTCCCTGGGCAGACCATTCCACTGAGGGATCACTCTCTCTGTGAAAACCTCTTCCTAACATCCAGCCTAAACCTCCCCTGGTGCAGCTTAAGGCCATGTCCTCTTGTTCTGGTGTCGTCAGCCTGAGGGAAGAGATTCACACCCACCCGACTGCAACCTCCCCTCAGGTGGTTGTAACCAGCAATGAGGTCACCTCTGAGCCTCCTCCAGGCTGAACAGTCCCAGCTCTCGCAGTCGCTCCCCATAGGGCTTGTTCTCCAGTCCTTTCACCATCCTTGTTGCCCTTCTCTGGACCCTCTCAAAGTAACAATATTTTTAATCTTTGCTAGCTTGCTTTTTTAAATCTTTTTTTAGGCATCTTTGGCTGAATATGGATGAATTCCATGTCTTTTGACATACTCATGACTGTTCCAGCCTATAAACGATAGCAAATGTGCTCTGTGTTGACAGATAAACTCAGTGCTGTTTCCAGGTAGAATATTGGTGGGCAGGAGTAGAATGAGTGAGGTTGGCAAACTAACTACTGAACCTTGTCATCCTACCTCATTATTTCACAAAAACCTGATGCATTCTGCAGGATGGTTGTTGTTTTCTTAGCATAATAATTACATCACCATATCATGAAAATTATTGCAATACAAAATATTAAGAAAGATACAGATGTCCTGCCAGATTCTGACAAAAGGCCAGGGAGATCCTGAGAAACATGTTTTAATAATGATTGAAGAGTATCAGATTGAGAGAATTTTTCTGGGTACAGGAAGTAAAATAGGAGCAAGTTTGATTTTGTGCAAGATGGCTCCACAGAGAGAAAGACTTTTAAAAGTAGATCATCTTTTTCTGCTGAAGCTTTTTATGTCTTAACGTTAAATGTGATTGGATTGAATCAGGTTGAGAAGCTTTTTATATTTTAAGGTTGACAAAGAGAAAAGTCACATCTCTTGTAGCCTAAGACGGGGAATCCAAAGTTGACTTTGATTATTTTCTAAGGTGTCAATTGTTACTGTAGTTGTTATTTTTTTATATTCAGCATAAAGAATACGCAATTTCACATTGATTTTAGACTAATTGGTAGACAAATTTCCTGCAGTAGTTTTCTTTTTGAATGAAATAAACTTCAGATTTGCCCCCCAAATGTAAAATTATTCTGTTTCAGCTTAATTGTGCAGATAGTTCAACTTCAGGATTCTTTGCAGAGAAGTCACTAAGGCTAAAATGGATAAAGAGATCATTGCCTTTGGATGGAGGGGCAAGACTGTGTGCACTACCAAAAGTGATCTGAGAATTCAAGAGTGCTGTTCATCAGGCTCATTATTCAGTGTTTTTCAATCCGAGGCATTTCAAGTGAACCCTCCATGCCCTCTCCCCACCCCCCTTGCACTCGTGTACTGAAGAGGTGTTGGTTTGTTCCAGGTACAGAAAAGTAACAACATTCAAATTTCTAGTGCAGGTTGATGACACCAGCAGTGAACACACAGGACTGAAAAAAATTCCAACTGCAAAATTTAGACATCTATGGTCAGGCATTGGAAGGGATTGCTCAGAGAAGTGGTGGAGTCACCATCCATGGAAGTGTTCAAAATGCATGTGGATGTGGCACTAGGGGACATGGTTTAGTGGTGAATATGGTGGTCTGGGGTTAATGGTTGGACTCAATGATCTTAGAGGTCTTTTCTAACCTTAATGAGTCAATGAGTCTCTGGATGATTCCATGAGCTCTTGCTCCAAATGGTAAAAGTATGTTGTGAACTGTTCAGAAGCTCCCCTTCTTTCCCATCTTAAGTGTAGAGTGGTTGTGTCCTCAGCTGCAATTTACAAAATGGCCCCGATCTTTTCTCTGAAAGATGGTAAGCACTTCATACGTGGTTGTGATCTCTGTTTGCATGGCAATCACAAAATATCAGGAAAAAATGAGGATAACACCACTACACTGCAAAACATAATGATTACAGATTCACAGATTCACAGAATATTATGAGTTGGAAGGGACACACAAGGATCATCTAGTCCAACTCACCATCTAACACCCGTCCAGAGACCGAGAGCACGTCCCAGAGCGGTAACACCAACCTAGATCCCTCACAGTCTAGCAGGCCACTCCGAGCGGGCAGGG
>WEKX01013511.1:0-41593 GCA_013390025.1 Pitta sordida | reverse complement strand
CTTCCTTAAACACACCCTGACTCACCTCCCCCTTTTCCCAAAGGTTGTACATCCTCTTTTTCTCCCCTAGTTCTTTCAGGAGCTCTTTGCTCATCCAGACCGGCCATCTGCCCCTCCGACTCACTTTTCGGCACATTGGGACCGCCTGCTCCTGTGCCTTCTTGAACTTGTTCTTAAAGTATTCCCAGCTCTCCTGGACCCCTCTGCCATCAAGGGCTTTTTCCCATGGTACCCTCTCAATCAAGTTCCTAAACAGTCCAAAGTCAGCCCTCCGGAAATTGAGCATGGAGGTTATTAGATCCAGCATAGACACGTCACTTTTCTCAGTCCACTGTTAAAGAAATTATTTTTGCAGGATCACAGTAATTCTAAGAGACCAGCAGGTTTTTCATAAAAGCTCTGTAGTATATAGCATTTGTCCTTGTATAATTACTTCCCAAATTCTTTTATGCATGACTAATTTTGGAAGGAGAATGGTGCTGAGGACTTAATAGGAGAAGGCACAGCTCAGGTGTTGAGGATCAGTCTTCACTATGCTCTTCTGGCACCAGATTAGCTCTGCATTTGTTAATTTGTTTGCATTTCTAAGAAAGGATGGGGAGAAGACATCTTGACAGTCTTACAAAACACAGTTATATATACATTTTATATTGCAGCATTAGAGAATCAGAGAATAGGCAGCATACAAATAGAATTTCTATGTCCTTTACGAGTTTTTTTTTACATTGCCTATAATATGTATGTATAACACACAGAGTGTACAGTGAATCAGGTCTGAAAGGGCAGATTTCTCCTTGTTAAACAAGCCACAAGAATAGCAATATACATTTAGCTTATTTCTGCTCTCCATCACAGGTCATTCACATCTTCGAAATGAAGTGAAACATCACAGTAGTGGGGTTTGTAATCCATCTTTCTGCTGCTGGTACTGGCCAAGAGCTGTGCAGGTTTAGTTTATGTGTCTGTAAGAAATGTACACAGTACAAGCACTCAGCAAAAATTACTTTGTGTATGAGTATATTGCTTAGCACTTTGATGGAATTAGATCACATCATTCACAAATGATCACAAATCACAAAATCACAAATTCCTTCTCAGAAATCTTAACCTTAGTCTGTCTTCACTGTGGTCTAATCAATGTCAAGAAAGGAAAGAAGTAGAATTGTTTGCTTTTCCAGTTTAAAAACAGTGTTCTTTGTCTTTTTCTCTTCAGGATGAAACTTCAACAGTGTTAGTTCTTTTTGCTTTCCAGGACATTTCCATAGACAAGTACATACCTCCTGAGATACAGTACTGGAGTGAATGAATAATCATTCCTGCCATGCTGCATATTTCTCCTCTGTGTCTTGACTCTTGTCAGCTGTGTGGCTGCAGTCAGAAGCACAGCATCCCTCTCCAGGGAGTATGCATAAATGTGGGAAGTTTCGAAGGCCACTTCAGTTAGCGTATAAAAAGAGCTTATAAAAATATCAGAGATGCATGAAATGCAAGGTCTGTGAAAATCAAAGCTCATCTGCTGCACTATTTTGAAAGCCATTCAGGTATCTTGATGGATGGCCATCTTTCTTGGCTGCAGGCAATGCTGTTATTCTCCTGTGGGTTTGTTTGTTTGTTTTCTTGCCATATTGCCTGGAGGAATAATGATACAGGACTGAATATTTGTATTGTGCTCTTTAAAGGCACAATGAAAAGTCTTCCATGAGCAGGCACAGCATAAAGAGTCTTTTATTTTCAGGTTTCTAGAAAGAAATCATACCAGGTCATGAAAATATCTTTATTAGGGCTAGATGGGGGAAGCAGAGCTGCTCCTTGTGGAATCTTTTCTTCATTTCTAGCAATCTGGAACATTCATATTGCTCTGGGTGTTTGATGGTTGTGCTATGTTCTACATATGTATCTGTACATATCTACATATGTATCTGTTCTACACACAAACCTGAATGTAAATTTAGGGATTTCAAAAGGATCATCCATTCATTTGTTCATTGTTGTATGCAGCAAAATTCTCACCTGATCTGTGAACAGTGGCCTGTGCTAAATGAAGCTGTTCTTTCTCAGACTTAATTCCCAGCAGGCAGTTGACCACTTCCCAAAATCTTCCATGCACATGGTACTACGTAACTGAGCTGTTGTCAGCAGTGTCCTCAGAGGCAGGACTTCAGCACAGCAGGAGGGGACATTTATCTGTATTTGCACCCTTAAAAGAGTAATTCCTGCTGACCCCTGTTGGGCCAAATCTCAGAGTGCCTCCTCTGTGAGCTTGTGCAGTTGCCGCATCTATTTGTTCAGTTCTGGAAATTATAATGGAAATTTAACCTGTACAGTCTAACTCCTCCCTAAACTTGGAAGAAATAATAATATAATGAGGACTGGTGGTTCACCAGTTTGACAAAGTAGACTTGAATGTTTATTTGAGGAAACAGTACTGTTTGATATATTATTTGTGTAACACTGAAATGTTCTAACTTGATGGTTAGCCACATATTGCAGCTGTCACAGAACAGAACTGCAGAACACAGTCTTTTTGACAGCAGAATCATCTCTGACTAATCTTGTCATGAACAAATTTGAAAAAAGCAACCTAAGTCTGGTGTGTTGGTCAAAGACAAGGACTCTGTTTGTGTTAGTGTGATGTGTAGTGAGCAGAAAATGCCAGGTCATTCTTTCAGTCATTTTTGGTGCCTCGTGCCTCTGATTTAATGATCTCCTGGACAAAGACAGGAAATATTTTGAAAGCTAAACAGGTTGTCATTGTCGTAACAATATTTAAGGAGGATTTAGTGAGTTTGTTAGTTTGCTTCACTTTGTGTCTTCTTGCCAGCAAGACAAAAGGCTTGTGAAGCCAAAGCCAAAGTACAGGACATGATTGATGGGCTTTCTATAGAGAACAAACACTGGAGAGAAGCACCACTTTCTATGTTGTATGAATCAAGTGTTCAGTCTTGCCACATCTGGAGGTCTGGAGTGTATTTGGAGTCAGCTGTACATCACTGGAGAAGAGTATATCATTATTTCATACTTCACTTTGAATGACACCCTGAAATAATAAACTCTGTAGAAAAAGCATTGGAGCCTCTCATTTAGATACTGAAGTGGTCATTGGTATTTACCCAGTTTCTGTGAATTTCAACTTCACTTCCGTGGCTTGGGGAATCAAGTTATGAAAGTCCATAGAGAAGAACTGAAACTTCACACCCCCTGCACCTCTTACACCAGATCCATTGTTACCCAGATAAGGTGACTGAGAACACAGTCACAATGTAATTCTCCTCTACAGGAGAAGTGAGATGAATAGATGGGTTAATCCTAACACCCCCCAATCCGAGATCTTTTGCAGACTGACATTTAAAAGTTGTGATTGCAGGTACTCTTTACAAACCCCAGCTGGCTGAGTAAACATCCTCCAGCAAAGCCTATGTCCTTCCCCTTACAGCAGTGATGTAGCCTTTAGAGGTTCCCAAGAATGTGAAAAGTTTTTATACAATGCTAATCCGTTCTTTCATGACTATTGGAGTAAATTTGCTTGCTCGGGAGAAGGTAAAAAGAAGAAAGAAAGCCCCCCCCCCCCAATTGATATAGTAGTTTCAGAGTAGATATGTCTCAGGTCAGAGAGGAAGCAGAGGAAAAATATTTTTAGAACTTTTTATTACCAGTAATTGGGTAAAGTAGGTATGTATTTAAAAATATTTATGGATTACTTTTAAAGTTTTCATGTTTGCTTTGCTTTACTTATAATTTATTTAATACAAATGTTAGAATTTCACTGGGGAGAATAAATCCAGCCTTTCACTTAAAAGTCAATATCTTCCCCACTTCAGCTAAATCCAAAAAGGCACCTGGTATTAATTTCCAAGATCTGTAACTCCTGAAGTGCTGCCTGGAAGAAGACTTAAGAAGCACTGAAAGATTTGTCTTTAAACAGTTTTTAGCATGAGTGTTGTTCCAGTGCTTCAGAGGATGTGTCCAATATCCCCTGTGCAGCTCTTGTAACCCAGGTGTGTATTGGAAGTTAAGTGAGGTGTGTCACTCATGCTCAGTGCTTGCTCAAACTGCAGCACTCTGCCTTTGGAAACCCAGCCTAGATCTACTTAAGATTTACAACAGAAATGTATCCTGGGATGTTTGCTGGAAAACATCCCTCAGGAATTTATTTATTGACTGTAGTTAGCTGTCTGCTAAAGAAATACTGAAAAGTTTTGCTTATGTTGGGCTCTTGCTCAGGGCCTGACAGGGGTGTTTGTTCCAGGAGCACCTTGGCTTTATTCAATGCAGAAGTCAATGCACTTAAATCCTGATGACACAGACCATAAATACAAACCTACAGCTAAACACACATTTAAGCACTCTGGGAAGAGTGGGATTTAATTTCAAGCTTAAAGACTTTATAATTGCGTCTTCCATGGGTAGGCACTCAGGATTTGCAAGCATCTGCCTTTGTCCTACGATATGTGGGACCTTTTATTTAAATATTTAAGCAAATCTAACAGGAATGTGTTAAATCCATGAATTCTGAGGGAATTGTGGCAGGCTTTTATGATTTATTCAGTCTTTCCTTTTGCCACCATTCACATCACTGCTGAATTCCCAATTGCTACAGCTTAAACTGAGTTCATGTCTGCTATCATCAGAGAGATGTGTTATGGATAAAAGACCTTCAGTTAAGATTCATGTGTCATCGTAATTTAAAGTATTTTAAAAACATATTTGATAAAATTCTGTCTCATTTGAGGCCATATGTTCATCTGTGGAGTATCTGGAGTTTGTTTTATTCACTAGCTGATGGTTTGAGCAATTTGGGTAGCCCCCGTTTTCTTGAAGGACTCAGCTCTGTGATCTCCTTAGTGGCAGAAGTGCGACCACTTGGATTTGCATCAGTGCTTCACTGCTGGTACTAACACACATGTGAGTCGTGATTGTGGTTTTATTCATCCTGAAAAAACCCTGTTATCTCTTGGAGGTGTCTAATGAGGAATGTTGAATTGTAGTTCAAAGTTATACAGCCTCCCTTCAAACTTCTGTGTCTCATTTCTTCCTTTTTTTCCCTGTCACATAAAGGATTTAATTAATGTGATAAACAGCTGTTAGGTGTTTACCCTCTGCAGCTCACACTTCAGCAGCAGAATGAAAATAACTTTACATTCATTAATGAGGTTGAACTTTAAAAAGGAATGTGCTGCAAAATTTTCTTATTCATCTCACTGTTCGCAGCACTGCAAAATTGAGGAGGCTGGTATTTCTTATCTAGAATATCTGGGCTCACAGGGCACTCTGCAGCAGGCATCAAATTAGGCCACACATAGTTTCTCTCTCCTATCTTGAACCAATTTCAAAATGAGGTTCTTTGAGTATTGCTCACTGGAGTTTCCTTTAAGAGCCATCAAACTGACATGACCACAGCATTTCCATTCTTCCTCAGGAGATCTTGTCCTTGCTACAAATGGAGGCAGAAGGGTTTGTCTGACCCTGGAAGTGTGTTATGCTACTTGGTTCTTAGCAGGAGCATCCACAGGATTTGGGAGTGCAGGATGAAGATGGGTTTTAAAAATCCAGTTCTTTGTCTGCTGTTTCATGTTCCTGAAGTAAGAGTAAAGAGGATCACTTTCCTGCATTGTGTGAGGCAGTGTACCAAGTGTTACAGAATGTGTGGGCTGTTGGACAGTGTGAATTAAGCTTTTGGGTTAAGTTATTAAGACATGGTTAAGTTATTAAGATTGATTAACTCAAGCCTGTGATAGGACTGACAGTGTAGGAGTTTTCAGTATCTTCATGAGAGGAGAGACATTCTAGACAATTGATTCTGAAAATTCAGGTACAAAGGCTGTGCTCTCCCCACTCCATCTGCAGCTGTATTGGTGTGTGTGGTCACTCCTGCTGCTGTGCCGGGTTGGGTCACCCCTGTCAGTGACCTGGGATGGAGATGTGGGGCACAGACCTGCTGCTCCCACCCTGCTGCTCCCCAGCACTGGGAGAGATGCGTGTCTGCAGAGACACATCCCTTCAGTCTGCCACAGAGGAGGTACAAGGCAGCACCTCTGTGGGATGGGACAGGACCTTCAGCAGAGCGGAGAATGACAATAGCATTTATCCTTTTCATGACAGACTTGGGTTCAAAGGAAATCTACATTCATTGCAGGTCTAGCTAAAATACACACGCTACTACATCAGACACTGCCGTTGCCTGATTGTCACACAGACTGCAAAACTAGCTCAGTTCGTGTGAAAATCTGCATTTCCAAAGTCAAAATAGCTTTAATTATACAGAGCAATAGCATATTATACCCCCAGATCCAGTAACCTTACAATCTGCTTTGTTTGAAATGCTCTGGGGTAGAGGGCTGTTGGTGAGGTCTGAACTATTGAAACAAGTGTCAGATGGAACTAAAGTTAATTTCATGGCTCCCATGCCATGTTTGGCTCTCAATGGTAACCTCCCTGGGAGCTGGTGTAGCTGATTAATGGAAAAACTGTGTCCTTATTAACACAGGGCTCTGCAGTTAAAAATTAGTGGTTATTCATCTATGAAGAGCATCCACTCTTATCATCCACAGCAAGAGTACAGACAAGAACTTCAACAAGCTCCAAACAGAAAAGGCTGTTGGCAGCCGTCAGGATAATCAGAATAAAGGCAGAGAGATACTGTGCTCAGCCCCTGTGATGCCTATCAGGGAGCTATTTCAGTTGCTCCCTGAGGCATTCTCTTCTCAGCCCATCTGTGTCTGATCCTAAATTACTTATGACTATAAGAGATCAGGGATTTCCCCATAGATAAGGAGAGAGGGGTGGAACATGATTTCTGTGTTTGATGTTTATATTAGTGGCACTGCATGCAGAAGGCATTTAATTCCAGTAAGAATTTAGGTGACTTGAAAATATCAGTAAAGATTACCTGTTGAGAAAAAGACACTCCATCCAACAGCTGCTTTTTCCCCTTAAATTTTTTCTCCTTTATATATAGTATATAAAGGTATATAAAGGTAGTATATATATGTGTATAGTATATATAGTATATGAAGGTATAGGGTTAAGTGGCAATGAGTATGATGAACATTGAAAATTAACATCTCTAATAGCACAACCTAGCTGAAAGCCAAATGTTACACAAAGACCCTGGCAAGACAGGAAGAAAGAGAGAACATAAAAGACTGTACTGCAATAGTCTCTAGCCTCAAAGTGTCTCCCAGCTATGACTGGAGTTGCTGATCTCATTGAAAAGACAAAGACACTTATCCCCATTTTCAGAGGCCTGGAGACAGACCATCTTGCTCACAGATACTAATACAGTTGTGTTACAAAAAAAAGCTAGGAGATGCATTTGATCTCCTTGCCATTCAGTGAATGTATCTTCAGCTAGGGACAGGTTCTGTTCAACAAGTCATGGAGAAGGAGATTGCTTTTGGGCTTACCTCCTCTGGAAATGCATCTGCAAACTTCTCTACAGGTATGGAGTGCCCTGGACAGTGTTATGACAACACTACCATGAACTTCATAGCATCCATTGTGATTTGATGTGATTCTCTCCCTCACCCCACTGTGGGTGAGGGAGAGAATCAGAAGAGTAAAACTGATAAACCCCATTGGTTGAGATAAAGGCAGGTCAATAGGTAAAGCAAAAACCAAGTGCGCAAAGACAAGGAACTCATTCCTCACTTTCCATGGCCGACAGGTGTTCAACTTTCTCCAGGGCTCTGTAACACGTAACAGTGACTTGGAAAGACAAATGCCATCACTCCAAACATCTCTCCATTCCTCCTTCTCCCCCAGTTTTATATGCTCAGCATGAAGCCATATGATCTGGGATATCCCTCGGTTCAGTTGAGGTTGGCTGTCTTGGCTGTGTCCCCCCTCCTTGTGCACCCCCAACCCCCTCTCTGAGGGGATGGTAGGAGAAGTGGAAAAGACCTTGGCTCCATGCAAGTTCTGCTCAGCAGTAACAAAAACATCCCTTTTTTATCAACCCTGTTTCCAACACAAATCCAAAACATAGCCCTACACCAGTTTCTGGAAAGAAAATTAACTGTTCTCGCAGCCCAAACCAGCACAGCATCAAACGTTTAATTTATTCTCAATTAGCTGGATTGAGTATAAATGCAACCTTTTGGAGGCATTTCTTGTCATTAATTCAGCTGTTATTGCATTCTCCATCATGTCCATGTCTTGTGCTGCCATTTGTAATAGAGATTGGAGGCTCCTATAATGCAGCAGTCCTTGGGAAATAATGCTTGATACTGTTCTTATTAAATATTGGAGAAATAAATTTTACAGTCATATATTCTCTTAAACAAATAGAGCTTCTGGTGCAGTACATCTGCCTGTGACTCTGGACCATCTACAAAACTGGGACAATAAGCAGTTTTTAAAATTATCACAGTCTGCTTTTCATGGTGCAGAAACTTTAATTGATACTAAATTCTGTCACACACAGTATATGCATGTGAAATGATAGAAGGCTGTGAACTGGATATTTCCACCCATGGCACATGAAAGGCTTTGTGAAAAGGTAAAAAAACCTTACTTGGGCCCCTACTTATGTGGAAAATAAACTTTGACTTAGGAAGGACTTTGGCATAAGTAGTATTGAAGATGTCAACTTGCTTTTCCAGATCTCAGTCCTGCTATTCGTACAGAAGAAATTTCCTTAATTTTATAAAGAAAGTTGAAATTATGGATGGTAACAAAATTTCCACAATATTATTAGAGTTTCAGGCTACTTCACACCTAAAAGGGCTATAACTGAGCTTTTTCATGTTCTTGTATTTTATGTTCATTGATTTACTTCTATAAATCTTAGACAGCCTTTAATGATTTAAACATTCAGTGGTTTAGTCTAGTCAATGAACACAGTTATCAGAAAGCAGTTGATTCCTTAGGCAGCACACCAATGGCTTAGTTAACTTCTTCATTATAATTCGTAATTCAAGTGTTTCTGTACACTGCAAATTTTGTTTTTAACAGCCAGCTGCACTGCTGGATTAGGCATTTAGTGCTTACTGATTTTAAATCTGTGGTTAGTAAGTTAAACTAATACAAGTTAGTACGAGCTTACATTGGTAAGTGCTTGGCCTTACCTTTAATAAAGACAGCATTTGATGATCTGTGATGTTAGGGAGAGTTTCTTTGTGTATTATGCTTGAATTTCCTATGGGCCATTTTCAGTGAGGTGGGACTGGCTTGATTGGAGAATTTAAGGGCTTTTTGCATTTCCATTGCTTTGTGCCAATCTGCTCTTTAAAGCTGCTCTTATGTGATGTGTGAATTTGTTTCCATTTGAAGAGCTAACATCAGATACACTGAGGAAGCAGATTTTAGTAGTGAGCTATTAGGCAGAGAAGAGGTACTTTTAAGATGCTTGCAAGTTGCACAGCAACCAGAGGAACATACAGTCATTTGATTTCTCAAATGACTTTGACTCAGAAGCAAACCAGTTTTATTCTCCCCCTTAGAGCTTTCTATCATATGTGATAAAGAGAAAATGGGTTTATAACATTTTCTCCCTAAAAAAAAGAAAAAAGAGAAAGATAAAGAAAAACCAGAATTCAGCCTCATCTGAGAGAAGCAGCAGCATTTCTTACCCTGTAAATCACTGAGGAACACATCCAGTAACTGTTTGGAATCTTAAATGAGAAGACAGAGCAGTGTAACCTTTTTCTTTCAGTTTTAACCATAAAGTGCTGACCTTCTGAAGTCAGAGATTAAAACCCAACCAAATGGCAATCGATAGTTGATGTTTCTTTGGTTTCTGTAGATCTGCTTCTTTAACCTGCCCAGAGAAGTTGTGGATGCTCCATCCGTGGAAGTGTTCAAGGCCAGGCTGAACAGGGATTGGAAGAACCGGGTCTAGAGGAAGGTGGGGGTGGAATGAGATGAGCTTTAAGTTCTTTCCAACCCAAACCATTCTGTGACTCTGTGATTTTACAATCATTATCCCCAAGTGCCAATAACATTTTCTGATCATTACAAGCAAGAGGCCTTGGCTTTTTCTGAAGACCTTTGGAGCCCTCTGGAGCAGAGTGTCATCACTTATATGCTAGGTGCAGAATTCATCAGGATGTTTTTGTTGTAATAACACATGAAAATCCAGCTTCATAAATGCAGATAATCCTCTTGGAGATCTTGTTTTCAGTGCTAATTGGGTAATTTCATTCCCATGATGGGGACAGTGCTCTGCTTGTTATAGAGTGTTCTGAGAACTGCATTTTAAAGTCTTCCCAATGCTGGGTAGTTTTTGTGGTGAGTGAATATTTTAAAAACATGAGTATGTGCTAGAACTTCTACTGAAATCATGTCTCTTTCACACACTGAGGCCAGTAGTAATATATATATATTTAATAAATATATATGTTATATATCACAGAATATTCTGAGTTGGAAGGGACCCACAAGGATTATCGAGTCCAACTCTTTACACTGACTCCCTGGTGGGAATCGAACCCGGGTCTCCCACACGCCAGCCACATCTTTTGTACATAGTTATACATGAAAGAAGCACAGAGGCTTCTTCTAGGGGCAACAAATACTACCAATGTGAGGTGGCAGAACAGAAAGACCCTTGTATTCCGTAGGCCCTTGCTACCTCAGCGTGGTCCTTCCCAGAGCTGGTTTAAATTGTAGTGGTGAAAGAGTGTTTTGCCTCCTAAAATACTCTGTGAGGGGAATGAAGGGTGTGGTGGCACTACATCCCTCTGGAGATCCCTTTTAAATATAGACAAACCAGGTTCATGCAGAATTACAGAATATTCTGAGTTGGAAGGGGCCCTGATCACTGAGTCCAACGCTCCCCCATATGGGGATTAAACCCACATANGATGTCGATGCTGGGTTAGTTGGGCTGTAGGTTGGACTAGATGATCTTTGAAGTCCTTTCCAGTCTTATCTATACTGTGAACACTGTGAATACTTGGTGTTATCAGCAGCATGCTCTGTGCTAATCTCAAGTGTAATAAACAGTACTGTCATCTTCCTAGCCTTGAATCTCCTTAATAAGAGATTTCATTTATCAATGCTGCTACAAGTATGTCCACTGGAAGTGTGATTCTTTCTGATACAGCTGTGTCTAATCATACATGTAATTATATTGCTATGGGAGTATGTTTATCCATAATTCTATCCATGCTAAGATAATTTTTCTGATTTAATTACAGCACAGTCAGTATATCAAGCATTCTGAGAACAATGGCTGAGATTTTCTTTTGAGTTTGCAGTATCCAGTCAGAAATTTGAGTTTAGTAAATCAGAAGTAGAATTCCATTAAGATGGATTAGAAATCAAATACGTAAAGAACAACACAGTTGTCTTGGTCTTGCAGACATCTCTGGTTAGCTCTGGGCCTGAAAAGGTTTGAAAACCATGGCACTGTCCAGGTATAATCAGGTATAGAGCAGAAACAGCATGACTTGAGTTTCAAATTCCCAAGGCTGTTGGGTATCGGAACAGTTTTAGATTGTTTCAACCTGAGCAAGTCTGGTGTGGACTCACTGAGATGCAGTAAGTCACCATCACAATGGTGACTTCTACAGCATGAAAGTAAACTGGCAAGTGTCACTTTTGGTGCTTTGATCACAGATTTCTCTTGCCCTCTGCTTAATCTCTTACATGTTACAAGCGCTCTCTTCCTGACTAGAGAGGCACAATTACAAATGTGCTGTCCTGCTTCCCAACAGATGTCACCTGGCTACACCTTATATTGCTTCTGGCTGTTGCAAGCCCAGCCCCACCTGCACAGATACTGTGGCCTCCTTGCACAGAGTCACATCAGCCCCCCACCCCAACTTCTGGAGATCTTCTCAGAGCATTACATCATTTCCCTCCTGTCTCATCTTTTAGTCACTTCTTAAAGATGCTGACAGTGATTTGTTTGAGGCAGTCGAAACCTGAAATGTTCTGAAAAAAAATGTGCTCAAACACATGGGAAGAGAAACAGCTCATAGTAATTTTTGTTGTGTCACTTTTGCACAAGATTTCATGTGTGGTGAGTGGCTGATCTACATAAGGATGCTTCAAATAGAAAAAAAAAAGACTTCTATAAAAGAAATCTTAGAGAAGAAATCTTAAGTCCTATATAGAAAAATAGCAGCAAAATTTCCCTCCTTTCTTCCCTCTGTCTCCAAAATATCCTTTTCCATCCCATAGCCAGCCCTGAATGTAATATGAGGGTGTATGTGGGCTTTAACACGTATGTGAGAGGGAATACACATGAAGCACCAGTCAGTAATAATATTTTTCTCTTTTTTTCCTCCTCAGTTTGTTGCTCAGCCCAACTGCCAGCAGCTACTAGCAACTCTTTGGTATGATGGCTTTCCAGGCTGGAGGCGGAAACACTGGGCAGTGAAACTCTTGACCTGTGTCACCATTGGACTGTTGTTTCCCATGCTATCTGTGGCATACCTGATTGCACCGAAGAGCAGGCTGGGACTGTTCATTAAAAAGCCATTTATAAAGTTTATCTGCCACACCGGCTCTTACCTGACCTTTCTCTTCATGCTCCTGCTGGCGTCGCAGCACATTGTCAGGACTGACCTTCACATGCAGGGTCCACCTCCCACCATCGTGGAGTGGATGATCCTGCCCTGGGTTTTAGGTAAATCCAAAACATGAAAAGCTGAGCCACAGTTGCCTGACTCACGCCCATGGTAACTGTGTGGGGACTCATTCCTGATCTCAGCATCGTCAGCATGTGAAGAGATTTGGCATCCAGCTCCAAAAACTGCACAGAACAGCTGGGCTCCTTCTGGAACAACTGATCCTGTTGGCCTAGGGCTCTTCTGCTGTTCTGTTGCCATCTGACTTGCCTTTAGACATGACCCTGAATAAACCTGCTTCCCCCATGCTCTGTGCAAGGAGCAGGTTAGGAATTAGCTTCTGGGTCATGCATAGTGTCACTTCTGCTGGCTCAGTTCTTCTGACTGGTACATGGCAGAAGGCAGTGCCCAGAGCCTGTCTCTGGTCTCACCTTCTCCCTGAACTGCTCCTGTAGGCACTGCAGATGTATCAGTCCAGTTTATTCCTAGGCTCACAGGCTCCTAAATAACCTACAGGGAGGCAAAAAAAGGAAGATAAATCTCACTTTGTGCCGAGAATCACAGACCAAATCAACATAAAGTGCACTAATATAAGCAGGAGGAAGAAGGAGTACTGATTATCAGAAGGTTAAGCGTGAGGCTCTTATTCCAGTCTGCCTTGGGCAGCCACAACTGGAAAGAGAAGGAGGTGTTTGTGTCCTGAGGGCAGGATGTACAGGTGAGATGAGATGAGATGAGATGAGAGAAGAGCACAAGCATAGCTGAATATATTTTTGATGAGAAAGAGTATTTACCCTTCCAAACTGAGCTCCAACACAACAGCAAGTGGAAACCTGTGGGCACAATCTCTCCTGTGATTTAAAGCACATCTCCCTTGCTGTGCCATGTGGCACTGCTGTCAGCCAGAGCTGGGGTGTTACCAGGAGACCTGCCCATGGGCAGTGCTTTCCACACCTTTATTGCTCTCCTGCAGCTTTCCCATGCCTGCTGGCTCCCCTCTCCTAGTAGTACCCGGACACAGGTCCTTGTTTCTGTGTTTTTCTGGGTTTTGTGCTGAACAGCCCCAGCTGTTCTCTGTGCCAAACCTGATGGAAAACAAGGAAGGAAAGTGAGAGTTACAAACATGTTCACAAATCACTCTTGAGTGCTGGCCCAGGGCACCGTGCTCCTGCACTGCTCTACTCACAGCCTCATTGTCTGATGAAACTGATTTATGGCATTGAAATACAGATGTTGGTGGAAACTTCAGAGTAAGCTGAAGACGTTAAATGTCTTTTCTGAGTTTAGGGAATCTCTTTACCTTCAAATTTGTGTGGTTAGAATTCAGGGAAATGGTAAGCATTTCAGCAAAATTTGTTTGCAGCTGAAAGAAGGGTAATTCATTAAAATAACCCTTTCAAAACCACCTCTTAGAGATGCCTGCTTTTCTTGAGTTCTTTTCGATATTGTAGGACTGTTTATTAAATGGAGAAATTAGAACAGTTTTACCAGATTAGAGGTTATTATTTATGAAATATTTTCCCCTATAAAAGGAGAACAGGCACACACAGCATTGCTGTAACTATAGTAACTAGCAACAATAACTCAGTATAAATACAGTGTATGTGTTCTTCAACAGGCTCCTCTCCACTGATTTTTTTTCATGTTTTTCTGTTCGTACAAAGACATGGAGGCAGCTGTAATAAGATTACCTTACTGGTCCTGACATTATGCTTGTCTGACCATTGATCTTCTAGCTGGTAACTGAACAGCTCAGGTGGATATTTAAGTGTGTGCAGCAGTTTATTTCAACTTTAGCTGCTTTTCAGATTGAACTTTCAGCTCCTTGAAGTTGAGTTGCAAGTAGCATATCAGTGACCACTGCAGTATCCTGTGGTTAGTTAGGGGCAGCAGTTTGGGAAATTATATTACTAAGGCACTTGAAGGTGCATTGTTTGTTTTGTTTTGTTTTGTTTTCCTTTTCACATGTTTCAGGTCTTCATTCAAAGGTAATACTGTAAACTGGGTAATTAAAAATACCTGGGGCTCTAAAGACATTGTAAGGGGATGAAGGAGTCTGCCTGTGTTTTGCCTTTTAATGGGATTTAGACTTTCAAAAATATGTAAACAATTCTACAATAAAGAACATACTTAAAATCAGAACTATACACCAGGGGAATTTAGCAACCTGGTAATGAACTTCAGAAGCTGCCCCTCACCCTTCCAGCTGCAAGGAGGTATGGTGAGCTCCAGCAAGTGCCAAAAATTATTAGCAGAAGGCATTTCAGAGTTCAGATGATGGGCTTTGGCTGTATCCTGGGAACAAATACTCACCTCACAAAACCCATAGCCATATCTGCCATGAGGTGAGTCACTGCCAGGAGAGATACTGTCAGGCAGCACTGCCAGGCTTCAGTGCCCTTTTTCATGCTGAGTCTTACTTTTTCTCCGGACTAATACCTGTGGGCTTTTTGCACAGCAATATGGATAAATACAGTGACTGAGCAGACAGAATGAATTCACTTCTTCCTTCTTTGGTGTGATATTTCCAGGTCAGGGAGGAACTGTACTGGCACACAGAGGCTGGTACTAGTGTTGCTAGAGAAAGTCAGGAAAAATCAGTATTGTCCAACAAAGCAAAGAATTGCTTATAATAACTATGAGAGCAGACAATCTGTTAGAAACAATACCCACTACAGTTGCTAAAACAGTTTATTCATGTAGAACAAATTTCAGCTGAGCCAATCCACTCATACTCGTTATAATTAACCAGTTTCAGGCAGTTTCTTCATGTTTGTATCTGGAGCCCTGAATAGGAAACCAAGGTCTTTTGCATCTCTCTCTAGACTACATTCCCCACAGACTTGTAAAATGTCTCGTAATCAGAAGCAATATATACTTGGTAGAAGACAGAAGGGATGAGATATTTTTACTAAACTCTTAATTTCAAGTTGTCTGATGTTACAACAGATCTACACAGTACTTTAATGGCAATTAATGCCTTATCATGACAATGAATTCTCTGCCTTTCTTCCTACAGGTTTTATATGGGGAGAAATCAAGGAAATGTGGGATGGTGGATTCAATGAGTATGTACATGACTGGTGGAATCTGATGGATTTTGCAATGAACTCCCTCTATCTTGCAACTATCTCCCTTAAAATTGTTGCCTATGTCAAGGTACAGTAACTTGTGAGAGAAAATTTATAATGTGCTTGTGAGAACTGTAGTACACAGAGTAAAAGCAATACATATCAAAATCACAAATTAAAGAGAACAGCTGCTTTTCAAGCAGTCCAGTTTAGAACATTCACCTGGAAAGCTTATGAATTTGTTTGGAGAATGGACTTCCCGTGCATCCTGACTCTTCAGCTAAAATTGAAGTAGATAGTTTGGGCATTGGGTAGGAATTTCCCCATTTTCTGTCCCTTTTGTAACTCCTCATTTGCCAAAGCTGTTTGTTTTCTGTATGGACACTGGACCTCTTTCAACAACACTAGACATAGTGCAAACATGATTTTAAAATAAAACTGTAAAGGCAAAACAAGAATATGGTTATCTGAAAACACCTACAGGCAAGATTTATAATCTGTAGTCCTACAGACCTGTAGGTCAAAAGTTTGTGAAAGGTTTACTGAGAAAAGCAAGGCGAGGCTTCCATCATCAGGTGAAAAAGGAGTCAACTGACTCTTCAGTATATAAACTACAGGCAAGGAAATGACAAAGGAACAAGCTGGGGCTTTAACATCCTGTAGATTCTTCTCTGTCATGTTCCATTTGTGCTGGGAGTGCACATCAGAGCTCATCCGCAAAAGCACCTTCCACACTTACAAACTTCTGATGCTCTAAATTAGCATATGCACGTGGTTTGAAGCCAGAGAATGGCCTGAAGCACTTTACCTCTGTCTTCCTTTTTCAAAGACAAGACACAAATGGCATCCTGTAAAATTCCTTATGCAACAGCTCCCTTTGGCTTCAGCTGCAGCCTGATGCTTTTCTTGGTGTGAATCAGCAGTAGCTTCACTGCAGTCAGTGGAATTACTCAGGTGTAAATCAAGTAACTCGAATCTGCTCCTTGGCCACTCATGCACTTTATAGTTTTGCTGTGCTACTCTGCTGCTTTTGCCCTGGTGGAAGGGCAGTACTTCTTGTAGCATGTGTACACACAAAGGGGGAAAGAGAAGAAAATTTCATAAAGCCCATTGACTCCAAAATGCAAACAACCCTGCTGTAGGGCCTTTGTAAAATCCTGAAGGTTGTGTTGTGGTGAGTCAGATTTTCAAAGGGAAAAGCTTTAAACTGGTGCTGCTCCCTGAAGAGGCAGCTCTGTAACAGCATCAAAGCAGGAACAGATTATGTCTTATTCTCCCAGCACTCAGAACCAGTGAGGAAATTACAGACTTGAAAGGTTGGTATTTAAATTGCAAGTAATACAAAAAGCCACTGCAAATTGTAAGATTCTTGAACAGACCTTAAAATGTTAACAGTCTCATTATTTCTCACACACAAATTACCACAGGAGCAGTGCATCCACAGATTTGTACAGTCACATTATAAGATTTAAACTTATAGCCAGACCACAGGTACAAAGAACATACAGCTTGGTTTGTGTACTCTGTAAGAACTACAGAAACTTCCAAGTTAACTGCAAAGACCTGTACGCCAGCACAGAAAAGGTTTGCAGGAGAGTATGTGGGTATAGATCAGACCCTCTTGGATTAAACCTGGCTGTTCTAGGGTCAGTGCCTGATGAGGATGAATGTGTCACAGTATTAGCAAGGTCGGAAGAGACCTTGGAGATCGACTCCAACCTGTAACCCAACACCAACCCATTGTCTAAACCATGGCACTAATTGCCTCATCCAGCCGACTCTTACACACCTCCAGGGATGGCGACTCCACCACCTCCGTGGGCAGACCATTATGTCATTCATTTCTGAGAGGTGCACAGTCTTTACAGGAGCAGTTCTGAAAGAGATGGTCACAGAAGTTCCCTTCTGACCTGCATTACTTACAGGTTGCCGTGTGCTCTGAAATGTGAGGATTTATAATGTTGATAATGGCTTCAAAACATTTTGCAACATGACTTGTTATTTATAGAACAGCCCTGAGATGCAAAAGGCTGGGATGTGTGCCAATATACGGTATTCTAACACTTCTTAGAACTTCTAAGGATTACATGGACATTTAACTTTCTGCCAAATATCAGAAAAAAGTAAATTGCATATTGAAACTAATGTTTTCCATCCTTGTTTTTATGTGAAGACTTTTTTTTCTGGATTTGTCTGGTTCCAAGGGCTGACTCTAATATTGTCCAATACCAATGAAATCTTTGGGCTAATTATAGGACAGAAATACTTTCTTAAGCAGTTTCCATTTCCTGCATTGAATTAGTATGTAATGTGGAAGGGTAAATGTGCCAGCGTGATGTAATTTATTTGTACCATTTTGTGTACATCTCTGCTGTGTTTCATCTTCTGAATAGACACTAACCCAAGAAACTCCAGCCTTCCCAGATATGCAGCTTCATTAGATAAGTCTGAAATCTGCAGTTTCTCTGTTGCTTATGATGCCAGGCTGCTCTGAAGAGACTATTTTCCAAGCAAGGATGTACCATCAGTTTATAAGGGGCCAAAGTAAGACCCTATCAAGTTGTTTTAAAAATAGGTATGAGACACAAAAGACCTTTTCACATACCTTTATGTGCAGTCTGTGCTAAACCCCAGCACAGAAAGCCTGGGCTGCTGTGTCCAGCCAGCCTGGAGAAGGGAGTTGGGAATAACTGCAAATCTGCTGTCTAGGCTTCATGATCTCAACCACCCACCCTCACTTCTGGATATTCACAGAAAGTTAAGGTGTCTTCTGTTTGTAAGCTTTTTAAGACCCATCTTCAAAACAAATTCAGATTCAGTCTGTGATGTTCATGTAATATACAGCAGTTTGGAAATGTCAGAAGCAATTCAAGGTCATCCTAAAATGCCTTTGTATCGTCTCATCTCATTCATATGGAGGAATACTTTGAAATACCAACTTGCTTTTAGCTATGTCCTTGAAAAAATTTGGAGCATGTATTGGACCTTCAGATTTAAATTGAAAGTCCCTGGCAATCTTAACTGTCAGAATGATATTGGTACTATTTCCTTTTAAGAGGTACAAAAATTACTTTAGGAGTCCTAAACACATTGGCTACACTATTAGCTGGATTATTTTAAGTACATTTTTTTGCCTTTTTTTATACATGTTAAAGGAGCAGAGGCAAATGTTAAAAGGACAATTATTCCTTGGTGTTAAATGTCTTTGATTCCATTCTCTGGTGCCAGTGTAGTTAAACCAAAGCAGTTACATTTACAGAGCTTACAGCTTTTTTGTGTTACCTACTTGCATCTGGGTGTACTTTGTTGAGAAAATGCTCCTGCTTTTACAGTTACATTACAAACCCAGTTAGTGTTACAGTTGATGCACTCATTGTTTCAGCTGTAATTAAGACCTCTACTTTAGCACTCTCTTAAAATTGCCATGACAAATTAACTAATAAGAAAATTAATACAAAGAAAGCATTTTGGTTGTTGGCACTTGGAGAAGGAAAGCATCCAATAGTTCATTGCTTTCCTTCTTCCCTCCCTTCTCCCTCCCCTACACTGTTCCTGGAATGTTCAGTGTTTTGAACATGCAGTCATATTTAGGAGGAAAAAGAAAAAAATTAATTGGAAATTTTCATCTGGAACCTACTAAAATCTGAACCTCTTTAAATGTTGAAAGAGAAGGAGATGATGTATGAACTCATGGACTGAACAGAGCCACACAGAGTGAACACAAAATCAGAAAAAATTTAAAACCTAAGAACAGCCAACCTGTCTGAAGCCTCTAAAGAAAACCTGGTCACACATCTATGAAGGAGATCATAATCTAGTTGTCAGAGTTCATAAAAAGGCATTATTAAACTAAAATATCTGCCCTGGTCAAGTCAGCTTCAGTCCTGAATTCCGAAGGTTAGTCTGCTGGTAGCTGAGACATAAGAGTTTAAAAGTACTTATTGTCGCACCAGTGCTGTTTAGGATTTACCTGTGAAGGGTTGGTTATTAGCACGTGTGACATTTTAAGCTATCTCTGAGTAATTACAATATAATTCACTTTTCTTTCTTCTTCTTTCTTTCAGTATAATGGTTCTCGTCCACGGGAGGAATGGGAAATGTGGCACCCAACTCTCATTGCAGAAGCCCTGTTTGCAATATCCAACATTTTAAGTTCCTTGCGTCTCATATCCCTGTTTACAGCAAATTCCCACCTAGGACCCTTGCAGATTTCTCTGGGACGCATGCTGCTAGACATCCTTAAATTCCTTTTTATCTACTGTCTGGTGCTTCTGGCTTTTGCCAATGGACTGAACCAGCTTTATTTTTATTATGAGACCAGTGCCTCGGAGGAACCCAACAACTGCAAGGGGATTCGATGTGAGAAACAGAACAATGCCTTCTCCACGTAAGACATCCTTTCCTTTCTGCTCTTAAGGCTGACTTCCACTGTCCCCTGTGTTACCTGCTTTTGCCTGTTGTCTGTCACTGTGCTGAAAGTGCCTTTATTTATTCATTTGCAAATACCAGGTGAGGTGTTTGACTCTTCAGAAAAAGTGTAAGTTAGCTGGGGCAGACGTTGTGCTGAGCTCTGTTGTCAGAAAGACTCAAACTTAAATCTGGAAGTGAGTGACAATCGTTTTAGTTCTGATCCTGCAACGTAAATCTTATTATGGCTATGCACAATTTCAGTGTATTTGAGGAAGCAAGTATCCTTTTTCCAAAGTAATTGTTTTGTCTTATTCTGGAGGAAAGGAGGCAAAGCTGAACAAAATGTAGAAAACAAGGGATAAAGCTAATTTAAAAAGCTGTTAATAAATGTGATACAACAACAACAACAATCTCCCCAATATCATTTTCATGCACACACTATGTTGCAGGCTTCTCTGATTTTCTTGCAGTGGGCTGAGACTAAAATCCCAGCAAAACTCCTTCAGCTTGGAATGCTGGTACTGATGTGTTGGCATGGAAATTGCTGTGAGGACAGCTGGCAGAGCTGAAAGAGATAGCATATGCTGAAAAATAACATGAATTGTCTTTCTGATGTATTTGCTTTAATTACTAATAATAGAAATAATTATAATAATCAGCCTCCACCCAATTGTTCTTGCTGCTTGCACAATACTTAACTTAAAATGGGAAGAGAAATAAATAAAGCGTGGCCTAGAAAAAGGCCTATGCCCTGCAAACAAGCAAAACAAACTGTTGTCCACCACTTTATGCTAAATTAAAAACAAAACTTGTCATGATGCCCAGTAATTCTTCACCCTTTGTCAGCTGAAGGCTTAGGGATAAGAAGGGGCATGGGACATATTTGCACCGATACCAAAACCAGATGCTGGCTGAGACCACATGACTCTGTTGGGAGAGGAAAGGCTCCCTCCTTAAAGTGCATCATGACCTGGTAGACCAGGTGTGTGCCATTCTCCACTGCAGAGCAGGAGCAACATAGAGGTGATTAATTTTCTGATTGTCCTGAGGTGATTCCATTGTGTGTATATATTCTGTATCTTTGTGCTTTGGGTTTAGTCTACAAGGGAATGTTGTTGTGGATACTGAACCTTAGTGACCAAGGTCATTCTCTCTCTCTCTGTCTGGAAGAGGAAAAAACCAGAAGCAGCAGCTTGAGGAGGAAATTCCCAGCAATACCCGCGGAATACCCAGGTCACATCTGCAGAGCCTTTTGGCTGGTCAACACTCTCTCCCACAGCTGCAGGATATAAAGCTTGAGAAGGGCCCCTGGCGGGTGTTCCAGCTCTGGGAGAGCCTCTGGTGGGTTTTCCTCCAGCTTGGACATTTCCTTGCTGCACCCCAGCCCCAGGAGAGAGAGAGCATGCAATCCTCCCACCCCCAGGATTTTCCCTGCCCATCTCCTGCTTTCCCTCGAGTGTCTCTAGTCATCAGCACCAGGTTTTTTTAACCTGGGGAGGGGTGGGGTTTTTTGGCTCTGCCCCAATTTACCTCAAACCTTCATGAAACCCATCTCTATCTGCAGGAAGTGTATGGAACTACATGATGCTAATGAGAAATAGGGTTAAAGATTTCAGTCTGGTTTTCAGTTTTAGCTACTTTGCATGCCCCAGAAATATGTTGGTCTGCCCATGCAAAGGAATTAAATAATATTCCTTGATCTGTGTCCATATGGATGCAGCAGCCAGAGGGAGGAAGGTTTGGCATGTACAGTGTGTGTTAAGGGGCAGCTTCTAGGTCAGGAGGGGTCAAACCCGCACAACGTTCAGGGCTTTTTTTTCCTGGAGCTATGGTGAACAGAAAAATTCAGTTCTGCTTTCTGGTGTGGACCTGTCACCATTGCAAAGCAATTGCTTTTCAGATTTTATTTTATTAGGTTAGCAGAGAAAACAACTAGGAGAAAAGGGTGTTGGGCCAGTAGGAAAAAAACCTCCCTCCAAACTAACAAACATCCTCAAGTCTGTAAGAAGGTGCAATGTCTTGGGAGCTCGAAATGATACAGAACCACTTAGCACAAAGTGTGCAAATCAGCTTAAATATGGGCCACAATTTTTCCCACCCTAACATTCATTTAAATCCCCTGCCAAGGAGCATGTAGCACAGAAAGGAAATTGAGGGGGCTCAGCCTTTGTGACAGGAGTTTGTGTAAAACAAAGTCGCAGTGGGAAGGGATCCATTAGGAATGAGGTCTCCTGGCAGGGGACAGAGCACTCTGCAGGTACTTATTGTTTGAGACTTGCTTAAGAAATTTATTTAACGTGTTCTTAAAAGTTTAAATCATCATTATTAACACCTCCAGAACAAGCTAACATTTGGCTGTGGAGCAGATGCACGGCATGGGTTGAGGGGTTGGGAATGAGCAGCCTGCAGATCCGAGTATTATTGGCCTGGGGGGAAGCAAATGTGGCTGAAGCCAGTTCATCCAAAGCTGGTGGTACCCTGAGTTTGCTCATAGTTCATTCCTAATGGAGGAATAAATGTAAAAAGCTTTCGGTGAGTGCCGTTTGATTCCCAGCAGCATTCCTAGGCAGTCACACAATAAGCTCTTATTTTGCAAGGAAAGGAAAAGAGGACACCCCTCATGTGTGTACAGCTTGTGTCAAGTGTGACACCTATTTACTGGCACATTATTTCCTATTACTCTCAAAAGGGCGTGTTTAATATTTTCTTGGTGAGGACATTTTCTGCCTCTCAAACACACATCATGGAAAAGTAATATTCCTTTGTGACAGCAACAAGAGGAAGTTATGAATAATTTAAGGTTTTCTGCTTTGGCCCTGCCATCCTTCAGGAAGCAGAGTGCCTGATGCTTAGGCAGACAATTGGAAAGTACATTTATAGCTGTGATGCTGCCAATTGAAGGAGGAAGAAGGTCGTGAGGAAGAGGTGGAGGAAGTCACATCTTATTGCCAGCTGTGTTCTTCTCATCGGGGCCATTTTCCCCGTAGTGCAGGTTGCTGTGGCAGAGCGAGGCACTTCCTCTAAGCTGCTGTGGAGAGTCATGGAGCTTTGAGAATTCTCCTGTTTGCTTAAGATCCAAAATACACTCAGCAGAATGGGATAGTCTCTTAATCCCAATTTCCAAAATTCTATTTGTTTTAAAAGATGCTTCTCCAAAGTAGTGTGAGCCCCACCTGAAACACATGCTGTGAAAAGAGATTGTGGATCTATCCTGTCATTCAACACTGAGGAATGAGCAACTAAGTCTTACTGATGTGCAGAGCTGCAGGAAGCAGCATATGTCTTTTTCAAGTGGGACCACATGTCTACATGTAAATATGTTGGCCTTAGTCTGGGTCCAAATTATATACATCTGGTTAATATTCTGCATCCAGACCAATGCCCTGATTGTATCTAGGACTGATTTCACTTTAATGACAGGAACCTCTGTCTCTCCTGAGCCTACAGCCCAAGCAATGCTTCCACTGCTAATAGTAAAATTATTATAAATATTTTAAAAGATGGCTAGCAGTCCACCATTTTTCATAAAGAAATGTTTAGCATTCTTTGATTAATCCTTATTTTACAACCTCAGTTATTCAATAAACATAAGAAAAAGCCTGACTTGGGAGAAAGGATTTTTCCTTTAAAGAGTCTTTATAATTTTGGCCAGTGAAAAACGTAAGATGGATCCACAAAGGATAAAGAAAGTAAATCCTCATATAAGGGATGGGGGTTCATGTGAACAGATGCCCAGAAATGCTGGAAGAACAGATTCCTGGTATGTCAAGTAATGTATCTGAATTATTTGTCTTGATTTGTCTAGTAGTCACATTTGAAAATATCTACTGATCTCGGGCCAAAATGGAAACTCTTAAACAGACATATAAATATAATTTTTTGATAATAAAAAATGCCATATTTTGGAAAGCCAAAACAAAGATGCCCAAATAGAACAATTATTTAGATTGTTGATAATGTATCTGATGTGATTGCAAAGGGTCACTTGTCTCTGGCTGAAGCAAAGAGAGACCTAGGATGATGTTATCAGCACAGTGAGGTTGGGTTTAGTTCATCTGTGGAAGAAAGACTTCAGAATATGAAAATCTCTTGAGCTGAATTAATGTGATGACTCTCTTTCATCTGAGTCATTACTGCTCCGTGGTTGCAGGATGCTGCTGAAGGCTCTGCCCTGCTGTGGGTGGGAGCTACTCCATGACCCAGACAGAGTGACCAGCATTTTTGGACAGGTGCATTGCAAACAGACTGGGTCACAGAAGCTGAAGCAGTTGCAAATTCTCAACCGATAGAAGAGCAGAAGGTGCAAGTGGATGTGACTTCTCATGTCTCCTGCCTCATGGTGACTTCTTGTTGTGCAGTATTTAACTACTATGGTCATAGTAACATGGTCTTATGATACTTGGGAATGGGTTCCCTGCACATTTATCCTGCAGACATGTTAATGATGCAGGCACTGATTAAACAGGAAAGTTTATACATAACAGCAGTATCGCAGCATGGCAATTTTAATTACAGGGAATATATTGTTGCTCTTCTTTGCATGTATTTAGAGTGTGAAAGGGAGCCTAAGTTTCTTTATGGCTGTTAGGCTGGTTGCATCTCACAAGGACGTGGACAAGACCCTTGGATGGGTCACAAATGTTGCATTGGGTAGTGGTTACCATGACTGGAGCACAGACTGTCTCCAGGGAGGATAAATGGCTGTACCGAGCGGCTGCTCTGGATGTCTCCCAGTACCTGTGTGTTCCCTACCTGAAGACTGGCTGAACTGGGTGTTGTTTTCCACTCTCCAGCATCAGGGAGCCAAGTAAAAACCTGTTTTTCTTTGCAGACTTTTCGAGACCCTCCAGTCACTCTTCTGGTCTGTTTTTGGTCTGCTGAATCTCTACGTTACCAACGTGAAAGCCAGACATGAATTCACAGAGTTTGTTGGGGCCACTATGTTTGGGACCTACAATGTCATCTCCCTTGTTGTGCTGCTGAACATGCTCATAGCCATGATGAACAACTCCTACCAGCTCATTGCTGTGAGTTATCACCTTCTCTCCCTTTTTACTTTTGTTTTACTCCATGTGCTTTATTTGTTTAACTTACAGCAAGTGTGTGACTTCTGGGATGCTGGAGACTGCTGCCCCCAGTTTTTGACAGCGGGTAGTTGGGATTTCTGCTCACTAGCCTGAATCATGCTTGTGGAAGAGGTTTTGCTCTGTTTATAATGTGTCTTAGCTGAAAAAAGGCTTATGGGCTGTGATCTTACCCTGTCTCCTCCTATAGAGTAACTTCTCTGACCACTTTGTTATTAGTAGCTCATTTACACTGTGGCAGAGAGGGAATATAAAGGGAAACCTTCTTACTTGAGAGGTGGGTGTTATAATACATTTTTTAAATCCTATTAGTCCTTTCTCGTGTGAAACCATGTGTGTTAGGAGTCCAGTCCTGCAATTTCTTTTTCCACAGTCTTCCCACTTGAAATTAGATCGTGCCCATCTGTAATACCAGCCAGTCTGCTGGCAGCTGACTCTACAAACCCATATTCGAGATTTCTGAGGAACCTCAGTGCAAGATGGATGAGCTGAGACAGTTCAAAGCTGTCACTTGGCTGTAAAGGCAGTTTCAAACTTAACTTTCATTTGAATGTTCAAAACTAGTTTCTCTACTGTAATCTTGTTCTCTGTACTCAGAAGCAAATCTGTACCTTGATGATTAAATTTGTCAGCAGATTGAAAGCTAAAGCAGTGTGGCTATGCATTTTAAGGCTTGTCAGGTCAGAGGCAGTATGCAAGGAAGTGAAATCTTGTGTGCACAGTACTTCAGGTAAACCACTGGGCACCTGCTTTCCAGTTTGGACCCCTAACATGATAGGATTGGACATAGTGAGGTCATGAGCTGTTACATCTTCTGTGAACAGAAACAGGAGTTAGGAAGGTCATTTTTGTCCTCAGCTGGTCACTTGGAAGTACAGGCAGAGCACTGGTTTCTTCCTCTGCTTTAGTGACTCTTGGATTTACTCTAGAAAATAGAGGATGAAACAGAGAAGAAACAGAACCAGTACCAGCTTTTCTGCTATTTCCATTCTCAAATTTCTGGACAAGTCTCTGGGGAAATGTTTGGGTGAGCTCCTTTCCTGGCTAAAGCACGCAGGGGGCAGTTGTTTTCTTAACAGGTTCCACAACTGTTGTTGATTATCTGCTGATTTAAGTGGCTCCTAAATTCACTTAGTCAAACTGAGCACAGACTCAGTAAATTGGTGATGCTTTTGGACATCTGATCTTTCCCATGTTAAAAAGTATGAGAAAAACTGGATCACTGACCCTCCAGATGAGCAGAAAAGCACTTTATCACAAAGACATCACTTTATAAGTCTGTTTCAATACTTTAATTGCATTATCCTTGTTCAGTGTTTCTCCTCAGATTCCAGGGAGACTGGAATGAGGGACAGAAAACAAGGATTCTCTCCTTGGCCATTTTCTCTCATTCCCTTTCCTTTATTGTCATGAAACAGGCTTGTTGCTAAGCTAAAGCCCAAACCTAAGACTGGCCATAAGAATAACAGTATTTTCTGTTCACTGGGATACAAACTACTCGTAGTTTTTTCCCTGAATAATTCGAGTGATGCAATGACACATAACAAAGAAGCCCACCTGAATCAGAGAGACCAATCATAACAATTAACTGAAGTGACTGGTCCAGAGAGGGCTGTTGTATTAATGGGAAGCAGTTGAGATCAGTGACTTGCTCCATCAGAAAGTCTGCATGTGAGAGGCCTGGGGCTAGAGGACCGAACTCAACAGTTAACAGAGGCATAACACACAGTTCAGTGTGCAGCATGAGTCCCGTTCAGGAGAATGACAGTGAAAATGCTACAGGATACTTCTTCGTCACTTAAGCTGTCACACTGCAGTTGCTACCAAGAGAAGTGACATTTCTTGGGAAGGCAAGTCACTTCTAATCTCTTCTTGTGCAATGCATGCAGCTTGGTTATTGAAGCTAAATTTCTGTGTGCATTCTCTTGAGGACAGATTTTCTTCATGTGCCTTCTAAGGGCAAACATCAATTAATCTCTTCCCTGAAGAAAACAAGTCATTAATAAATGACTCCAGCTTTACAAATGTGAGTAGTTTTTTAACCTCCTGTGATGAGGTTCACCCCTTTCTGAATCACAGCAGACTGGTTGCTAGACTGAGCATTTTTACATCCTAGTATTTATAGTACATTGAATACACGTGGAATGACAGAATTCCAGGGAACGAGGAGGGGAAGAAGCCCTTGGAGTGGGGCAGAGGTCTTCTCCAGTGCATCAGTAGGAAATCTTGTGCCATGTGCATCACTCTGCAGAGAAATAAAACAAACTAGATGTGGGCAATGAGATGTGAGTGCATCTCTGCTTGCTGATTTCCCTGGAGTGCTGAGGACATCTTCATTAATTCCAGCTGTTAATGAGCCAGTGGCACTGATACAATAAAAACATGCTTTTACCTTTTCTTTCTTCCAGGGACAAACACACTAATACATTTGTAGCATTTATTCTTCAGGTTAGCTTTTCTCCATTAGTTCCTATCATTTTCACAGTTTCTCTTGTGGGGTTTGAGAAGGGAGAATCTGAGATGCTCTTCCTTTGCCCTTTGATGTGTCTCCCCAGTATGGAAATTTGGACTTGGTATGTAACTAGGCACTGCAGCATGAAACCACAGATGTCTGTGGTAGACAGAGCAAGGTCAGCAAAGAGTAAATCCTCTGCACAGCTTTGAGTGATTCTTAATTCAGAGATGGAAGAATTTTTCTGCCATAATTTTGTTTTTTTGCTAAGCTATTTCAGACTTCAATAAATACGTATTTCTAGGGATGCCCTGAAGCAGTTTCAGTATTATTTTTATAAACCCCATTTTTCTCTTTTGCCAAACCATTGTCAAGAACTGTTTATAGCAGCCACTATCTTTCACTGACAAAGCAAACAAAATCCAAATGTGCCCCCAAATTTCCATACACTTTGTGCTGTTTCAGTAGCAAGATCTTAATGTTTTACACAAGCAGGGTTATGTTGTGCACCCTCATCTGAATGCCTTCCTAGACATGACAGAAATACCATCACAATGACAAGAGGACAATGGAATGATTTGAGCATAGCTTACATTTATAAGTGGCAGAAAGTAAGTGAGTGGGTGATGAGGACACTCTATGTGATGAGCTGTTTCTCATCAGAGTGCCACTTGACTGCATCTGAAGTTATACAATCCTTCTGCCAGTTTGTATTTTTTTCAAAACAACATGATAGTGGGTGTTCCTGGGGACACAGGTACATTTTGGCTGTTTCAGTGCCCTTGGGTGCAAGTACATTTTGCAGGGAACTAGCAATCTATTCATATTTTCTGAAAGTGTGTCCCTTATGGACACATCCATGATATTCTGGGAAGTCATGAAAGAATTAGTCACTGGAACTGTACCAACAGTTCTGATCCTGCAGCTGCAGGAGCAATATCGAAGAACAGCAACTGAGACCCACGTGCAGGAGGAAAAGCATAGGGCTGTGAGCTGGTAATCGGAGTTCCAGATGAGTTGGAGTGATAAGTGGTACACAACAGCACTGCAGCACTAGGCATCCTGCTGACACATTAGAGAGAGATGTAAGCACTTGCAGTTTTCAGATGTCTTAGGAAAGTACAATGATGTACCTCAAGGATTACATCACACCAAAGTGAATCTTTGAAAAATCACCTCCAGCTCCTGTGTGTAAAGGTGTTACAGCCTCTAGCATGTAATACAGTGTGTGTGATGTTGGAATAATGACTTTACTCTTGCAGAAGTATTGTTACAAAATAGTTTTGTATATTGTGTTTTGTATCCTCCTTTAGGTTTCAATGTCTGTTATTTCAAGGTAGTTCATTTCACAGGCTCACAGGCTATTCCGAGTTGGAAGGGACCCTCAGGATCATCTAGTCCAATTCCCCACCAACTAGACCATGTCACGGAGCTCCTCATCCAGTCTTCTCTTAAACACCTCGAGGGATGGCGACTCCACCACCTCCCTGGACAGACCATTCCACTGAGGGATCACTCTCTCTGGGAAAAACCTCTTCCTAATATCCAGTCTAAACCTCCCCTGGTGTAGCTTAAGGCCATGTCCTCTTGTTCTGGTGTCGTCAGCCTGAGAGAAGAGACCCACACCCACCTGGCTGCAACCTCCCCTCAGGTAGTTGTAACCAGCACTGAGGTCACCTCTGAGCTTCCTTTTCTCCAGTCTGAACAACCCCAGGTCCCGTAGCTGCTCCCCACTGCTTAAGACAGCAGTCTATTTAAAAAAACGCCAAACAGCTTTTAAATGCATCTCTGTGAGCAGTGTATGACCAGATTGGAACTTAGTTGCTGATATTTGGGTTGGAGAAATCAGGGCATTGAACACCAAACTCAGATTTAAATGATGGAAAGAAATAGAGTGACTCAGCGCATACAGCGAAGGACAAGTGTACAAATGAGAAATGCAGTCAGGTCTCCTATACCACGGTACTGCGATCTTGTTTGTCTCCCATGAAGTCCTACTTCCACGTGGAATGGCAGCTCATTAATATGCAAATTTGCCCCACACCCTCACACGGCCCTCGGTGCTGTTTCAGCACTGTGCTGCTGTGTATTGGTTGCTGCCCGGGAGGGGGGAAGCGGCGGAGCTGCTGCTGTGTGGGTTGATTTGCATATTCATGAGTGCCTAATTGAATATTCATGCTGCCAGGTCACACATGCACAGTTATGAAAAGGGGCCTCCTTAATCGCTGAAAAATCACACCGCTAAGATGTGAAGCCGCAATATGGGGCACGCGAAGTGGAAGAGGGCCGAGTGTATTTTGCATAGCAGAACAAAAGCTGTACGGTAAACATAAATTGTATGTGCAGCTAAAAATAAGTGAAACCTTGATTGTAAGTGTAGGGATATTTGACATGGAATTTTCTCAATTTTTGCAGAGTAGAGAGCTTAAAAATCTAAGGCACAGAGGAATATAAAGACTTTTCAGCTCCCTATTACATTATTTCTAAGATATCTTCATATTTCCCCTAGGTAGTAGTTTCAGACTTTTCTTCATCTACGATACACAACAGATTTTTCTAGTTTTCTGTACCAGGTGAACTCCCTCAGCACCATGGCAGTAATTGCTACCCAGTTTAATTCACAATGCCAGCAGAAATTCTTTGTGCCATTGTGATTTGTGATCCTTAGGACTGTCAAAAAAGTCTTGCTTGCACAACCTGCACTGTTATTACTTGGTAGGTTTGCTAAGGAGGAATTTTATGAATCAATAAACTTAGTTCAAGATACACAGCTGGCCTGTCCCTACATGTGGCAGGTTTTGGGGTGATGGGTTGTCCCCCTGTAGAGTTAAGGCCAGCTCCTAAGCCTGGGCTCAAATCTAAGCTATTTTAAAGCATCCAGAAGCGTTGATTTCACCAGCCATTCAGAACTATTGATTTGAATTTCTTAGTAATTGAGATGTTGTTGGTTTTTAACTCTGTCATACAGCAGGAAATTAAATTATGTTCATGTTATATTGCCAATACAATTCGGGATTAATAGTGTATCTCTTGAAGCTTTTTATAGTGCAGCAAAACAATGAGGTTCGAGAAGTAGGATTAAATGCCTCTTCCTTGGTTTGCCAGCTGAGTGAAATACCCTTCTTTGTCCCTTAGTTTTGTGACCTCAGAGCCTCCTGCTAACCAACATATACATCTGTTGGTCACTGCCCACATGCAGATCCCGTGTTCAGGGTGCAGGTAACACACTCAAACCTTTTCTTCATTCTTTAATTGGCCAGATTTCAATTACCTTGCTCCTAAAACTCATCTGTGCCACCAACAATAATTAATTGAAATGGCAAATTCTCCTGCACTTACTCACTGCCTTTGGTGACACGTGGACAAGCAGATAGGACAAGGGAGAATGGCCTTAAACCGAAGGAGGTTCGATTGAGATTATGTATTAGGAAGAAGCTCTTCCCTGTGAGGGTGGTGAGGCCCTGGCACGGGGTGCCCAGAGAATCTGTGGCTGCCCCATCCCTGGAAGTGTCCAAGGCCAGATTGAACTGATCTTGGTGCAACCTTGTCTAGTGGAAGATGTCCCTGTCCATAGCAGGGGTTAGAATGAGATGGTTCCTAAGGTCCCTTCCAACCCAAACCTCTCCATGATTCTATGATTTTTGTTACATTTCCCATAGAGTAAAATCCATTATGGACCCCTGCTTTCCTGTTCCCTCTTGGATAGCTGTAGCACACCTTTAGAAGAATGAGATTGATTCCCAGGCTGCTCTCTCTGGGCTGGATGGAGGGCAAGGGGAGGTGGGGGGGATGGGGGATTGGGGCAATTCCCAGCAGATTTTTATCGGAAAGTGAAGGGAAATAGTTTACAGCAGTGCTGTGTTGGAATATGACCATACAGCCAGAGGTCTGTGTGTGAAATTAGCCCTGGAGCCTCACAGGCAGCTTAATTGCTTTTTGTTAGCAAGCTAAAGTATTCATTTGAAGGCACAGAACTGTTTGTCTTTTTGCTGGCTTTGGCCTAATTACATATAACCCATGGACTTGAGTCAAGTTGTTAACATTCATCTGGTTTTTCAGAGCCTCTAAATAGAGGCACTTGATGTGCTCTGGCTTCACGTGTGGCATCTTTCTTCTGTTGTTAGACCAGACAAAGCTAATTCTCCATCCTAGGGCCCAGTCCTGCAATCCCTGCTCATACAAGTATTGTAAGCAGGACCAGAACATTAATCATTTCTGTTGCTTGTAATCTTTGAAATGCTGGATGTTTATGTGACCCCATGTACCACCATGCTCAAACCACTCTGGGGTTTATCCAGAGCAAAAACCTCACATTTAAGTAAAAAACAAGATGAGCTTCCAGTCTCTAGATGACTCTGGCTGATTCAAGATATTACAGAGAATTTGTTGGCATTTATAGGGCTGAGTTCTGGAGTATTTTGGTAGGTAACACACCAGTGCCCCACCTGACAGGTCAATAAGTCTCTGCCTATTAGATGCTAAGCAGTGCAGCAAGGTTTGCTCTTGCTACGTGACAGAAGTGTAAGTATCCAGATGGAACCACATAGATTGCAGCTCCCTGCATTATCCTATCTTTTATTTAGGCCTGACAATCTCAATTAGCATTATTGTGTGTTTCTGCGTTGAGGGGACTCTTGTTAGAAAGGCAGAAGAAAGGAGAAAAGTGAAAAATAAAGAAAGAATATTACTGTGAAAAACTAAAACAGATTTATCTGGGAAGAGCTTTCCCCTGATATGGAGCAATGGGAACAGTTATGTTATTAAGAATTCTCTGAAAAGATACTTTTTAGATGCCCGTGTGTTATGGGGAGAGCCCTTTTGTTCTATTGTAAAACTTTTCTCCTTTTTACAGGAACAGACAATAGGGTTCTTTTCTTATCTCCCCTTCCCCTCCCCTGCAAGGCATGTGGCCAGAGGAGGGGCTTTCTCCTTTCTACTGGACAAACAATGGAGGATTCTTTGTCTTATCTTCCCTTCCTGGAAAGGCCTGTGACTAGGGGAGGGGCCCGAGGGCCAGGCGGGGCAGGCTGAGTGACGGCAATGGCATGTGAAGACACACCCACAGGCGTGTGACATGAGAGGGGCCCAAGGCCCTATAACTACAGCTGCTGGGCTCACAGAGGGGGTTTCATGGATCTTCTGGACTGAGGAAGCCTTGTTTTCACCTCTGATCTCTACTGCTGCCATTTTGCCCAGAACCACATGGACCTTTGACTCCTCATCCCAGTACAGCCTTCCCCCTGCCGACCGCTGGATCTCCCTGCAGCCCCTTGGACATTTCAGGAAAGGATCATTGGCTGTTACTCCACTGGTTTGCCTACCCTGAACCCTATTCCCCTGCCCCTGGAATCCTGGGGGTACCCTGGTCTCCCTTGAACTTGGTCCCCTCATGTTTGGGGTTTTTTCCCAGCTATCTTCAGTCATCATTTTCCCCCCCATTGTTATTGTTGTTGTTCAAACAACAAAAAAATACCTCACCCTTCCCGAGGAAAGGGTCTTGTCAGGGTGTCGCAAACTGTCAAATTCGCAAACATGCATGGGTCATTAATGTGTATACAGGCCAGGCATCTCTAAATTCATATTATACTCTGTCTTAATTATACTCTGTCTTAATTGACACCAGGACACAGTGCTTCACAGATTTCCTTTTCAACACACTGCAGTCTAGCAAATAAGTTGATGGCGGCGATACAGGGAAACGGGATACACACAACCACATCCAGATACTGGCTCTCAATAAGGCTGTGTCCAGCAGAAAGAGCTTATTCATCTAAAGGAGCATCCAGCTGTGACAAGATTCCCATCCCAGCATTATGTGGCCTGGTTGATGTCCTGACCTGGTATGATTGAGCAGCCTAAAGCCAGAAGGCTAAGAATTGAGCTTGATTGTTAAGCTTTAGTAAGGACTACTGATTGCTCAGAGAGCAACAGGTACTTCTTAAGCTCAGCAGTGTCTCCAGTGTAATACATACATGATAACATTTACAGGTTTATAGACCCAGAGAATTGTTTGGGTTGAAAAGACCTTTAAAGATCACCTGAAACAGAACCAAGACCAGTCAATCCCCTGCACTAAGCTGCCCTGGACAAAAATGGCCACAGCAGAAGTGCTGGTGATGCCATGGATTCACCACCAGCACAGTCCAGTGGTTTGGCTCCATTCTGCTTGTAGTGTGTCCTCACACACCAGGGGACAGGTCTTCAGGGAGGGGAAAGAGGACTCTAACAGGAAAGTACTGATTCTCCTTCATGCCTGGCTCCCACCAGTTCAGCAGTAAATTTCAAGATATTCCTTCTTCCTTGGAAGTCAAATCGAAGGCTGACTGGCTATGCAGAAAAGAATTACACAGTATCACAGTATAGATAAGGCTGGAAAGGACCTTGAAGATCATCTAGTCCAACCTATAATCCAGCTAACCTATCCTCTACATCTAGATCATATCACTCAGCACTTTGTCCAGCCTCCCCTTGAACATGTCCAGGGTTGGCGTCTCAACCACCTCTGCAGGCAGCCCATTCCACATCTGATCACTCTTTCAGTAAAAAACCTATTCCTAATATCAAGCCTAAACTTTCCCTGCTGAAGCTTAAGACTATGACCACTCGTCCTGTCCCCAGAGACCAAGGAGAAAAGACCAACCCCTGCCTGGCTACAACCTCCTTTTAGATAGTTANTGGGGGACACCACTAGTAACCGGTCGCCAACTAGATGAGACACCATTGACCACCACTCCCTGGGCTCGGCCATCCAACCAGTTCCTGACCCAGCAGAGAATATTCCTATCAAAACTCCTTGCTGCCATCTTCTCCAGGAGTATATCATGGGAGACTGTGTCAAATGCTTTACCAAAATCCAGATACACCACATCCACAGCCTTCCTCTCATCCACCAGATGAGTTACTTGACCATACAAAGTGATCATGTTGGTCAAGCAAGACCTACTTCTTCTAAACCCATGCTGGCTGGGCCTGATCTCTTGTCCATCCTGTAGGTGTTGCATGATAGTGCTCAGCACTATCTGTTCCATAACTTTGCCTGGGACCGAGGTGAGGCTAACAGGTCTGTAGTTTCCTGGATCATCCTTCCGACCCTTTTTGTGTATGTGGGTCACATTCGCCAACTTCCAGTCATCCGGGATATCACCTGTGCTCCAAGACTTATTAACAGATAATACAGTAATACCTCGCGATTTTGTGCTTTGAGTTTTGTGTCCTCATTCCTTCATGGATTTTCTCCTGGGATATGTCTGCGGCAACACTCCCGCCTGTCCTGGCACGGGGCAGGGCAGGGAATGCAGCCCAGCACTCCTGGCACATCCACCAGAGGCAGGTGCAGTGCCCAGACTGGCCCTGCCCTGAGACCCTCAGGCCAGCGCTGAGGGAGTGAGCAGCCTGCTTTTGTATCTGTATAAATCCTATTTTGCAGTTTTTGCATTTATTATTTTTATGGTACGTACTAACAGTCATCAGCACTCAGGCACTTTGCATTAGCCATGCCTTCTCAGCCCACCATTTATCTAGGGGCATGTGTGAGTTACTTGATTTTTGACCTGGCTGGAGGTAGTTAACTTTATCAACACAGATGGCCCTTATCTCTCTGACCTTCAGCATGGAAAGAGGCTCTTATCAGACAGTATTAAAAGAGAAAAAAAGGGATTGCAAGAAGAACAAAACCTAGGTGATATCTTCCTCATTGTTTCTTCCTGCTGAGGCTTTTTAGAGAACTATTCGTCTGCATGACCTACCTACTGCTTCAATTTATTTGACTAATAAAATAAAACCTGAACTTTACTGGAATATGACTGCAGGAAAAAAAAGGTGTCAGTTCGTATAATTTAACTGCACTAAAACAGCACAATCCCCGGTTCTCTGTGTTTTCTTCAATTTAATATTCCTTGATCTTCTCATTAGCTATCATTGTTTCCATCCAAGATACTGGTGGGAGATGAAAAGTAATTTTTTTATATATACGTATATCCTAAATACATTGTGGAACACAGTGCATTGCAAGCTGTAATAAAAACTTCAGGTATGAATATATTCTGCACATGGAAGACATAAATAGCAGAGGTGCTAAAGCATGCATTTTCCAAATATGTACAAACAAACTGATTCCCCATGGCTGGGGGCATCAGCCAACTCCTTAACAGTATGCAGGAACAGTTCTGGGAAGGGATGACTAGTGTGACAGTTCATCGGACAGGTCTGCTGTTCTGTCACTCAGGAGAGGATGCACATGCTGTATTCAGAAGCCACTTAATTTCTGAGCCTCATTGACTATGCTCCAAGGGTGGAGTCCTTCATCCATCTTAAAATAAAATGCAGTTGCTGTGCTATATGTCTTGTTGACTCTCCCAAGTGGTGGACCTCAGACACTGCCAAATTAAGGAAACTTCCTGTATTACAGCATGTTCTTTCATGGACTCTGCCATGAGGGGGATCTTTCCCCAGCTCTCATGTTTTTAAGGCTCACAGTCCCAGTAATGGCTTATCAGCTATGTAAAAAAATTAGATTTGGGTCTTTTTTGCCTGTTGTGTTCTGTTTGCTTTCCTTACCTAAGAGACTTGCTGCCTTCTGCCAGACAAGTATAGCTCTTCTCTGAAGTCAGGTATTTATTTATGAGTATTTCTTCAGGACCTGCCTATGGTCATGGACATCCTTTTCTTTTTTGGTACCGGATGCAAAAGCCTCTTGGAGGTACTGCCCAGGAAGCTGCTCTCACTTTCCACTTCCCTGCCTTGCCTGCTGGTACCTGGGGTTCTCCAGGCATGTTTTCCCTCACATACTGGCACTCCTGTGCTTTTTATGTACTGGTTTGCCTCAGCCATGGGCTTCTTGTCCCCAGAGCATTGCCACAGCTCCTCTTCAGAGCTGTGTGTGTCTGGCATAAGGGCAATGCAGCTGCCCTTGTTGCTGCTCCTCAGGACTTTGCTTTGTAGAGTGCAGCCCGTGGTTTTGTGCTAGTCAGTACTTTCATCTCTTCTCTAGCTGCTTCATTCTCTAACTGTTCTAGTTGCTTTTTCTAATGCTAGATTGTCTTCATTTCTGTTCAAGACACACAAGGGCATCTTTCTGGTGCTAGCCTGCTCAAAAGCCAGCACTGATACATTTTCTGTGCTGCTTCCGGGACTGGGTTTAACAAAGAGCAATAAAGAGGCACATGAGAGAGAAATAGAGTCTAATGACTTCTTTTACACTTTGCAGCACAGTTAATTACACAGCAAAATAACACCTTTGAAGTTCCTATGCCTCTCAGGCAACCAGCCTCAGTAGCCTGCAAGGTGAACATTCTTTCTCTTCCTTTCTTCCTAGAAGAAAGTATTACAGCTTGGGCACATCTTAGTCTTGTAGGACTACTGGGGGCTCTTCCTGGGATGGGCCAGTAGCAGAGAGCAGTCCTGCTGCAGAAATCACACCAGCTTCTGCCAGCATTCCCAGCACAACTGGAAAGCTTCCCATCCCTACTTCAGAGGCACTCAGCCACAGCCAAACAGCCTGGTCCCAAGGGCATTGTCACAGACATCTGTATCTTCATCTGGCAGGCAGCTGCCTGATTTTCAGTTTAGCCCTCTGACTGTTGTGTCAGAAAGGGACATGCAGCCCTTTTTGTGCCAGCTAGAACAACACTAGACATCTTTAAACATTATTCCTTCCAGGGGGTCAGAAACCTTTGTGCATAGCTGAAGTAACTGGTTTTCTTGTGATTGTTTTACAGTGGAAAAGTTGGAGGATTTCAGCATGTGTGGCTGCCAAGCATTATTGTCACCACAGCATTAGGTTTCATAGAATCATGGAATCACAGAATGGGCTAGGTTGGAAGGGACCTTAAACATCAACTCCAATCCCCCTGCACTTTCCACTAGATCAAGTTGTTCCAAACCCTGTTCAAACTAACCCTGAACACTTCCAGGGTTAGGGCAGACACGGCTTCTCTGGTCAAGGTGTGCCAGGGCCCCACCACCCTCAGGGTGGACTTCTCAATACCTATTATTTTGAGCTGAGGCTCTGCACCAGCCTGATACAGAGCAAACCAAAGTGTGGTATAGTTCAGCCTAGCAGCCCAGAGCTAACCTAAATTCAAGGCAATCCCAGTGCTTCCAGGGATGCTAACTCAAGAGTCAGGATATTTGGCTCCTAAGACCCCAGTCTGCTGCAGGCAGTCCTCTGCTCCAGCTTCTGTGCTAAGATAAACATCACAGTGATTTCTTCCACCAGCTTCCCAGCTGCAAGGGAACTGAAATACTAAAATCATAAGAAGGTTGAGGAACTTGAGGCCTGTGGCAGTGGTAACCACCTCACACAGAGCTGACACGGTCTTCTACTGCTGGGTCCCAGGGTGTTATTTGGCAAAGATGACCTAACCTGTGTCACCCAAAAAAGGAGAGGATGATAGAAATATTTACAGAAAACATCTCACAAACTGTAAACAACATATTTTCTATGCAGAGATAAAGATGGGTATTAATGCTTGAATTATCCTGGATAATTAGTGTAGCAGGTAATAATTTAATTATAATAAATAATTTAATCAGTAATGTGATAGGAAGCAAGAACAAGTACTGGTTTCTTTGAGTTCATGTATTCTTTGGGCTTGAGAGCTCAACCCTCTTCAGTAGAGTGATAACTGAAATGCTGAACAGTGCTTGAAAGAAAACAATGACAAGAACAAGGACAAGAGCAACAGAAGCTCTCAAAGACACAACAGTGAAATCCAAATTTGGATTAAAATTCCTAAAGCAACAAGGTCACATTTGAAAAGCTACTGAATGTGTTTCTTTAGCTTATTATGAACGTTACCAAAAAGTTGCCCCTAAGAACGTTATGAGACAGCACAGGTCTGTGAGGATCCCACCCTCACTGCTCAGATTCAGGCAGCGCCCAAAAATGTACATTTTGCCAAGGGGCCTGCAGTCACTGGGGAGACACCTCAAAACCTGGAACACATCTGGGCTGGGCACATTCAGTCGCCACAGCCACTGCAATGACTGATCTTCTGACTGTAGCTCATGAGTGGTTCAGGTTTTAGTTAGGTATGGAATGGATGCTGAAGCATGGTTCTCTTGGTACTCAGCACAGAGAGGAGAGTTAGTAGTGTTGTGTGCAGATTTTACTGCTTAGAGCATTAAAGAGATCTCTAACCAAGAAAATGGTGGTTTCCTGGCATACATAGACATTCTCAGTAAAACTGCAGTGTTTCTTTGCTGTGTATTTCTAACACAAAACCATTGCCATGAGCTGTCATCTGATGTGCTCAAGTTTGCAAAATATCAAGGTGAATAATTGAGACAGGCTGAGTTTGTAAACCCTGGGGAATTCACAGCAGCAGAACAAAGAAGGAAAGAAAAGATACTTCGAGCTTTGTACAGAGGGTCTGGTCTGTCTTTTAAGAGAGGTTACAGTGCACTTGTTGACTAAGACAGCATAAGAAGAAATACAGGTTGGCACCAGCATCCACCAAGCTCACCACAGACAAATCAACAGAGGTTTGTTCAGACCAACTACAAAACTTCCCCAAGGACAAACTGCTAAGTTTCAAAACACTCAGCCCCTGGTAAAGCTCATGTAGCCATAGAATCACAGAATGGTTTGGATTGGAAGGGATCTTTGAAGTCATCTTGTTCCAATCTGCCATGGGCAGGGACATTTTCCACTAGACCAGGCTGCTCCAAGCCCTGTCCAATCTGGCCTTGAACACTTCTGGGGATGAAGTGTCCCCTTTTGGCTATTTTAAAACAAAAGAACAAAAAAAAGAAAACTGTGCAAAAAAGCTTTTTTTGTCCTTCCTTCCTTTCCAAGAAACAAATTTTCAATCCCCAAACTAGAGGCTCCCCTTCAAGCACCATCTAGCATTCATTACCAAATTACATCTCCTCAGGATGTTCCCTTTTATAATGTGCTGAAAGAAATTGCTACCAAGTCACCCACCACACTTGATCCCACTCCACCACTGATGCTGGACCTTAGCAGAAGGGAAGGGTCATTCATGACCTTCTCCAAACTACCTTCTCCCTCATGAATCCTCAGTAGGACATTCACACCTACCTTCTGTATTGACAAAGAAGTTAAAATATACATCTCTACCATAACAGTCTTTACACTCTTCTTCACTTACTGCCTTCCCTAATGCTCAGCTGCCCCAGATACTGTTGTCAGTAGTGCCAGGTGTTTGTAGTTCCTGCTTCCTCATAGCAGGGCTGTATAATTAAGCACAGGTCTCATGCAGCTATTCCCCACAAAATGTTGTAGATGATTGAACCAGCAACAAACCTCTTGTATTTCAGCATGCAGTCACCACTGGGTTTTTCCTGGTAGTGAGCAGGGAAGGTTTAGGTGGGATATCAGGAAACATTTCTTCACTAAAATAGTTGTTCAGCCCTGGCATAGGCTGCCCAGGGCAATTGGTGGAGTCCTCATCCCTGGAAGTGTTTAAGAGCTGCGTGGATGTGGCACTTGAGGACATGAATGGGTTTGGCAGTGCTGGGGGAATGGTTGGACTTGATGATCCCAGAGGGCTTTTCCATCCTAAATACTTCTGTGACCCTACATCCAAGTGGGGCACAAAAAGATGCAGCTCAGGCCCCTTCTCTGCTAAGAGGGATTTGGTCTCCCACTTCCCTGGTGCCACTGGGCTTACCTGGCTTGCAATGTTGGTCATTCCTGTTCTGAGGACTGTTCCAGCCGAAGTTTTCCAGACTAGGAAACATTCAGATGGAAAGATGGGCATGGGGGAGCTGTTAGATCTGAGCAGGGAGCATCAAGACCTGCTTCTGGAAGAGGCTGGGGCAGCTCTGCTCTAAGCAGTTATGTATTAGGCAGAGTTGTGCTGTGGGCTTGTTGTCACTAACCCAGATTCACAGATTCACAGAAAACTATGAGTTGGAAGGGACCCACAAGGATCATCTAGTCCAACTCACCATCTAACACCCGTACAGAGAGAACGAACGCACATCCCAGAGCGGTAAACACAAACCTAGTTTCCTCACAGTCTAACAGACCACTTCGAGCCAGAAAGACCCGATTCTGGCAAGGAGGAACAGTAGATCACAGAATCACAGAATATTATGAGTTGGAAGGGACCCACAAGGATCATCTAGTCCAACTCACCACCTAACACCCATGCAGAGACTGAAAGCCCATCCCAGAGCAGTAACACAACCTAGTTCCCTCACAGTCTAGCAGGCCACTCCGAGCCAGAAGGGACCCAGGACCATCCAGCCCCACACCCCCAGCTAGACCATGTCACTAAGCAGCTCATCGAGTCTTCTCTTAAACACCTCCAGGGACGGTGACTCCACCACCTCCCTGGGCAGTCCATTCCAAATGCACAGCACCAGCTTGTTCTGCTCTACCCAAGTCCTGCAGGCCTGGCTGCAGCCTGTAGGTAGAGACAAATGAAGAAAGCTTGAACAGGAGTTGTTTGGGGGGTGTTTTTGTTTGTTTTTGGTTTTTTTATGGTGCAAATTATTTCTACTGCTACAAATTACATTTTTTGCTACCCAGAACTTCATTTCCACCACAACAAATTCTCATGCTTCACAGTGACGCTGCAGTTTCTCTGTTTATGGGGTCTGATAGTGTATGTGGAAAAGAAAGAGCACATCAGACTGCATCTCTGAGTCTATCTATCGCTTGCAAACTGTCCTTTTGGAAAGCTGGCAGTGGACAGTAGTATTCTGGGCTGATTCAGACCATCTGCAGAGACTAATGTGCTCCTGGGCTGCTGAGAAAGTAATTTTAAATTGAGAGCTGCACTTAATTTGAATACGCTACTAAAATGGAGTTCAGCTGCACCTCACTGTCAAAATGTGAGTATATTTTACCTGTGTCAGAGCACTGGAGCATAGCCAGAAAGCCAGTGTAGTAATTGATGTTCAGCCATATTTTATTAAACTCTCTGTCCTACACTTCACTGCTTGCCTTCAAGAGCTACAGTCCAGCATCCCTCACTCAATAAGCTGCTTGTTTCATCCTTGTTGAAATCTCCTTGGAAAATTAAAGTCCCACATTGTACTTTTCTGCTATCTTGTGCTGTTACTTAGCCTGAATCACAGAATCACAGA